>JAPQNM010000040.1:16312652-16395084 GCA_029783475.1 Metacarcinus magister | reverse complement strand
TCTTGAAAATCGGCATTCCTTATGACCTTTACGTTATTTCCTAACGTCTAATGTAAAAAACAGAAAAAAAAAAAAAAAAAAAAAAAAAAAAAAAAAAAAAAAACAAAAAAAAAAAAAAAAAAAAAAAAAAAAAAAAAAAAAAAAAAAAAAAAAAAAAAAAAAAAAAAAAAAAATAAAAACAAATACTTAACAAAGAATAATTAAAAAACACATCCCGCCAATAATTAATTTCAATTTAAAAGAAACCGCAGATTAATATATAAGAAGGAAAACCACACTTAATAATCTTTACTGATCTCATTGATTTGTTGAATTTTGAGAAGACACTGCAACTATAAGTAAATAATAATAAAACCACAATCATGACCACCTTTTTCCCCCTTTAATTTTTTTTTCTTCCTTTTCCCACCTCAAAGCATATTCGTAAATTTGTCATTGCAATACATATAGTTGATAATGAAAATAATAAAAAAAACTACACATCACCACCACCATCACCACTCACTCACTCACTCACTCACACCAAACAACAATCAACAATAGTAGTGAACATTAATCTTACTGTGAGAGGACCTGCGTTGCATCACTTTCCTCTTCCCTCACAACACCAACAGTTAAAACAACACTACTAACACATCACCAAGAACTGTCACATAACTTACACAACACAACACAGATTATCATAAAGTTTCCATTCCAATACTAGAAGCAATAAAAGTTTCCCAAAATTAATGCTTTATACTATATATGCCGATTCCTAGTTATTAAGTATTAACGCTATTTATACGCTTCTATAGTACCATCCGTATTCCTTGCCAAGTATGTACCACTGAAATCACTGTTACTACCGCCACCACCTGCCCACCGTAATTGCCACTCCACTGCCTCCCCTCTATACTATAATCATACCTCTCTCTCCCTCTAATTCCTTTGTCTCCTCTCTGCTCATCCTGATCCAAACAGCCACATCATCCCAAGTTACTAGAGGCGTGCGATCCAGGCGTGGGCAAGGACCTAAAATAGATACATCCATGTCTATATAGTATTGTTCCTGTGTCAAGGTGGAAGGAAGGAGTCACGGTTTCTGATGGCGAGGTCCAATGTGGAAGAGTTTTTGGTGGTGCGGGACAGTATGCGGATGGCCGAGAGTCCAGTATATGATTTCTTGTATGTGCCTGTGGATATAGTGTGTTTCGTTTTGCAGAGAAAGCTACCTGGGCAGCCCTTTTGAGCGTGTGCGGTCTGAGCGTATAGGCGAGCGTATTGCGTTTATTTTCTTGAGACGCGTATTATACGTAAGATGACGCTGTCGTGATAGTTGTGTTGTGCCAGCCTAGCGCGTGGGAGGACCTTAGGCCCCGTTGAGCGGTCTTTCGTAGGGGCGGAAACAGTTCGAGATATGATGACCCGAGAGAAGGAGAGACTGAGCGGACCGAGGGCCCGACGGACCAAGAATGATCGACACGAAGGTGCCCGATCCGAAGACCCTTGTCGGGACCGCAATCTGAAATGTGACGATTGCAGGAAGCCCCCGGAGTGAGCTTACGCTATCAGTTCAATTTTGACTGCTTCCGAATTCGATAAGAGGGCACAAGAGAGAAACGCACTGCAGACTCGACCCCGGAGAGAGAGAGAGGAGAGGAAAAATGGGGAAACACTCAGGGAATGAGATAGCCGAGAGGAGAGACGAAGAGGGGAAAAAGAAAAGACGAAGGGTGAATCTGGACGGACGAGACGATGACCGGTGGAATCAGACGACGCATTGGGAGGAGACCCGCAAAGATCGAGAGAGGGGAACGTGTTAGAGAGAGGGGAGAAAAAAAAAAATAGAGCGCGTGAACAGAAAGAGGGAAAGGAAAAAAAGAGAATAGGAGATGGAGGGAAAAAATACTGAGAGAGATGGCAGGGGTGAGATGAGATGAGGAGAGGGAAAAGACGATGAGGGGGAAGAAAAGGAAGAGGAGAGAGAGAGTGGGAGAGGGGCGAGAGAGATGGAGGAGAGGGGGAAGAGAGGAGGGATAAGTGAAAGAGAAGGGGAGAGTAAGAAGGGGAAAGAAAGAGAGAAGTAAAAGAGAGAGAGAGGAGATGAGGAGGGGGTTGAGGAAGGGAGGGAGAGGAGAGAGGGAGGAGAAAAGAGGAAAGAAGAAGAGATACGAAGAAATTGGAGAGAGGAGAGTAGGAGTGAGGAGATGAGGAGAGAGGCGAAGAGAATAAGTGAGAAATGACGAAAATAAGGAGGGAAAGATGAGGGAAGGAGGAGATGAGGGAGAGAGGAGAGAGAGAAAGATTGAGGGAGATAAAGGGAGGAGGAATGTAGAGGATTGAGGAGAGATGGAGAAGAGAAGGAGGAAGATTGGAGAGAGATGAGTTGGAGGAGATGAGAAGAAGGAGAGAGAGATATGAGGGAGAGGAGAGAGAGAGAGGGGAGGGAAGAAGAGAAGAGAGAGGAGAAGGAGAGAGAGATGGAGATGGAGTGATATTGAGTGAGGATGGGGCGAGGGGTGAGAGAGATGTGTGTGAGACGGATGGAGATGAGGAGAAGAGAGGAGGGAGATGAGGGAGAGGAGTTGGAGGCGAAAGAGAGAGGAGATAGAGATGAGAGGGATGAAGAGGGTGGGGGGGTATTTTGATGACTTGAGAGAGGGAGGGAAGAGATGAGAGAGGAAGAGAGAGAGGAGGAAGAGAGAGAGAGAGGAGAAGGAGGGGAGAGAGGGATGATTGGAGAGGATGAGAGAGAGATAAGAAAGAGATGGAGAGAAAGACGAGATCGAGTGGAGAGAGAGAGAAGAGAGAGGAGAGAGAGAGAGGAGAGAGAGGAGAGAGAGAGGAGAGAGTGAGGAGAGAGGACGAGAGAGGAGGGAGAGCAGGATGAGAGAAGAGAGAGACGAGAGATGAAAAAAAGGAGAGAGAGGAGGAGTGAGATGTGAATCGAAGAGAGGAGAGAGAGAGGGAGAGGGGAGGAGAGAGAGGGAGAGAAAAGAGAGATGAGAAGTGAGAGAGGAGATGAGAGAGAGATGGAGGAGAGAGAGTATGAGAGGAGAGATGAGGGAGAGAGAGAGAGAGATCCTAGTGAGGAGGATTGAGATGGAGATCGCGAGAGTGGAGAGGAGAGTGAGAGGGGGAGGATCGGATGATGAGGGAGGTAGAGAGAGATGAGAGGATGAGAGGAGAGGAGGTCAGGAGAGATGATGAGGGGGAGGGCGGAAGAAGAGTGAGAAATGAGAGGGAGATGAGATGAGAGAGGACGAGAGAGGATTTTGGATGCTTGATGAGCGAGAGAAAGGAGATGGAGGAGGTAGAGAGGTGGGAGAGTGGAGTGAGAGGATGAGAGGATGGGGAGGAGAGAGGGAAGAGAGAGAGAGTGAGCGAAGAGTAGTGAGAGGAGCGGAGATTTTTTTTGGAGAGAGAAGAGAGGAGTGAGATGAGCAAGGAGAGATGTGAGAAGAGAGACGATGAGCGAGAGAGAGAGCGCGACGAATGAGAGAGAGGAGTGAGGAGATAGAGGGGGTGAGAGTGAGATGAGAGAGAGAGGAGAGGAGAGAGACGGAAGAGAGAGAGATGAGAGGATGAGCGCGAGATAGAGAAGAGAGTAGAGAGAGAGAGGGAAAAGAGAGAGGAGAGAGAGAGAGACGGAGGAGATTGGAAGAGAGAGTAGAATTGAGAGTGGAGAGAGAGTAGAGAGGGGAGGAAAAGAGAGGAGAGGATAGGATGAGGAGAGAGGGGGGAGATGGGAGAGAGAGGTTTTGGAGGGAGATTGAGAGAGAAGAGACGACGTGAGACGACTGACAGACGAGGGAAGATAGGTGATAGTAAGATGCCGAGTAGGAGCAGAGATTGGAGAAGTACGAGACCGTAGTGGGAAAAGAAAAAAAAAAAGAGAAAGAAGCGAAGGAGGGAGAAGGGAGAGCAGCGAGATGAGATCGAGCGAAGAGGCAGAGATGAGGAGGTTGGGAGAGAGCCGAGACGTGAAGAGAGAGAGAGAGAGTGAATTGAGCCGATGGATAGGACAAAAAAAAGAGAGGATGCGATCTTAGAAAGATTCGTGAGGAAGAGCGAGAGTTGAGTGACGTTGATAGGAGAGAGAGACGATCTGAGACAGCGAACGGAGCGACTCGGCGATTGATCGAGCGAGACGAGAGAGAGACCGGATGGGAGTAGCAGAGAGGGAAAAAAGAGGAAAGAGAGGACCCATGGAAGAGAGCGAGGCGATAAGAGGATGGAAAAGAGAGGAGAGAGATGAGAGGAGAGAGAGAGAGAGTCGATGGATACGAGATGATGATGCGAAGAAGAGTAGAGCAGAGTTCGTCGACCGAGGAGATTTAGACTGAGAGAGACGGAGAGACGAGAAGGACGACTGTCACGAAACGGAGATGGAGAGGACGAACGAGGGGAAAAAAAAAAAGAGAGAGAGGAGAGAGAGCGAGAAAGAGAGATGAAATAAGAGAACCGGAGGAGGCAGATTGATGTTGAGCCGAGACAGCGAAGTGAACGAGGGACAAGGAGGAGAGTAGTGAGGAGTAAAAAAACAATCAAAGAGAAGATGTTGATTAAGATAAAGAGAGAAAAGAGGGGACGAACGCGAAGAAGGAGCGTAAGCAAAAGAGGGGAGAACCTGACCCGAGATGAGATGAAAGGAGACATAATTGATACTTATTTACAAGGGGCGATGAGGCAGTGACGGAGTGAAGAGGTGAACTGATGAGAGGGTGAGCAAGACAGCACGAGAGACGCGCGATGCAAAGAGGGACGATCAGCAGATGAGACAAGAGCAATATGGCTTAGACGTGGGAGAGAAGAGCACGGGCATGAAGAGATGAGCAGGAGACGTGAGACGGGAAGTAAAATGAAGAGCAGAGAAGTGAGGGTAACAGGAAGAGACAGAGTCGGACCGCTGAGAATCTGCGAGGATGAAGAGTTAAGAATGAGGAAAGTGGAGAGAGAGGATGTTCGCATGGGAGAGAGACGAGAGGAGGAGGAGAGCAGAGGTGAGAGGAGAGACGAAGACAGAGAGAGAGAGACGAGAAGGCGGACACGGAGAGCAGAGGAGAGAGAGAGGAGATTAGAGAGAAGACAGACGAGAGAAGGAAATGAGAGATTGTGGAAGGATGGGAGAGATAGAGAGGGAAGGAGCAGATTGCAGGAAGACCCGAGTTGAGAGAATAAGAGAAGAGAGCAAGCACGGCAGAGATAAGCGGCGAAGAGGACGACGACAGAGAGCAAGGATGTCTGAGATGGAGAGAGGAGAGCGTGAGTGACGTTTTTTTTTTTTTTGAAGACGAGGATGAATGAGAGAGAAGAAGAGAGAGAGAGGAGAGAGAAGATTGATGGAGGAATGGGCGAGAGAGAGAGCAGGAGAGAGAAGGGAGAACCAGGGAGCGAATTCCGATGTGGACGGGAGGAGGCACGGAGATACTCGAAGATTAGAGTGACGAGAGATGCAGACAGAAGTAGGGAGAGAAACGAGGAGCCCTTGAATGGAGACGGGACGCGATGAGGAGAGACTCGATTGATTGGCGGATGGAGAGAGCATGGGTGATGCCAGAAGCGCTGAGAAGAGCGATGGAGATCAGTAGAACGAGATGGAGATTGAGAGAGGAGGAGCCGCAGGATACGAGAGAGAGTATGAGGGAGAGGAGAGGAGAGGAGAGAGGAAGAGTGTGACTGAGTAAGAGAGAGATGAGAGGGATCAGACAGAGACCGAGAGATGATGAGAGAGAGGATGGGCGAGAGAGGACGATGACTGAGAGAGGAGAGACGAGAGGAGATTGACGCATTGGTCGAAGAGGAGAGGAGTGACTTGATGCGAGATGGGGAGACGAGAGTGATGATGATGAGGTAGAGACGAGAGGAGGAGACGGGGGGATCCGAGGAGGAGGAGACGAGACGATACGAGCGTGGAGAGGCCGATGATTGAGGAGAGATGGAAGAGATTGAGAGATCAGGAGCAGTGACGCAGAGGGCCGAGAGATGGGATCTGACGAGAGAAGAGTTCGACGACAGAGAGGACGCGAGGAACGAGAGAGAGGATAGCTGCGAAGACCGACGACAGACGATGATCGAGCGAGAGAGAGGGAGATGGAGAGAGGAGAGTGTCTGACGAGTAGGAGATGGACTCGAAGAGAGCGATGAGCGGAGATGAGTGGTTGATGATGCGAGAGAGAGCGACGGAGTGAGCTGAGAGGAGAACAAGAGGAGAAGAGAGAGAGAGAAGGACGGAGAGATTCTGCTCGGAGAGGAGTCGCGAGAGGGACATGAGCTGAGGGACTTGCGATGACTGACTGCGAAGCAGATCAGATTTGGATGGAGAAAAGCTGAGATCGAAGAGGGGAGAGCAGAGCACGATTGAGAGAGCAGAGAGATCTGATAGATGCGCGGAGATGAGGGACAGCCGTGAGGCAAGGCAGACGAGAAGTCGGCGGAAGAATGGGGTAGAGGAAGGTTATGAGCAGTGAGAAGCGAGTGCGGATGAGGTCGGAGGAGAGAAACGGAGAGTGTTCTACGAGGATGGATCCGCGAGAGCAGAGTAAAGCAAGATGCGGTAGGGAATGCGGAGTGAAGAGTCGGAGAAGAGATAGGTAGTTGGCGACAGCATCGAGAGAGAGACGAGGATCGCGAGACGACATGTCGAAGATATGAGCAGGCGGAGAGAGAGGGAAGAAGAAGAAAGAGGAGATAAGGAGTACGGAGACACGATGAAGGAACCCGTGAAGAGAGGAGAGATTTTTTTTTTTTTGAGGGTGAGGAGACAGGACGAGAGAAGGACTTTTTTTTTTTCCTCGAGTAGACTTGAGAGTGAAGTGAGACGGGGAGAGGAGAGAAGAGGTGAGACGAGAGAGGAGAGACGAGAGGACTGGAGAGGAAGGACGGAGAAGAGGATTTTGTGGAGAGAGAGAGGTCGAGAGGGAGAGATGAGGAGGCTGGAGGCGAGGGGAGACCGTTTGTGGCATGGAGGGAGATGAAGACTGATTCTTGCTGAAGGAGATGGAGAGGACGAGATCGCAGGGATGAGAGGAGAGTGGGCGTGGAAGAGAGGGATGAGGACCAGGAGGGACGGAGAGGAGAGAGGAGGGAAGAGATGAGAGAGGTGAGTTGACGGAACGGTGGAGCGATGAGAGAGAGGAGAGAGAGGGAGGGAGTCCCGAGGAGAGGAGCGATAGCATGGAGGAGGCAGATGACAGGAGAGAAGTGGAGGAGACGAGAGATGATGTCGTATGAGGAGCCTAGAGGTACTCGATGGGATCTGTGCGAGAGGATCGATAGAGAAGGAGACGAGAGGAGGGGGAGACAGAGAGAAAGGCAGATGGGATCAGACCTTGGGAGTTAGCGCGACGGAACGACAATGATGACGATGACACGAGAGATGGCGAGGAGGAGAGACGAGAGATGTGAGCTCCAGAGCCCGAGCGCGATGTGAGATGAGATGCCGAGAGAGGGCAAGAAATTGGCGAAGGACGAGATGCCGGGATGGAGAGATCTGCGACTCCGACGACGAGATGAGAGAGAGAATAACGGAGACGAGGAGGGGAGGGACTGAGGGGAGAGGAGATACGGAGATGGGAGTTATGACTTCCTTTCGAAGCAAGCACTGAGAGAGCAGAGAAGGAGAGAGAGAATGAGAGCTGAGCAACGAGTGACGAAAAGTACGGATCAAATGAGAGATCTGCATGAGTGAGAGAAAGGACCGAGAGCAATGCCGCGTAACGATCGACTTGAGATGGGACAGCACGGGGAGGAGTTGATGTCGTGAGGGAAGGAGCTAGACGGAGAGGATAGAGGTGATGAAGAAGCGGTTTGACGATGTGGTAGTGGAGCGAGGGAGAGAGACGAGGAGACGTTGAGGAGGGAGGAGAGCGAGATGAGGTAGCGCCGGAGCGAGGACGAGACTGAGAGAGCAGAGGAGGAGAGTGAGCGGAGAGAGAGTAGATGAATGAGAGGGATCGGAGGAGCAGAGAGAACGAGCCGGCGAGGGAGACGCTTGAGACATTGAGCACGGCGCGGAGGTCGAAGATGGAGTGAGGGATGAGGGAGGAGAGCAGAGAGGGAGACCGGCGATTGGATGACGAGTTGAGCAGGAGAATGAAGGGAGCGAAGATGGCGAGAGGAGGACTGATGACGAGATGACCGTGAGAGCCACGATAGAGACTGACTGAGGATGAAGAGAAAGCCTAGGAGAAGGAGAGATGTAGCAGAGATTGATGAGAGTGTAGAGGAACGACGAGGATGAGAGCGTGAGAGAGAGATGAGATGAGAGAGAGAGAAGGGGAGGGAGCTGTCGACCGAAGTGGAGAGAGAGAGAAGCCGCCCTGAGCGAGATCGTCGAGAGGAGGTAGAGGGAGACGAGATTTTTTTTTTTTTTTTTTTTTTTAGAGCTAGAGTCGACTGAGAGGCATAATACGGACGAGCGAGAGCAGAGAGTCGAATGAAGACTGGTGAGATTGAGGAGAGCTCAGGAGAGTGAGGAGAGGGACGAAGGGACGAGATGGGGAGATTGAGAGGATGAGACTGATGGGAGGATTTTTTTAGAGAGAGAGGACATCGGACGTGAGGTTGAGAAGAAGGAGAGGAAGACGAAGATTTGAGATCGAGCATATGAGCGAGAGGCGAGAAGCGATAATATCGAAGGAGATCGACTGAATGAGTGAAGGATGAAGATAGAGGAAGAGGGGGAGAGAGGAGGAGGGAGAGCAATCAGAAGAGAGAGAGAGACGGAAGAGTGAGGGACGATAGGTTCTTGAGAGGAAGAGAGAGCATGAGACTAGAGATGATGAGTTAGAAGAGAATTGAGAAGAAGGACAGAGATGGAGCAAGAGAGAAGATGAGCTTGGAGAGGAAGCAGAAGGACGAGAAGGCAGGAGCGAAGCGAGATCGAGGGCAGAGACGAGGCTGGAGATGAGAGAGCCGATAGAGGAGACTGGGGCTGTTTCGACCGCAAGAGAAGAGAGAGTGACACAGAGCTGAGCAGAGGCAGGAGATACGAGAGGAGATGAAGAGAGAGAGACTGAGACGGGAGAGGGGGATCCCTATAAACAGAATTTCGAGGGAGAGCGACGGTGAGAGGGGGATGAGACTATGTCGACGATGAGGGAGTAGACTAGAGAGCGTGCAGCGATTGGTGTGAGGGCGCTTGCAGATGAGACGGATGTAGACGACGAAGAGGAGAGAGAGAGAGAGGAGTGAGACGGGAGCGAATCGAGGTGAGAGAGGAGAGCATGAGAGGATCGAGTCAGGAAGGTGGAGCGTCGCCTGACGCAGAGAGATGAAGAAGGAGCGCGATGAGATACGGACGAGAGGGTCGCACGAGGTGCGAGGAGAGAGGGAGAGGAAGGATGATTGAGAACCAGAACTGAGGCCGAAGACGAGGAGGAGGGAGAGAGGCCTGCACTGGACAGGGAGACAATGACGAGCAGAGGCAGCCGAAGCGGGGGAGAGCGAGGCGTTTTGAGTGGATGAGAGAGACAGAGGATCGAGACGAACGCCAGGGAGAGGAGAGAGAGAGAGACAGGGATAGGAGGAAGGAGAGTTGAGGCCTGAGAGAGGAGGAGGGAGTAGGGAGAAGACTGATGGAGCGACGACGCGAGGCGATGCGCGATTGAGATGCTATGCCAGGACTGAAAGTACTGCGCGAGGCATGAGCCTAGTTTTTTTTCTGAGAGAGAGGAGAGAAGCAGACGGCGGGGAGAAGAGAGGACCGTGATGGTGCAATCAGATGAAGAGACTGGATTGAGAGAGATATACGGAGAGGAAGGATGAGATGGCGAGGAGAGGAGGCGCCGATGACCAAGAGAGAAGAGAAGAGCTACGCGATGTGAAGAGCGGAGAGATATGTGAGATCGCAGAGCTGAACGAGAGAGGAGAGAGAGCGATGCAAGACGAGAGACGGAAGACTGCTGCGAGAGATGGATGAGCATTCGGGAGATGAGAAAGCACTGATGAAGATTCGCGGGCGTGAAAGAGAGGAGGCATGATAGATTTGAGAAGAGAGTGATCAGCTTAGCGCAGATGATTTTTTGCAATATGAGGACCGAGAGACTCGTGAAGGGCAGAGAGAGAGAGGAGGAGCGGGACGTTGAGGAGTAGAGTGAGGAGAGGCTTTTTTTTTTGAGAAAGCAGAAAACTCGAGAGAGAGAGCGAGAGGATTATGAGAGGGAAAGAGAGGAAGCAGCGAGAAGGTGAGTTTAAGAACGAAACAAGACAGACCAGCAGAGAGGGAGAGAGTGAGCAGAAGAAGAGGGTGGTGTGGAAGGAGGGAGGAAGCATGAGAGAGAGACTGAGAGAGAGATGAGGAGAGAGGCAAGAGAGGAGAGATAGATTTGAGACGACCGATGTCGAGAGGCGCTTTTTGATTGAAAGCGGGATGTCTGAGGAGGTCGAATCGCATGAACTCGAGAACGACGAGATGACGGTCAGATGATGTCGACGACGAGAGATTAGAGGCGACCTGCTTAGTTCCGATGAGAAAGAGCGGGAATGATGTAGAGGACGCAGAGGAGAGGAGAACGCTCGACGCGACGGATGCCTTGACACGAGAGATGGAGAGAGTGACTTGCGCGGATGTAGCGAGAGGATGAGAAGACTGCTAGACCAAGACCCGGGTGAGACGACACCCGATTGAAGAGACGAAGACGATGGAGCAGATGAGCGACGTGGAAGTAGAGAGCATGATGAATAGCTGCTGAAGATGAATGGAGGGAGGATGCAGAATGAGAGTTGCACATAGAATGAGAGGAGTGAGATGAGAGATGAGCGGAAGAAGAGCTGAGAGATGAGATGAAGAGAGACGGGAGGACAGACACGACGACTGAGAGTCCAGGAGAGGACGACTGAGATATTGACTTCAACACGAGGGTAAGAGAAGACAGAACCAAGACCGACACGAGGCAGAGAGACATCTAACAGCCCGAGGAGACTGTCAACAGCCCCGAAAGACGAGGTGAGAGATAGCGTTTGAGACGGAGCGAGAGAGGAGACAGAAGTGGTGGCCTCAGAGCAAGCAGAACGAGACAGACGTATTTCATGAGAGACGGGAGAGAGAGAGAGAGTCATTAGAGATTTGCAGAGATGATCGAGAGTAGGGGAGAGCGACAAAGAGAAGCAGATAGAGAGGGGGCGCGAAGCGGCGAGAAACAAAGAGAGATAGGAATGAGGGTGACGGAGAGACCCCCAGAGAGGATTTGTGATGCAGAGGGGACAGACGAGGGAGGAGAGAGAGCAGCTGAGAGTAGAGAGAGAAAGAGACTTGACGGAAACGCAGGAGGTCCGGAATAAGAGGGGAACGAGCGACACCCAATAGAGGCTGAGAGAGCTGGGACGCAGAGAGACTGAGGAGAAAAAGGAAGAGGAGGAGGGACTGTTGGGTGAGAGACAGCAGAGCTGAGAGAGACTGAGAGCCGAAGATAAGGAGCATGAGCTCGAGAGGGAGACGACGAGGAGATGATGAGAGTGACCGCATGAGAGAATAGAGATGTATACGTTCTGATGCGCTGAACTACAGATCAGAAGATGGAGCAGCAGTTTTTTTTTTTTTTTTGGGACTAGAGGAGCGAGCGAAGCATGAGTGGACGACTGAATTGAGGAGTGGAGAACGAGAGGAGACGGAGAAAGGATGGATGAGAATTTTCAGATTGGAGGGAGACGAATAGCAGAGAAGGAGACGGTGACTCAGAAGGCCTGAGTGGAGGAAGCGACTGATGATGAGCCGTTCTGACGAGTGGAGGGAGACGGAGTGAAGATGAATCTCCAGAGAAAGAGAGCAGCGGAGGAGAGAACTAAGCGAGGATGACGAGAGACACGATAGTCGAGAGATGCGGAGGTGCAGGGAGCGCAACCGACTCGCGACAGAGAAGATCGGAGAGAGACGCTGAGATGTTTCGACTACTGCCGGAGAGAGGAGGAGAACGAGAGATTTGGAGAGTGAAGAGAGAGCGAGGACGACGAGAGCGGTAGATGAGAGAGAAGAGAGGCAGAGAATGAAGACGAGCTCCTAGAAGAGCGCAGAATGTTGAGAGGAAGGGACAGCAGGAGTTACTCGAGAGAGAGGAATGGGGAGAGCCAGACCGATGAGGGGGTAAGAGAATGCTGAGAGAGCACCGACAGAGAGAGATTGATGGGAAGAGTCGAGAGCGAAGGAGAGGGAGAAGAGAGAGGAGAGAGACGAGAGAGAAGATTCGAGAGAGAGAGACGAGTTAGAGACGAGACTGACGAACTAGCAGAGAGACACGAGAGAAGCCACAGAATGGGAGACCGAGAAGAGACGAGAGGGAGAGAGGACCTATAGGGAAGAGCCCGAGCCAGATTGCGAGAGAGGACTGCATGATCAGAACCACGAGCCGATGATGAGAGAGAGAGAGAGCGAGAGAGTGTAGGGAACTCCGAGAGAGACGAGTTGAGAGGGATTGAGAACGAGGATAGGAGAGATTGACGGAGATTGACAGAGAGAGAGATTGGAGACGGAGGAGCAGAGGAGAGTAAGAGGGACCGAGAGAGACGATGATGGAGAGAGGGTGAGGTCTACGAGAGGACGAAGGAGGAGGAGTGAGCCTCGGGAGGCGAGAGAGCGGCAGGAGACTGAGAGGAGAGACGAGACGAAAGAGGGAGGGGGAAGCATGGAGACGGAAGAGAGGGGAAGAGAGCTGAGACGGAGAGCAGATTGATAGGGCTGCAGGTGGGAGTGTGAACGATAGAGAGAATGGAGATTGGGTCGACGAACGAAGATCGGAGCTGAGAGAGATGATCTTGAGCGACGAGTAATCAAACTTGGATGAAGAGAGACGAGAGAGAGGAGATCGGCAGAGACAAAGACACGTTTGAGAGAAGAGCACTTCCGAGACCGAGATGAAGACGGACTGAGAGAGAGAGCGAGGGATGAAATAATGAACCAGGTATCCAGAGCACGAGTGATCAGTCGGAGTGGAAGAGGGAGGGAGAGGAGGAGTAGGGGAGACGGAGAGAGAGAGTGGGAGGCTGAGATGTGAGAGAGGAGAGAGAGAGGAGTGGGCGAGAGAAGAGGAGGAGGACGAGAGAGGAGAACAGGAGAGAGAGGGAGTGGAGAGATGAGAGGGAGAGGAGTGAGGAGGGAGGAGAGGAGGGAAGAGAGGGAGATGAGAGAGGAGAATGGAGTCGGAGGAGATTTGAGAAGGAGAGATGAGTGCGGAGAGATGATGAGAGTGGGGCGTTGAGAGATGTTGATGAGAGATGATGAGCGAGGTAGGAGAGAGAGTAGATGATGAGGAGTGAGGAGAGAGGAGGGAGAGATGGAGAGGGAGAAGGAGAGAGAGATGGAGAGTTACGAAGGGAGATGGGGCATGAGGAGAGATGAGTTGAGGTGAGGAGGAGGACGAGGATCGAGGAGGGGAGGGGAGAATGAGAGGAGAGAGAGGACTTCGAGAGAGGAGAGGAGAGTGAGATGAGAGAGGAGATTGAGATAGAGTGGGAGGAGAGGCACGGAGAAGAGAGGGAGAAGTGGTGAGAGGAGATGAGGCCGGGAGGGAGGAGGTGAGGAGAGAGAGGAGTGAGAGAGAGAAGAGAGCGGGAGAGGAGAGATGGAGAGAGGATAGAGAGAGATGATGAGAGGGATGAGATTGACGAGGAGGGAGATACTCGAGAGAGAAATCGAGAGAGATCCCGAGAGGAGAGTAGCGACCGGGGGAGAAGGGAGATGATCAATGAGGAAGAAGGAAGGATGATAACTATGGGATATGAAACTAAGGCAAGGGAATTAACAGACCAATATGAATAATTAGAATTTGGGGGGAAAAAAAAGCACAGGTAAGAGTAAGAGTAAGAGGTGGGAAGAAAGGGACGAGTAAGAGTGGGAAGAAAGAGTATGGGGGGGAAGAGTTTCTAAAGAGTACAAGAGAGGGGAAAGAGTGGAAGAGGGAAGAGTGACCACTGGAATTCGTAGATGCGGGGGGGGAAAAAGTCCTCCCCCCCCCCCTAAAGATGTCTACAAGAGTGGAAAGAGTAGTTTCTTGTCGGCTCGGACGCGGAAGAGTGAAGGAAGATAAGAGAGGGGAGCCTCCCGGGGAAGAAAAAGAGTTAAGAGATTTAAGAGTTTCTCGAGTAAAGAGTCAAGAGTGTTTCTGTAAGAGTTTGGGAGAAGTAAGAAGAGTTTCTGATGGACTGGTGGGGAAAAGAGTGAATGAGTAAAGATGGGGAAGTAGATAAAGCATGAGTAAGATAGTTTCTAAGTAGCTGTTCTGACCATTCGCGATCACTGAGACAGCCTGAGGATGAAGACAAAACTTAAATGATACGAGTCAAAGGAGTATAATGGTGAAATATAATATTAATAATTAAGATAATGTGCAGGGTAGGTTGGAAGTGCAATGTGGGTAGAAAGCAGTGTGTGTAGTTGGTAAGCGGGCTCAAGATGATAGGTATGGGCCGTGACGTGCCGTGGTGGTATGGCTGGCTCGGCTGCGCCTGTGGTCTGGTACCGGCGGTAGGGCTGAGTTCTGTCGAGTCGTAAGTCGCGGGGCTGGTTGTGAGGTTGCAGTGGTGAGCCAGCGGTGAATATGCGTGATGTGAGTGTACGGATTTGAACGGTGGGGTGTGTAAACAATAAAAACAACGAAACATTCAAATGGTAATTGCTCATAGAAAAAATAAAACTCGGAACAAACGAAAATAATGGAAGATAAAATAAAAATATATATAGGAGCTTCGTAAACAATAATATCTCGCTTTTATTTCTCTCTCTCAAGTTTTCCTCATTTTAACTTTTCTCCCAAAGCAAACTCTACCTTTCTCCTACATCGAAAGTTCCTGAAAGATATACCAAGTTGATCCCCGTTTTTTTTTTCCCTTGAGGGGTGAATTTGGGTGACTGCCGGAAGAGGTGAGGTGATCAGGAAACTAAAAAAAAACAGAGAACAGGGAAATAATGATAAAGGATCTACAATGAGGGATAGAGGCGTGAAAAACCTTGTGTGAAATATTGATTATAACCTTCCATATCTCTCTCTCTCTCTCTCTCTCTCTCTCTCTCTCTCTCTCTCTCTCTCTCTCTCTCTCTCTCTCTCTCTCTCTCTCTCTCTCTCTCTCTCTCTCTCTCTCTCTCTCTCTCTCTCTCTCTCTCTCTCTCCTCTCTCTCTCTCTCTCTCTCTCTCTCTCTCTCTCTCTCTCTCCTCTCTCTCTCTCTCTCTCTCTCATCTCCTCTCTCTCTCTCTCTCTCTCTCTCTCTCTCTCTCTCTCTCTCTCTCTCTCTCTCTCTCCTCTCTCTCTCTCTCTCTCTCTCTCTCTCTCTCTCTCTCTCTCTCTCTCTCTCTCTCTCTCTCTCCTCTCTCTCTCTCTCTCTCTCTCTCCTCTCTCTCTCTCTCTCTCTCTCTCTCCTCTCTCTCTCTCTCTCTCTCTCTCTCTCTCTCTCTCTCTCTCTCTCTCTCTCTCTCTCCTCTCTCTCTCTCTCTCTCTCTCTCTCTCTCCTCTCTCTCTCTCTCTCTCTCTCTCTCTCTCTCTCTCTCTCCTCTCTCTCTCTCTCTCTCTCTCTCTCTCTCTCTCTCTCTCTCTCTCTCTCTCTCTCATCTCTCTCTCTCTCTCTCTCTCTCTCTCTCTCTCTCTCTCTCTCCTCTCTCTCTCTCTCTCTCTCTCTCTCTCTCTCTCTCTCTCTCTCTCTCTCTCTCTCTCTCTCTCTCTCTCTCTCTCTCTCTCTCTCTCTCCTCTCTCTCTCTCTCTCTCTCTCTCTCTCTCTCTCTCTCTCTCTCTCTCTCTCCTCTCTCTCTCTCTCTCTCTCTCTCTCTCTCTCTCTCTCTCTCTCTCTCTCATCTCTCTCTCTCTCTCTCTCTCTCTCTCTCTCTCTCTCTCTCTCTCTCTCTCTCTCTCTCTCTCCTCTCTCTCTCTCTCTCTCTCTCTCTTCTTCCCCTATAAAAGCCCTAGAAGAGGCTTTTAAATAATTCCTTTGGTAGTCTGAACACTCAACGTAGGTAAGTGTGTGTGTTTCATCCATAACAAGACTCATCAATCTTATTTTGAAGCCTTGAGTTCCGTATAATTACACAACCTTAGGCGTTGAGACCTTTCCTTCAAGAACCTTATTATGAATCACCCCATTTTCACCTCGTTAAAAGAAGGCCTCGACACATTTTTCTGATGGGCTAATAGATGTAAATTATGTATCCAGGAAGGTCACTCCTGTTATGTGCAATTAGAGGATATTAAGGTGAAAAGTTTGTAAGCGGCCTTGTGCAGTGTGTGGTGTGTGTGGAGTGACATGAAACGCGAAAGTCGATCTGAAAAATATAAAGATTAATAATAAATAGAAACGGCCAGACAAGGACACGAACGATTAAGATACGAAAGGAAACTGAAGTAGGCGAAGATAGATTAGTAAGCTTAGCACGAATGGGAAGATAAAACTATATGAGAGGAGAGAGGGGAAGAGGGAACTATCAAACGGAATAGGAAGGAAAATAAAGAAGAAAAGAGGAGAAGGAAGTAAATATGAACTGGAAAACGAGAAAAATAACATTGTAAAAGTCAATTAGAGAATTCGGAGAAGACAAAGAATAAACAAAGTTAACGAGGAACTTTAGCCAGAAAAGAGAAAAAACTATATCAAAAGAAACATAGTTAATTAGGGAGAAAATAACGACAAGTAGGAGGAGGAGGAGGAGGAGGAGGAGGAGGAGGAGGAGGAGGAGGAGGAGGAGGAGGAGAAGGAGGAGGAGGAGGAGGAAAAGGAGAAGGATAAGAAGGAGGAAGAAGAGAGGCTGCATGTATAGAAGATGTTTCCTGTCCTTGAGATAAACAACAAAGGACATTCATAGTCTAGGAAAGAGAAAGTTTCCAACAGTTGTTCCCAGGACACTGTACAGCACCGAGCCTTTGGGGGATGAAGAGCCGTGTTTGAAGAAGGTGAACTTGTGTAATTGTGTGCGTGTGAGAGAAAGAAAAAGGAGTGTGATAGAGAGAGAGAGAAATTTCAAAACTAACTCAAACTGCTTCATTACTCCATTCTGGATTCTATCTCCCCTTCCTTCCCCTACATTGTTTTATTCCCTACATAATAGAGATTCTCCTTGTCGCTACTCTCCTCTTTAGTTATTCTCTCTCTTAGTATTCACATCCCGTTCCTATAATATATTCTCTCTTCGCAGTCTCCTTTCCCTTCCCTTCCCTTCCCTTCCCTTCCTCCTTTCTCGAAACCTGATCTTTACACACTTTTCTTCCTTTATATTGTCGTTCCCTTTAATTTTCCTCTATCCTCACCTATCTCTTCCTCCTCCTCCTCCTCCTTCTCTATTTTATTCATGAACAATAAAAACTCAATATCCTATCTGATCCAATTACGCTCAGGATCTATTTTGCTTGTAACCTTATCGCTAATTATTTTGCATAGCCGACTTGTTTATCTTATCAGTCCTAAAATATTCCCTCCAGTTTTATATATACTTATTTGGGTACATACGTTTGAAAAATATACTTATTTTGTTGAAATAAGAAGGCAAGTGGTTCCAAAAATAAAAGGAGTCTTGCTAATTTAGGATGCGTGTGTGTGTGTGTGTGTGTGTGTGTGTGTGTGTGTGTGTGTGTGTGTGTGTGTGTGTGTGTGTGTGTGTGTGTGTGTGTGTGTGTGTGTGTGTGTTGGAAGGTTCGATACCCGTTCCAGTTCTCTTCACTAGGGTTCAGTGGTGTGTAACAGACATTTTTATGGGTGCCCATTGACCGCGAAGGTGTGTTGTGGCTATCGTGGCTACGTAGAGAGACTTACGCCACACACCACACCACACCACACCACACCACACCACACCACACCACACCACACCACACCACACCACTAACACCACCCACTTCCAAACCACACACACGTAGCAGTAATGGATATAGGAGTGCAAAGGAAAAACAGATAGCAACACCTCTCTGGGACCTAACAAGGCTAACGTGTGACTTCACTTTACTACTACTATACCATCTACATGTTAGAGAAAACAATATATGTTAGAGACGTATGATGTACATATAACGTTTTACAATTAAGTAAAGTGCAAGAAAAGAACTTTGCTTATATAAGAAAACTGAACCAACACAAACTTTTCCTTTTTATGAACCTAAACATTTCATGAAAATTCAGGCATTCAAAGAACGTTATCAGTAAAAAATAAACGAATGAAAATCTCACGTAAAACATGAACACACATTCTGCTTACAAAAGTTATGCAAATATTTGAATATGAAACAAACATAGAACAAATAGTAAAACATGCAAAACAAAAGCAATAATGCAAGCCTGACATGCTGCTGAGGACACGGAAACACTTAATGGAGGGAAAAATATTAAAATACTCAAATGAATTAATGAACGACGATAAGTTGATGCAACCGACGCACTGTGAATGGAAATAACAAGGGAAATGTAGCAAAATAAATAATGAGGATCCTAATAAACCTCTCATGAAATTATACAAAATTCAAATCTATTTACAAACACAGCGTCAGTATAAAAGGAAGCAAGTGTTATTACGACCGTGTGACAGTCCAACGGTTTGCACAACATGCCAACGTCAAGAGTTTTTCCTCTCTCTCTCTCTCTCTCTCTCCCTCTCTCCCCCCCTCTCTCTCTCTCTCTCTCTCTCTCTCTCTCTCTCTCTCTCTCTCTCTCTCTCTCTCTCTCTCTCTCTCTCTCTCTCTCTCTCTCTCTCTCGCTTAGAAAAAAATCAATAAAACAAATATATGACAAATTAACAAATGAAGAAACATGAAACTTGTAAATCATAAAGAAGAGAAACACAGAAACGAGAAAAAAAATTGGATAGATCACATGAATGAAAAAAAAAAAAATATACATCCATTAATAACTATCCCATCGAGCAACACCACACTAACAAGCACATGATCAAAGCAACACCACTCCATCACCACCACCACCACCACCACCACCACCACCACCACCACCACTACCGACCCTGTACCTGTCTCCCTTATCTGACCTTGAACAACCATGACACATCTGCAACACAATACAACTAACTACAGCAATCAAGTGTATTAAGTCACCTACACATCCCTGGCTACACTATGCCATTTTTTTTATTCTTATCTATTTATTTTTTTTCCTCCATTGAATATAATTATCGTTTTAGGAAGCTGATTAATTTATGTATTTATTTTCTTTCCATATTTTTCCTGGTGCAATTATATGTGTTTTTTACTTGTGTTCTTGTGGTGTGAGAGGGATGGGCGTAGTGAAGGCGTGTGGGATTAATTATTGTTGTTTAAGAAAGACAATATGTGTTTCCTCAAGGATAGATTGGAATGCATGAGAAGAGTAATTGGTAGTTAAGGAAAACCTACATACTGGCGTGTGCAATTTTCACACACGGACACGCACACACGCACGCACACACACACGCACGCACGCACGCATGAAGACAGACATATTGATAATAAAAAGAAAAAACAAAATAATAATAGTAATAATAATAACAATAGTAATAATAATAATAATAATAAGAAGAAGAAGAAGAATGAAAATAATAATTATAAATGATAAGAACGCATTCAAGTTACGATTTCAGAATTATAAAGATAAAAAATGAAGAAAATATAACATTTCAACAAATGTTCAAAATATCTGAGGAATATTCAATTTCCTTCGGGATGGTTATCACGCCTTCACTCACATCTCTTTCTCGTCGCTTTTGGTGACAAGAATCACCAAAAGAGAAATTTCATATCACGGTCTCTTGTGGATAAAAATGTATTACTTTCACATTTTTCTGCGACCGTGACAGGACTCGAACCTGCAATCTTCGGATCCGAAGTCCGACGCCTTATCCATTAGGCCACACGGTCCGATGACAAGGAAGGAGCGGTGGAAGTTATAATGCTGCTGCTGCTGCTGCTGCTGCTGCTGCTGCTGCTGCTGCTGCTGCTGCTGCTGCTGCTGCTGTTGCTGTTGCTGTTGCTGTTGCTGTTGCTGTTGCTGTTGCTGTTGCTGTTGCTGTTGCTGTTGCTGCTGCTGCTGCTGCTGCTGCTGCTGCTGCTGCTGCTGCTGCTGTGCTGCTGCTGTGCTGCTGCTGCTGTGCTGCTGCTGCTGCTGTTGCTGTTGCTGTTGCTGTTGCTGTGCTGCTGCTGCTGCTGCTGCTGCTGTTGCTGTTGCTGTTGCTGTTGCTGTTGCTGCTTGCTGCTGCTGCTGCTGCTGCTGCTGCTGCTGCTGCTGCTGCTGCTGTTGCTGTTGCTGTTGCTGTTGCTGCTGCTGCTGCTGCTGCTGCTGCTGCTGCTGCTGCTGCTGCTGCTGATGATGATGATGATGATGATGATGATGATGATGATGATGATGATGATGAGGATGATGATGATGATGACTACGACAATAATTGCAACATAACAAAATCAACATAAACAAGCACAATACGACGCATCACACGAACCAGCGAATGCAACAGATGAATGAATAAATAAGCAAATGAATAAATGAATAAATAAATAACTAAAATAAATTAATAAACAATCGTAGCTACAGTCACTCGTTCAAACAAACAGTTTTCTCTGTGCAATAAAACGAATAGAAAAAAGCAAATAAAACATCATGCATCAACATGAACAAAGAGAAAAAACAAAATAAACACAAACACAAACACAAACACAAACACAAACAAACACAAACACAAATCAAACACAAAGCAGATCACAAAGAAGTGGTTAGTCCATCTCTCGCCTAAGGAAGAAGGGGGAGGAGGAGGAGGAGGAGGAGGAGGAACACATAGGAACACATAGGAAGAACAAACAGCAACAGGCCTGCTGGCCCTTACGAGGCTGTTTGTGAGTACACTATCTAATCTAGAGTGAAGGATACAGGATAGTAAGGGTGAAGGCTTCTCTCCCCAGCCATGGCTGGCAGGGAAAGGAAGGCTAACCAAGACCAGACTATCACTATTGTCACTACCACTACTGCTACCACTACTTCCTGGCAAGCGATGTCAGGCCACTAGCGACGTCTTTTGAATCGACATTTCGTAAGTTAGGTACATCAGGATGAACATACTCAAAAGTTTGCTACGTTAACGGATAGAATTTTAGTTGTGGATTGGCTTCTAAGTATTTGAGGCAGAAAACAATTCAATTCCCACCGCGCGCTCGGTCATGACCGGCCGATCAAAATCTTCACTACTGACTCTGTCACCGGTGCTAATGACTATGGAAGTTATTTATTTTCATTCTTAAATGCTGCTGCATCAAGATAAGGATCATTAGAATTAGGTATATAGAGGCAGAAAACAATTCAATTCCCACCGCTCGCTCGGTCATGACCGGCCGATCAAAATCTTCACTACTGACTCTGTCACCGGTGCCAATGGCTATGGAAGTTATTTATTTTCATTTTTAAATGCTGCTGCATCAAGATAAGGCTCACTAGAATTAGGTATATAGAGGCAGAAAACAATTCAATTCCCACCGCTCGCTCGGTCATGACTGGCCGATCAAAATATTCACTACTGACTCTGTCACCGGTGCCAATGGCTATGGAAGTTAATTATTTTCATTCTTAAATGCTGCTGCATCAAGATAAGGCTCACTAGAATTAGGTATATAGAGGCAGAAAACAATTCAATTCCCACCGCTCGCTCGGTCATGATCGCCCGATCAAAATCTTCACTACTGACTCTGTCACTGGTGCCAATGGCTATGGAAGTTATTTATTTTCATTCTTAAATTCTGCTGCATCAAGATAAGGCTCACTAGAATTAGGTATATAGAGGCAGAAAACAATTCAATTCCCACAGCTCGCTCGGTCATGACCGGCCGATCAAAATCTTCACTACTGACTCTGTCACCGGTGCCAATGGCTATGGAAGTTATTTATTTTCATTCTTAAATTCTGCTGCATCAAGATAAGGCTCACTAGAATTAGATATATAGAAGCAGAAAACAATTCAATTCCCACCGCTCGCTCGGTCATGACCGACCGATCAAAATCTTCACTACTGACTCTGTCACCGGTGCCAATGGCTATGGAAGTTATTTATTTTCATTCTTAAATGCTGCTGCATCAAGATAAGGCTCACTAGAATTAGATATATAGAGGCAGAAAACAATTCAATTCCCACCGCTCGCTCGGTCATGACCGGCCGATAAAAATCTTCACTACTGACTCTGTCACCGGTGCCAATGGCTATGGAAGTTATTTATTTTCATTTTTAAATGCTGCTGCATCAAGATAAGGCTCATTAGAATTAGGTATATAGAGGCAGAAAACAATTCAATTCCCACCGCTCGCTCGGTCATGACCGGCCGATCAAAATCTTCACTACTGACTCTGTCACCGGTGCCAATGGCTATGGAAGTTATTTATTTTCATTCTTAAATGCTGCTGCATCAAGATAAGGCTCATTAGAATTAGGTATATAGAGGCAGAAAACAATTCAATTCCCACCGCTCGCTCGGTCATGACCGACCAATCAAAATCTTCACTACTGACTCTGTCACCGGTGCCAATGGCTATGGAAGTTATTTATTTTCATTCTTAAATGCTGCTGCATCAAGATAAGGCTCACTAGAATTAGATATATAGAGGCAGAAAACAATTCAATTCCCACCGCTCGCTCGGTCATGACCGGCCGATAAAAATCTTCACTACTGACTCTGTCACCGGTGCCAATGGCTATGGAAGTTATTTATTTTCATTCTTAAATGCTGCTGCATCAAGATAAGGCTCATTAGAATTAGGTATATAGAGGCAGAAAACAATTCAATTCCCACCGCTCGCTCGGTCATGATCGGCCGATCAAAATCTTCACTACTGATTCTGTCACCGGTGCCAATGGCTATGGAAGTTATTTATTTTCATTCTTAAATACTGCTGCATTAAGATAAGGCTCACTAGAATTAGGTATATAGAGGCAGAAAACAATTCAATTCCCACCGCTCGCTCGGTCATGACCGACCGATCAAAATCTTCACTACTGACTCTGTCACCGGTGCCAATGGCTATGGAAGTTATTTATTTTCATTCTTAAATGCTGCTGCATCAAGATAAGGCTCATTAGAATTAGGTATATAGAGGCAGAAAACAATTCAATTCCCACCGCTCGCTCGTCATGACCGGCCGATCAAAAACTTCACTACTGACTCTATCACCGGTGCCAATGGCTATGGAAGTTACTTATTTTCATTCTTAAATGCTGCTGCATCAAGATAAGGCTCACTAGAATTAGGTATATAGAGGCAGAAAACAATTCAATTCCCACCGCTCGCTCGGTCATGACCGGGCGATCAAAATCTTCACTACTGACTCTGTCACCGGTGCCATTGGCTATGGAAGTTATTTATTTTCATTCTTAAATGCTGCTGCATCAAGATAAGGCTCATTAGAATTAGGTATATAGAGGCAGAAAACAATTCAATTCCCACCGCTCGCTCGGTCATGACCGGCCGATCAAAATCTTCACTACTGACTCTGTCACCAGTGCCAATGGCTATGGAAGTTATTTATTTTCATTCTTAAATGCTGCTGCATCAAGATAAGGCTCATTAGAATTAGGTATATAGAGGCAGAAAACAATTCAATTCCCACCGCTCGCTCAGTCATGACCGACCAATCAAAATCTTCACTACTGACTCTGTCACCGGTGCCAATGGCTATGGAAGTTATTTATTTTCATTCTTAAATGCTGCTGCATCAAGATAAGGCTCACTAGAATTAGGTATATAGAGGCAGAAAACAATTCAATTCCCACCGCTCGCTCGGTCATGACCGGCCGATCAAAATCTTCACTACTGACTCTGTCACCGGTGCCAATGGCTATGGAAGCTATTTATGAGGAGGAGGAGGAGGAGGAGGAGGAGGAGAAGGAGGAGGAGGAGGAATACAAGGGAATACAAGGGAACACAAACAGCAATAGACCCTAGGGTCCCTGCGAAGGCTGTTTGATATAACTACTGTACACAAACGAGAAGGAGGAGGAGGAGGAGGACACATACAAACACTCTTGGGGCCTTTTTTCCTCATCCAGTTTTTGCAATTAATATTCTTTTCCTATTTCTAGAAGTGCATTTTTCTTTTCCTAAACTACTATGTTTTTATTGTTTATTATTTAATTTATTTCCTTATTTGTATATATATTTTCTTCTTATTGCTTATGTTATATTTTTTGTGGGATTTTATTTCTTTCATTATAAAAGACGGAAATATAATGACTTCTTTTTTCATTAGCTATGCACACACACACACAGTAATACATACATGAATACATGTACACGTATATAGCACTTAATCTATTAATAAAACTAATCTATCATGCCAACAACTATAACGTCAGATTGGTGTTAAGTTTTGTGAGTGAAATAATTCAATTTATAGCAACATATCAATTTAATAGTCAAAATATTGGTAACAAATAAATAACTCGCTCTCTCTCTCTCTCTCTCTCTCTCTCTCTCTCTCTCTCTCTCTCTCTCTCTCTCTTTCTCTCTCTCTACGCTATCCGCTACACCCTCAGGAAGCTCAGGTCGTAGTGGAGGTTCACCCGCCGGCCTAGCAGTGGGTCGTGGTAGCTCCAGCCTCGCTTCTGGGTCGCGCGGGACGAGAACAACTGAAATCCGAGGCTCTCCAGGCCTTCCAGAGCGTCCAGGTAGAGGCTGTAGAGGCTAGGGTCTCGTAAGGCATCCTCCAAGTGGACTTCTACCCCAAGTTGTCGCAGGTTGGTAAGGGCGTGGCGGTTGTCTTTGGCAGTGTTGTGTAGCACCTTCAACACAGACAACACACCCACACACGCACATATAAAAGTGAACTTGTTTTTGTTCAATTTGAGTGAATATTATATTTTACTTATTTTGTTAATATTTCATGACCTTATTTACTCCTTATATCTGTCTTCTTTTTTTTTTGTCTTCCACTAGTGATATGCGTAAAGTGGAATTTCTCTTATCATAGATAAGATAGAGTATGCAAAGAAGGTTATACAAAGCATATAAAGGTGCCAGAGAGCATCACTTTTCCCTCAAACACCGATCATCCCTTGGTTCAGAGTAACAGTTGCTACCTTTGCATCACCACTAGAGAGAGGAAGCAGAAGAAGCAGGAACCAATAACGTGTGGGCGGACAGCGAGTTACACATGCACACTGAAGGCAAAGGGAAGGACACAAAAGTTTCCATGCATGCATTTTAAAGGTAGTCAAGAGCCGATGGATGGATGGTGTTGGTTGACATCCCGGCGGTGATGATGTTATCTCAAGCCTCAAGGACGGAAAATTTAGCTTTACTCATCATCCTCAACTACTAACAACTCTACTATGATCAAGCTCGTTACACTCTTTACCATCATACCATAAAATGTGCCAATCGGAAGTGCCCTTTGAAGTCACCTAAACTCTGCAGAATCTGACCTTATCAATATGTACAAAATGCAGGTAAAAGAGCAGAAAACCGTATCATCTCCCCTTCCCTTTTTCCCTTTTGATCTCTCGTTAAGAGCATTCAGTTAAGGAACACGAGGCAGGTAAACGAACAAGTAGGTAGGTGAGTAGAAGGGCAGGTGAGTAGGCAATCCAATACCCTTACAAGCGCTACAACACTATGCAGTGAGAACATAAGACTTGATGGAACTGATGGGTGCGTCAGAAGGGAGTGAGCGAGACCTCCCGCCTTCGTTACTTACCTGCCATTCGCTCCCGCCTATGTCCAGCTTCAGGTAATCAATAGTGGAGGTTGTGTGGCCGAGCCTTGCCATCACCTCGGCCAGGGAGAACAGGTGCCAGCGCTGTGGGGGGGAAGAAAAAAAAGTTAGGAAAAGTGATAAAATTATGGAAATAAGAAAACAGAAAAGGCAAAAAGAGACAAGTGGAAGATAAAAGAGAAGAGAGAAAAAAAAGGAAGGGATGGGAAAAAGTAAAAATAGAGAAAATAGAAAAGAAAATTAAGTGAAAAAGATAAAGCATATAAGAAAAATAAATGAACCAGGAAGTATTTGCATCAATCATCACCATCCCATCACCACCACCATCCTACCATCATCACCACCACCACCTACGTATATATGTAATAATACAAATTTAATATCTTCACAATTTACTGATTTTACACTGATGACAAAAACAATGGAGTTTGTGTAACTGTTATTCTATTGATAAAATAACAATAGCTATCTTATGTATCACTCTTTATCTATCTATCTATATATCTATCTACCTATCTATCTATCTATATATATAATCATAACACATTCAAACTTTTTCACCTCATCTTTTCATTCATCAAATATCACCAACTCTAAGATATTTTCACACAACTTACTAAAATTTTCCCTCACTCCACCTCCCTTCCACCTTTCCCCTTTCCGCTCACCTGTCGCTTCTTGGTGATGGTGGTGGAAGCCGTGGACGGAGCCAGACCCAAGTTATAGAAGTGAATGTCGGAGGAGTGATTGTGGTTACCTGTGGTCATGGTGGGATCAAACGCCCACACCTGCAACAACACAAAGGGTTTCCTGATTAAGTGTGGATAACAATACATATACGTGGGTGGCAATACTCTATTGTACCTAAAGGAGAATTATAAAAGAAATAATGTAGAGAGAGTGAGGGAGAGAGAGATTTCATATTTTATACATTCGTACATGCATACGTACATACATAACTATATATAAATACAAACAGACAGAAATACAGGCACATACAACAGGCACACAAAGAAACAACCAGAAAAAGACAAACAGACAAGAAACAGACAGACAGATAGACAGAAAATAAATCATGAATAAACATAAATATGGAACTGGTTTATATTCAAGAGAAAAAAACTAAATAAGAACATACATAAAATTGAATTACATCTGAATAATAATAATAATAAGGATTCAAGCCATTCATTCTCTCAAAGAAAAGTAATTTAGTGCGACGAAAAAATGAAAATAAAAGAATGCATTAGTTAGTCCTATAGCAAGGTTGAAGGAGATTCATTACTATAAAAATAAAAAGGAGAGGGAAAAATAAGCGAGTCAGAAGAGAGTTTGTTGTTGTTATTGTTGTTGTTATTGTTATTGTTATTGTTGTTGTTCCCATTTCATACCCTAATCTTTGCATAGTGAAGAGGTTGATATCTTGTTTGTATACAAATGAAGTATGAATAATGTGGGTTTGTGTTTATGTGTGCACGTATATTTGTTTTGTTGACTCATACACGGAACACAAAACTTGACTATTACCAAAGCCTTTTCCCAGAATCGTGTTGTTAATGAACACCAGGAAATTATGTCAAAAAAGTTAGGTGTGATTGCATTAAAAACGAGTGAACAAGATACAAGTTCAGGAGACTTAGGTATTGGAAAAGTTTTAAGGTGATCATTCTTTTGGAAACACAACTTAAATATGATAAATGTATAAAACTTAATTGACTTAGTGCAGCAATTTTATATCATGTAAGCTTATTGCGTTTGCTATTGAAGGACGATTACTCATAGAACCAGAAAGCCTGTTCTGTTTTGCTGGTGATTACTATACAGCCAGTAAGCTTTGAATTGTCACTTGCTTGATAAAAAAAACCCACCAAACTCACTCCAACACAACACCAGGTTTTCAATTAAAGTTATGCAACGGTTTGAGTCTAGTAGATGGAATTAATAATGTTCAGCAATAGACACAATAACCGTACGGCAGTATGAAGTTAAGTTTAATGATGGATAATTAGAGAGAAATAATTTTGATTGTCGGGTTAATGATCTGAGAGGATGTATGTGTATGTGTGTTTGTGTTTGTGTTTGTGTTTGTGTTTGTGTGTGTGTGTGTGTGTGTGTGTGTGTGTGTGTGTGTGTGTGTGTGTGTGTGTGTGTGTGTGTGTGTGTGTGTGTGTGTTACATATGATACCTTCACTAGAGCTTCATTAATGTAGAAACATGTTGGAGAAAGGGTTGGATGCAGATTACCTTTATTAATTACATTCATCCAATATATCTATGTGTTGCAGTAATAAAGTTATGTATTTCTTACCAACATGTAACACGAAACTCAACACACGTGGATGCACTCACCTCACACCCCATATCCTCCATGTCCTCTTCAAAGTTCCATTTGTTCCTGATCCCGAAGGAGTACACGATGCAGTCCTTGCTTATCGGGGCCACGTCGGCGTCCATACACACATCCTTCGCGTTCGACAACACCCCCTGCAGTGAACACAGCCAACAACACCGTCAGGGAGAGGCCAGAGACTTGTATGTCATGTAAATGGAAATAGGAAGAAGGGATACTGTCCAACACAATCCCTTTATCTACATGTCAATCACCTCTAATCCAATTTCTACAGATTTACGACCAACTCTTTTCACTGAGGCCATTGCTCCCCAGTACCACAAGGATCGCTAATAACACTCACCTTCCATATTAGCGTCAAACACGTACCGTCTTCCAGCTGAACAGTCCCCCGACGGAGCGGACGTGCTGGCAGAGCGACTGTGGACCCTCGAGACGCTGATACACCTGTTCGAGGGTGTGGGCACTGGCCTCGCGCTGCTCTGCGTGGGTTATGAGAGCCTTGGTGATCCAGGCTGGAGTGAAGTCCTCAGTGTTCCTGTTGTTGTCTGGTGCCGCGTCGCCGATGTACTCCTTGACCCACTGCCAAAACATGCTGCAGGAGAGGTCACATTAACACCCTTGGCTCCTTCACACCTGTTTTGCATGTGTCATACGGGTGATGCATTATATTTATTTACTTGATTTTGAGTTTACATGTTTATTTTCACTCCAGAGGTTTCCAAGTAAATGTATCAAACTGATATTTGCCATTCTTACTCCCTCGCCTCACTTTGTTTCTCAGGTGTGGTTCATGAAGGTGAGCAGCATCAAAGCACTATTTACCTTCATCATTAAGTAATACACACAGTTTGACCTGATGCTCAACTACAAGCAGTCTATAAAGGGTCCCACGCATGCCGTCCCCATCCTGCGCGCTGGCATGCGTTTATACACTTACAAGGAGGTCTTTGGACGACATCAATCCCACTAATGCAAACACAAGGAGGATGGACGGGTTGGCTTCACTACAAGCTTCCCTTTCATTTAATTATTGTTACAACTTGAAACTGTAGACGTGAAGTAGACTCAACCAGTGTGATGCCGAGGCTCCTCAAGGCCCCTACACCGACAAGACGTTCAAACCTATTTAGTTTTCCTGAACATTTCTTGCCTTTACATATTTCGGAAATTTCAAAGATTTTTTAAGAATTACAGAGTTTCTTGAACCCCTCATACACTTGAAGTCGGTCTGCAAAGAAAATCTGTCCACAACTGTTTTTCTTATCAGCTGTAAAAGTCACGCTTAACCCTTGGTGTTTTTATTGTGACCTCTTCACCTTCAGTAAATCTAGACATGAGGAAGAGCAGTTTTGATCTATAGTCCGACAGATCTTAGCAGAGCTTTCTGGTGGGACAGAATCCAGTCTTCCCATGGGTCCAACGTTGCCATGTCTACGTGAACTAGCCAGTTATAACTTGATGTACATAAGTAAAAGGCATATAAAATGTTTTAACGAAAATCCATGAAACATAAAATATAAAAAAAAATCATGTATAAAATAAAAGTTAACGTGCTACGCTTACGATATTCATATGAATATCGAAGCGCGGCATACATTTTTTACAGAGTTGCTTGGAAAACGTTATCACTTTTATCAACGTTCACCGTAGTTCTTATTAAGGTAAATGTTGCAATAACTGTGTTCTAAATACAATATGAAGGAATATAGCAATAAAATGAGGTATTTCCTATATAAAATAAATATTGTAAACTCCCTTCAAACGGCAGCACTCATTTTTCAACCTGAGGACACGTCACCTGTTAAGCGCACGCACGCACGCACGCACGCACGCACGCACGCACGCACGCACGCACGCACGCACGCACGCACGCACGCACGCACGCACGCACGCACGCACGCACGCACGCACGCACGCACGCACGCACGCACGCACGCACGCACACACACACACACACACACACACACACACACGCGCACGCGCACGCGCACGCGCACGCGCACGCACACGCACACGCACACGCACACGCACACGCACACGCACACGCACACGCACACGCACACGCACACGCACACACGCACACACACACACACACACACACACACACACACACACACACACACACACTTTTTCCATAAACATGAATTTCTTCCTCATTTTTTCGAAAGCTATTAGAGATATTGGAAATATAATTGCAGCATCTGATAGACCAAATAAAATTCTAAAACTGTCATTATGAATATTTGTTCTATGACTAATAATTACGCAGTAAAATGAAACCGTATGTTTATATAAAAACATGACTTTCCTCCTCATTTTCTCGACAGCTATTAAGATATTGGAAATATAATTGAAGCATCTGATAGACCTAATTAAACTGTACAACTGTAATTATGAATATTTGTTCTATGACTAATAATTACGCAGTAAAATTAAACTTTATATTTATATAAAAACATGACTTTCCTTCTCATTTTCCCGAAAGCTATTAGAGATATTGGAAATATCATTGCAACATCTGATAGACCTAATTAAACTGTACAACTGTAATTATGAATATTTGTTCTATGACTCATAATTACGCAGTAAAATAAATCTTTATATTTATATAAAAACATGACTTTCCTCCTCATTTTCTCGAAAGCTATTAGAGATATTGGAAATATCATTGCAGCATCTGATGGACCAAATTAAACTGTACAACTGATATTATGAATATTTGTTGTATGACTAATAATTAAGCAGTAAAATGAAACTTAATATTTATATAAAAACATGCCTTTCCTCCTCATTTTCTCGAAAGCTATTAGAGATATTGGAAATATCATTGCAGCATCTAATACACCTAATTAAATTGTACAACTGATATTAAGAATATTTGTTCTATGACTAATAATTACGCAGTAAAATTAAACTTTATATTTATATAAAAACATGACTTTCCTTCTCATTTTCCCGAAAGCTATTAGAGATATTGGAAATATCATTGCAACATCTGATAGAACTAATTAAACTGTACAACTGTAATTATGAATATTTGTTCTATGACTCATAATTACGCAGTAAAATGAAACTTAATATTTATATAAAAACATGACTTTCCTCCTCATTTTCTCGAAAGCTATTAGATATTGGAAATATCATTGCAGCATCTGATACACCTAATTAAATTGTACAACTGATATTATGAATATTTGTTCTATGACTAATAATTACGCAGTAAAATTAAACTTTATATTTATATAAAAACATGACTTTCCTTCTCATTTTCCCGAAAGCTATTAGAGATATTGGAAATATCATTGCAGCATCTGATAGACGTAATTACACTGTACAACTGTAATTATGAATATTTGTTCTATGACTAATAATTACGCATTAAAATTAAACTTTAAATTTATATAAAAACATGACTTTCCTTCTCATTTTCCCGAAAGCTATTAGAGATATTGGAAATATCATTGCAGCATCTGATAGACCTAATTAAACTGTACAACTGTAATTATGAATATTTGTTCTATGACTCATAAATACGCAGTAAAATGAAACTTAATATTTATATAAAAACATGACTTTCCTTCCTCATTTTCTCGAAAGCTATTAGATATTGGAAATATCATTGCAGCATCTGATACACCTAATTAAATTGTACAACTGATATTATGAATATTTGTTCTATGACTAATAATTACGCAGTAAAATTAAACTTTATATTTATATAAAAACATAACTTTCCTTCTCATTTTCCCGAAAGCTATTAGAGATATTGGAAATATCATTGCAGCATCTGATAGACCTAATTAAACTGTACAACTGTAATTATGAATATTTGTTCTATGACTCATAATTACGCAGTAAAATAAATCTTTATATTTATATAAAAACATGACTTTCCTTCTCATTTTCCCGAAAGCTATTAGAGATATTGGAAATATCATTGCAGCATCTGATGGACCTAATTAAACTGTACAACTGTAATTATGAATATTTGTTCTATGACTCATAATTACGCAGTAAAATAAATCTTTATATTTATATAGAAACATGACTTTCCTTCTCATTTTCCCGAAAGCTATTAGAGATATTGGAAATATCATTGCAGCATCTGATACACCTAATTAAACTGTAGAACTGTAATTATGAATATTTGTTCAATGACTCATAATTACGCAGTAAAATTAAACTTTATATTTATATAAAAACATGACTTTCCTTCCTCATTTTCTCGAAAGCTATTAGATATTGGAAATATCATTGCAGCATCTGATACACCTAATTAAATTGCACAACTGATATTATGAATATTTGTTCTATGACTAATAATTACGCAGTAAAATTAAACTTTATATTTATATAAAAACATGACTTTCCTTCTCATTTTCCCGAAAGCTATTAGAGATATTGGAAATATCATTGCAGCATCTGATAGACCTAATTAAACTGTACAATTGTAATTATGAATATTTGTTCTATGACTCATAATTACGCAGTAAAATAAATCTTTATATTTATATAAAAACATGACTTTCCTCCTAATTTTCTCGAAAGCTATTAGAGATATTGGATATATCATTGCAGCATCTGATGGACCAAATTAAACTGTACAACTGATATTATGAATATTTGTTGTATGACTAATAATTACGAAGTAAAATGAGACTTAATATTTATATAAAAACATGACTTTCCTCCTCATTTTCTCAAAAGCTATTAGAGATATTGGAAATATCATTGCAGCATCTGATACACCAAATTAAATTGTACAACTGATATTAAGAATATTTGTTCTATGACTAATAATTACGCAGTAAAATTAAACTTTATATTTATATAAAAACATTACTTTCCTCCTCCTTTTCTCGAAAGCTATTAGATATATTGGAAATATCATTGCAGCATCTGATAGACCTAATTAAACTGTACAACTGTAATTATGAATATTTGTTCTATGACTCATAATTACGCAATAAAATAAAACTTTATATTTATATAGAAACATAAATTTACTCCTCATTTTCTCGAAAGCTATTGGAGATATTGGAAATATCATTGCAGTATCTGATAGGCCTAATTAAACTGTACAACTGTACTTATAAATATTTGTTCTTTGACTCATAATTACGCAGTAAAATAAACCCTATATATTTATATAAAAACATGAATTTCCTCCTCATTTTCTCGAAAGCTATTAGAGATATTGAAAATACCATTGCAGCATCTGATAGACCTAATAAAATTGTACAACTGTCATTATGAATATTTGTTCTATGACTCATAATTACGCAGTAAAATGAAACTTAATATTTATATAAAAACATGACTTTTTTCCTCATTTTCTCGAAAGCTATTAGAGATATTGGAAATATCATTGCAGCATCTGATACACCTAATTTAACTGTAAAACTGACATTATGTATATTTGTACTATGACTAATAATTACGCAGTAAAATAAAACCGTATAATTATATAAAAACACGACTTTCCTCCTCATTTTCTCGAAAGATATTAGAGATATTGGAAATATCATTACAGAATCTGATAGACCTAATTAAAATCTACTACTGTCATTATGAATATTTGCTCTAGTACTAATATATACTGAATTTTACTTTTTTTTAAAATTTCTTTCTTCCTCATTTTCTCGAAAGCTATTAGAGATATTGGAAATATCATTGCACCATCTGATACACCTAATTCAACTCTACAACTGTTATTATGAATATTTTTTCTATGACTAATTATTACGCAGTAAAATAAAACCGTATATTTATATAAAAACATTACTTTCCTCCTCTTTTTCTCGAAAGCTATTAGAGATATTGGAAATATCATTGCAGCATCTGATACACCTAATTAAATTGTACAACTGATATTATGAATATTTGTTCTATGACTAATAATTACGCATTAAAATTAAACTTTATATTTATATAATAACATGAATTTCCTTCTCATTTTCCCGAAAGCTATTAGAGATATTGGAAATATCATTGCAGCATCTGATAGACCTAATTAAACTGTACAACTGTAATTATGACTATTTGTTCTATGACTCATAATTACGCAGTAAAATGAAACTTAATATTTATATAAAAACATGACTTTCCTTCCTCATTTTCTCGAAAGCTATTAGATATTGGAAATATCATTGCAGCATCTGATACACCTAATTAAATTGTACAACTGATATTATGAATATTTGTTCTATGACTAATAATTACGCAGTAAAATTAAACTTTATATTTATATAAAAACATGACTTTCCTTCTCATTTTCCCGAAAGCTATTAGAGATATTGGAAATATCATTGCAACATCTGATAGAACTAATTAAACTGTACAACTGTAATTATGAATATTTGTTCTATGACTCATAATTACGCAGTAAAATGAAACTTAATATTTATATAAAAACATGACTTTCCTTCCTCATTTTCTCGAAAGCTATTAGATATTGGAAATATCATTGCAGCATCTGATACACCTAATTAAATTGTACAACTGATATTATGAATATTTGTTCTATGACTAATAATTACGCAGTAAAATTAAACTTTATATTTATATAAAAACATGACTTTCCTTCTCATTTTCCCGAAAGCTATTAGAGATATTGGAAATATCATTGCAGCATCTGATAGACCTAATTAAACTGTACAACTGTAATTATGAATATTTGTTCTATGACTCATAATTACGCAGTAAAATAAATCTTTATATTTATATAAAAACATGACTTTCCTCCTCATTTTCTCAAAAGCTATTAGAGATATTGGAAATATCATTGCAGCATCTGATGGACCAAATTAAACTGTACAACTGATATTATGAATATTTGTTGTATGACTAATAATTACGAAGTAAAATGAGACTTAATATTTATATAAAAACATGACTTTCCTCCTCATTTTCTCAAAAGCTATTAGAGATATTGGAAATATCATTGCAGCATCTGATACACCAAATTAAATTGTACAACTGATATTAAGAATATTTGTTCTATGACTAATAATTACGCAGTAAAATTAAACTTTATATTTATATAAAAACATTACTTTCCTCCTCCTTTTCTCGAAAGCTATTAGATATATTGGAAATATCATTGCAGCATCTGATAGACCTAATTAAACTGTACAACTGTAATTATGAATATTTGTTTTATGACTCATAATTACGCAATAAAATAAAACTTTATATTTATATAGAAACATAAATTTACTCCTCATTTTCTCGAAAGCTATTAGAGATATTGGAAATATCATTGCAGCATCTGATAGGCCTAATTAAACTGTACAACTGTACTTATAAATATTTGTTCTTTGACTCATAATTACGCAGTAAAATAACCCTATATATTTATATAAAAACATGAATTTCCTCCTCATTTTCTCGAAAGCTATTAGAGATATTGAAAATACCATTGCAGCATCTGATAGACCTAATAAAATTGTACAACTGTCATTATGAATATTTGTTCTATGACTCATAATTACGCAGTAAAATGAAACTTAATATTTATATAAAAACATGACTTTTTTCCTCATTTTCTCGAAAGCTATTAGAGATATTGGAAATATCATTGCAGCATCTGATACACCTAATTTAACTGTAAAACTGACATTATGTATATTTGTACTATGACTAATAATTACGCAGTAAAATAAAACCGTATAATTATATAAAAACACGACTTTCCTCCTCATTTTCTCGAAAGATATTAGAGATATTGGAAATATCATTACAGAATCTGATAGACCTAATTAAAATCTACTACTGTCATTATGAATATTTGCTCTAGTACTAATATATACTGAATTTTACTTTTTTTTAAATTTCTTTCTTCCTCATTTTCTCGAAAGCTATTAGAGATATTGGAAATATCATTGCACCATCTGATACACCTAATTCAACTCTACAACTGTTATTATGAATATTTTTTCTATGACTAATTATTACGCAGTAAAATAAAACCGTATATTTATATAAAAACATTACTTTCCTCCTCTTTTTCTCGAAAGCTATTAGAGATATTGGAAATATCATTGCAGCATCTGATACACCTAATTAAATTGTACAACTGATATTATGAATATTTGTTCTATGACTAATAATTACGCATTAAAATTAAACTTTATATTTATATAAAAACATGACTTTCCTTCTCATTTTCCCGAAAGCTATTAGAGATATTGGAAATATCATTGCAGCATCTGATAGACCTAATTAAACTGTACAACTGTAATTATGACTATTTGTTCTATGACTCATAATTACGCAGTAAAATGAAACTTAATATTTATATAAAAACATGACTTTCCTTCCTCATTTTCTCGAAAGCTATTAGATATTGGAAATATCATTGCAGCATCTGATACACCTAATTAAATTGTACAACTGATATTATGAATATTTGTTCTATGACTAATAATTACGCAGTAAAATTAAACTTTATATTTATATAAAAACATGACTTTCCTTCTCATTTTCCCGAAAGCTATTAGAGATATTGGAAATATCATTGCAACACCTGATAGAACTAATTAAACTGTACAACTGTAATTATGAATATTTGTTCTATGACTCATAATTACGCAGTAAAATGAAACTTAATATTTATATAAAAACATGACTTTCCTTCCTCATTTTCTCGAAAGCTATTAGATATTGGAAATATCATTGCAGCATCTGATACACCTAATTAAATTGTACAACTGATATTATGAATATTTGTTCTATGACTAATAATTACGCAGTAAAATTAAACTTTATATTTATATAAAAACATGACTTTCCTTCTCATTTTCCCGAAAGCTATTAGAGATATTGGAAATATCATTGCAGCATCTGATAGACCTAATTAAACTGTACAACTGTAATTATGAATATTTGTTCTATGACTCATAATTACGCAGTAAAATAAATCTTTATATTTATATAAAAACATGACTTTCCTCCTCATTTTCTCAAAAGCTATTAGAGATATTGGAAATATCATTGCAGCATCTGATGGACCAAATTAAACTGTACAACTGATATTATGAATATTTGTTGTATGACTAATAATTACGCAGTAAAATGAAACTTAATATTTATATAAAAACATGACTTTCCTCCTCATTTTCTCGAAAGCTATTAGAGATATTGGAAATATCATTGCAGCATCTGATACACCTAATTAAATTGTACAACTGATATTAAGAATATTTGTTCTATGACTAATAATTACGCAGTAAAATTAAACTTTATATTTATATAAAAACATGACTTTCTTTCTCATTTTCCCGAAAGCTATTAGAGATATTGGAAATATCATTGCAGCATCTGATAGACCTAATTAAACTGTACAACTGTAATTATGAATATATGTTCTATGACTCATAATTACGCAGTAAAATAAAACTATATATTTATATAAAAACATTACTTTCCTCCTCCTTTTCTCGAAAGCTATTAGAGATATTGGAAATATCATTGCAGCATCTGATAGACCTAATTAAACTGTACAACTGTAATTATGAATATTTGTTTTATGACTCATAATTACGCAGTAAAATAAAACTTTATATTTATATAGAAACATAACTTTACTCCTCATTTTCTCGAAAGCTATTAGAGATATTGGAAATATCATTGCAGCATCTGATAGGCCTAATTAAACTGTACAACTGTACTTATAAATATTTGTTCTTTGACTCATAATTACGCAGTAAAATAAAACTATATATTTATATAAAAACATGAATTTCCTCCTCATTTTCTCGAAAGCTATTAGAGATATTGAAAATACCATTGCAGCATCTGATAGACCTAATAAAATTGTACAACTGTCATTATGAATATTTGTTCTATGACTCATAATTACGCAGTATAATGAAACTTAATATTTATATAAAAACATGACTTTCCTCCTCATTTTCTCGAAAGCTATTAGAGATATTGGAAATATCATTGCAGCATCTGATACACCTAATTTAACTGTAAAACTGACATTATGTATATTTGTACTATGACTAATAATTACGCAGTAAAATAAAACCGTATAATTATATAAAAACACGACTTTCCTCCTCATTTTCTCGAAAGATATTAGAGATATTGGAAATATCATTACAGAATCTGATAGACCTAATTAAAATCTACTACTGTCATTATGAATATTTGCTTTAGTACTAATATATACTGAATTTTACATTTTTTTAAATTTCTTTCTTCCTCATTTTCTCGAAAGCTATTAGAGATATTGGAAATATCATTGCACCATCTGATACACCTAATTCAACTGTACAACTGTTATTATGAATATTTTTTCTATGACTAATTATTACGCAGTAAAATAAAACCGTATATTTATATAAAAACATTACTTTCCTCCTCATTTTCTCGAAAGCTATTAGAGATATTGGAAATATCATTGCAGCATCTGATACACCTAATTAAATTGTACAACTGATATTATGAATATTTGTTCTATGACTAATAATTACGCATTAAAATTAAACTTTATATTTATATAAAAACATGACTTTCCTTCTCATTTTCCCGAAAGCTATTAGAGATATTGGAAATATCATTGCAGCATCTGATAGACCTAATTAAACTGTACAACTGTAATTATGAATATTTGTTCTATGACTCATAATTACGCAATAAAATAAAACTTTATATTTATATAGAAACATAAATTTACTCCTCATTTTCTCGAAAGCTATTAGAGATATTGGAAATATCATTGCAGTATCTGATAGGCCTAATTAAACTGTACAACTGTACTTATAAATATTTGTTCTTTGACTCATAATTACGCAGTAAAATAACCCTATATATTTATATAAAAACATGAATTTCCTCCTCATTTTCTCGAAAGCTATTAGAGATATTGAAAATACCATTGCAGCATCTGATAGACCTAATAAAATTGTACAACTGTCATTATGAATATTTGTTCTATGACTCATAATTACGCAGTAAAATGAAACTTAATATTTATATAAAAACATGACTTTTTTCCTCATTTTCTCGAAAGCTATTAGAGATATTGGAAATATCATTGCAGCATCTGATACACCTAATTTAACTGTAAAACTGACATTATGTATATTTGTACTATGACTAATAATTACGCAGTAAAATAAAACCGTATAATTATATAAAAACACGACTTTCCTCCTCATTTTCTCGAAAGATATTAGAGATATTGGAAATATCATTACAGAATCTGATAGACCTAATTAAAATCTACTACTGTCATTATGAATATTTGCTCTAGTACTAATATATACTGAATTTTACTTTTTTTTAAATTTCTTTCTTCCTCATTTTCTCGAAAGCTATTAGAGATATTGGAAATATCATTGCACCATCTGATACACCTAATTCAACTCTACAACTGTTATTATGAATATTTTTTCTATGACTAATTATTACGCAGTAAAATAAAACCGTATATTTATATAAAAACATTACTTTCCTCCTCTTTTTCTCGAAAGCTATTAGAGATATTGGAAATATCATTGCAGCATCTGATACACCTAATTAAATTGTACAACTGATATTATGAATATTTGTTCTATGACTAATAATTACGCATTAAAATTAAACTTTATATTTATATAAAAACATGACTTTCCTTCTCATTTTCCCGAAAGCTATTAGAGATATTGGAAATATCATTGCAGCATCTGATAGACCTAATTAAACTGTACAACTGTAATTATGACTATTTGTTCTATGACTCATAATTACGCAGTAAAATGAAACTTAATATTTATATAAAAACATGACTTTCCTTCCTCATTTTCTCGAAAGCTATTAGATATTGGAAATATCATTGCAGCATCTGATACACCTAATTAAATTGTACAACTGATATTATGAATATTTGTTCTATGACTAATAATTACGCAGTAAAATTAAACTTTATATTTATATAAAAACATGACTTTCCTTCTCATTTTCCCGAAAGCTATTAGAGATATTGGAAATATCATTGCAACATCTGATAGAACTAATTAAACTGTACAACTGTAATTATGAATATTTGTTCTATGACTCATAATTACGCAGTAAAATGAAACTTAATATTTATATAAAAACATGACTTTCCTTCCTCATTTTCTCGAAAGCTATTAGATATTGGAAATATCATTGCAGCATCTGATACACCTAATTAAATTGTACAACTGATATTATGAATATTTGTTCTATGACTAATAATTACGCAGTAAAATTAAACTTTATATTTATATAAAAACATGACTTTCCTTCTCATTTTCCCGAAAGCTATTAGAGATATTGGAAATATCATTGCAGCATCTGATAGACCTAATTAAACTGTACAACTGTAATTATGAATATTTGTTCTATGACTCATAATTACGCAGTAAAATAAATCTTTATATTTATATAAAAACATGACTTTCCTCCTGATTTTCTCAAAAGCTATTAGAGATATTGGAAATATCATTGCAGCATCTGATGGACCTAATTAAACTGTACAACTGATATTATGAATATTTGTTGTATGACTAATAATTACGCAGTAAAATGAGACTTAATATTTATATAAAAACATGACTTTCCTCCTCATTTTCTCGAAAGCTATTAGAGATATTGGAAATATCATTGCAGCATCTGATACACCAAATTAAATTGTACAACTGATATTAAGAATATTTGTTCTATGACTAATAATTACGCAGTAAAATTAAACTTTATATTTATATAAAAACATTACTTTCCTCCTCCTTTTCTCGAAAGCTATTAGATATATTGGAAATATCATTGCAGCATCTGATAGACCTAATTAAACTGTACAACTGTAATTATGAATATTTGTTTTATGACTCATAATTACGCAATAAAATAAAACTTTATATTTATATAGAAACATAAATTTACTCCTCATTTTCTCGAAAGCTATTAGAGATATTGGAAATATCATTGCAGCATCTGATAGGCCTAATTAAACTGTACAACTGTACTTATAAATATTTGTTCTTTGACTCATAATTACGCAGTAAAATAACCCTATATATTTATATAAAAACATGAATTTCCTCCTCATTTTCTCGAAAGCTATTAGAGATATTGAAAATACCATTGCAGCATCTGATAGACCTAATAAAATTGTACAACTGTCATTATGAATATTTGTTCTATGACTCATAATTACGCAGTATAATGAAACTTAATATTTATATAAAAACATGACTTTTTTCCTCATTTTCTCGAAAGCTATTAGAGATATTGGAAATATCATTGCAGCATCTGATACACCTAATTTAACTGTAAAACTGACATTATGTATATTTGTACTATGACTAATAATTACGCAGTAAAATAAAACCGTATAATTATATAAAAACACGACTTTCCTCCTCATTTTCTCGAAAGATATTAGAGATATTGGAAATATCATTACAGAATCTGATAGACCTAATTAAAATCTACTACTGTCATTATGAATATTTGCTCTAGTACTAATATATACTGAATTTTACTTTTTTTTAAATTTCTTTCTTCCTCATTTTCTCGAAAGCTATTAGAGATATTGGAAATATCATTGCACCATCTGATACACCTAATTCAACTCTACAACTGTTATTATGAATATTTTTTCTATGACTAATTATTACGCAGTAAAATAAAACCGTATATTTATATAAAAACATTACTTTCCTCCTCTTTTTCTCGAAAGCTATTAGAGATATTGGAAATATCATTGCAGCATCTGATACACCTAATTAAATTGTACAACTGATATTATGAATATTTGTTCTATGACTAATAATTACGCATTAAAATTAAACTTTATATTTATATAAAAACATGACTTTCCTTCTCATTTTCCCGAAAGCTATTAGAGATATTGGAAATATCATTGCAGCATCTGATAGACCTAATTAAACTGTACAACTGTAATTATGACTATTTGTTCTATGACTCATAATTACGCAGTAAAATGAAACTTAATATTTATATAAAAACATGACTTTCCTTCCTCATTTTCTCGAAAGCTATTAGATATTGGAAATATCATTGCAGCATCTGATACACCTAATTAAATTGTACAACTGATATTATGAATATTTGTTCTATGACTAATAATTACGCAGTAAAATTAAACTTTATATTTATATAAAAACATGACTTTCCTTCTCATTTTCCCGAAAGCTATTAGAGATATTGGAAATATCATTGCAACACCTGATAGAACTAATTAAACTGTACAACTGTAATTATGAATATTTGTTCTATGACTCATAATTACGCAGTAAAATGAAACTTAATATTTATATAAAAACATGACTTTCCTTCCTCATTTTCTCGAAAGCTATTAGATATTGGAAATATCATTGCAGCATCTGATACACCTAATTAAATTGTACAACTGATATTATGAATATTTGTTCTATGACTAATAATTACGCAGTAAAATTAAACTTTATATTTATATAAAAACATGACTTTCCTTCTCATTTTCCCGAAAGCTATTAGAGATATTGGAAATATCATTGCAGCATCTGATAGACCTAATTAAACTGTACAACTGTAATTATGAATATTTGTTCTATGACTCATAATTACGCAGTAAAATAAATCTTTATATTTATATAAAAACATGACTTTCCTCCTCATTTTCTCAAAAGCTATTAGAGATATTGGAAATATCATTGCAGCATCTGATGGACCAAATTAAACTGTACAACTGATATTATGAATATTTGTTGTATGACTAATAATTACGCAGTAAAATGAAACTTAATATTTATATAAAAACATGACTTTCCTCCTCATTTTCTCGAAAGCTATTAGAGATATTGGAAATATCATTGCAGCATCTGATACACCTAATTAAATTGTACAACTGATATTAAGAATATTTGTTCTATGACTAATAATTACGCAGTAAAATTAAACTTTATATTTATATAAAAACATGACTTTCTTTCTCATTTTCCCGAAAGCTATTAGAGATATTGGAAATATCATTGCAGCATCTGATAGACCTAATTAAACTGTACAACTGTAATTATGAATATATGTTCTATGACTCATAATTACGCAGTAAAATAAAACTATATATTTATATAAAAACATTACTTTCCTCCTCCTTTTCTCGAAAGCTATTAGAGATATTGGAAATATCATTGCAGCATCTGATAGACCTAATTAAACTGTACAACTGTAATTATGAATATTTGTTTTATGACTCATAATTACGCAGTAAAATAAAACTTTATATTTATATAGAAACATAACTTTACTCCTCATTTTCTCGAAAGCTATTAGAGATATTGGAAATATCATTGCAGCATCTGATAGGCCTAATTAAACTGTACAACTGTACTTATAAATATTTGTTCTTTGACTCATAATTACGCAGTAAAATAAAACTATATATTTATATAAAAACATGAATTTCCTCCTCATTTTCTCGAAAGCTATTAGAGATATTGAAAATACCATTGCAGCATCTGATAGACCTAATAAAATTGTACAACTGTCATTATGAATATTTGTTCTATGACTCATAATTACGCAGTATAATGAAACTTAATATTTATATAAAAACATGACTTTCCTCCTCATTTTCTCGAAAGCTATTAGAGATATTGGAAATATCATTGCAGCATCTGATACACCTAATTTAACTGTAAAACTGACATTATGTATATTTGTACTATGACTAATAATTACGCAGTAAAATAAAACCGTATAATTATATAAAAACACGACTTTCCTCCTCATTTTCTCGAAAGATATTAGAGATATTGGAAATATCATTACAGAATCTGATAGACCTAATTAAAATCTACTACTGTCATTATGAATATTTGCTTTAGTACTAATATATACTGAATTTTACATTCTTTTAAATTTCTTTCTTCCTCATTTTCTCGAAAGCTATTAGAGATATTGGAAATATCATTGCACCATCTGATACACCTAATTCAACTGTACAACTGTTATTATGAATATTTTTTCTATGACTAATTATTACGCAGTAAAATAAAACCGTATATTTATATAAAAACATTACTTTCCTCCTCATTTTCTCGAAAGCTATTAGAGATATTGGAAATATCATTGCAGCATCTGATACACCTAATTAAATTGTACAACTGATATTATGAATATTTGTTCTATGACTAATAATTACGCATTAAAATTAAACTTTATATTTATATAAAAACATGACTTTCCTTCTCATTTTCCCGAAAGCTATTAGAGATATTGGAAATATCATTGCAGCATCTGATAGACCTAATTAAACTGTACAACTGTAATTATGAATATTTGTTCTATGACTCATAATTACGCAATAAAATAAAACTTTATATTTATATAGAAACATAAATTTACTCCTCATTTTCTCGAAAGCTATTAGAGATATTGGAAATATCATTGCAGTATCTGATAGGCCTAATTAAACTGTACAACTGTACTTATAAATATTTGTTCTTTGACTCATAATTACGCAGTAAAATAACCCTATATATTTATATAAAAACATGAATTTCCTCCTCATTTTCTCGAAAGCTATTAGAGATATTGAAAATACCATTGCAGCATCTGATAGACCTAATAAAATTGTACAACTGTCATTGTGAATATTTGTTCTATGACTCATAATTACGAAGTAAAATGAAACTTAATATTTATATAAAAACATGACTTTTTTCCTCATTTTCTCGAAAGCTATTAGAGATATTGGAAATATCATTGCAGCATCTGATACACCTAATTTAACTGTAAAACTGACATTATGTATATTTGTACTATGACTAATAATTACGCAGTAAAATAAAACCGTATAATTATATAAAAACACGACTTTCCTCCTCATTTTCTCGAAAGATATTAGAGATATTGGAAATATCATTACAGAATCTGATAGACCTAATTAAAATCTACTACTGTCATTATGAATATTTGCTCTAGTACTAATATATACTGAATTTTACTTTTTTTTAAATTTCTTTCTTCCTCATTTTCTCGAAAGCTATTAGAGATATTGGAAATATCATTGCACCATCTGATACACCTAATTCAACTCTACAACTCTTATTATGAATATTTTTTCTATGACTAATTATTACGCAGTAAAATAAAACCGTATATTTATATAAAAACATTACTTTCCTCCTCTTTTTCTCGAAAGCTATTAGAGATATTGGAAATATCATTGCAGCATCTGATACACCTAATTAAATTGTACAACTGATATTATGAATATTTGTTCTATGACTAATAATTACGCATTAAAATTAAACTTTATATTTATATAAAAACATGACTTTCCTTCTCATTTTCCCGAGAGCTATTAGAGATATTGGAAATATCATTGCAGCATCTGATAGACCTAATTAAACTGTACAACTGTAATTATGACTATTTGTTCTATGACTCATAATTACGCAGTAAAATGAAACTTAATATTTATATAAAAACATGACTTTCCTTCCTCATTTTCTCGAAAGCTATTAGATATTGGAAATATCATTGCAGCATCTGATACACCTAATTAAATTGTACAACTGATATTATGAATATTTGTTCTATGACTAATAATTACGCAGTAAAATTAAACTTTATATTTATATAAAAACATGACTTTCCTTCTCATTTTCCCGAAAGCTATTAGAGATATTGGAAATATCATTGCAACATCTGATAGAACTAATTAAACTGTACAACTGTAATTATGAATATTTGTTCTATGACTCATAATTACGCAGTAAAATGAAACTTAATATTTATATAAAAACATGACTTTCCTTCCTCATTTTCTCGAAAGCTATTAGATATTGGAAATATCATTGCAGCATCTGATACACCTAATTAAATTGTACAACTGATATTATGAATATTTGTTCTATGACTAATAATTACGCAGTAAAATTAAACTTTATATTTATATAAAAACATGACTTTCCTTCTCATTTTCCCGAAAGCTATTAGAGATATTGGAAATATCATTGCAGCATCTGATAGACCTAATTAAACTGTACAACTGTAATTATGAATATTTGTTCTATGACTCATAATTACGCAGTAAAATAAATCTTTATATTTATATAAAAACATGACTTTCCTCCTCATTTTCTCAAAAGCTATTAGAGATATTGGAAATATCATTGCAGCATCTGATGGACCAAATTAAACTGTACAACTGATATTATGAATATTTGTTGTATGACTAATAATTACGAAGTAAAATGAGACTTAATATTTATATAAAAACATGACTTTCCTCCTCATTTTCTCAAAAGCTATTAGAGATATTGGAAATATCATTGCAGCATCTGATACACCAAATTAAATTGTACAACTGATATTAAGAATATTTGTTCTATGACTAATAATTACGCAGTAAAATTAAACTTTATATTTATATAAAAACATTAATTTCCTCCTCCTTTTCTCGAAAGCTATTAGATATATTGGAAATATCATTGCAGCATCTGATAGACCTAATTAAACTGTACAACTGTAATTATGAATATTTGTTTTATGACTCATAATTACGCAATAAAATAAAACTTTATATTTATATAGAAACATAAATTTACTCCTCATTTTCTCGAAAGCTATTAGAGATATTGGAAATATCATTGCAGCATCTGATAGGCCTAATTAAACTGTACAACTGTACTTATAAATATTTGTTCTTTGACTCATAATTACGCAGTAAAATAACCCTATATATTTATATAAAAACATGAATTTCCTCCTCATTTTCTCGAAAGCTATTAGAGATATTGAAAATACCATTGCAGCATCTGATAGACCTAATAAAATTGTACAACTGTCATTATGAATATTTGTTCTATGACTCATAATTACGCAGTAAAATGAAACTTAATATTTATATAAAAACATGACTTTTTTCCTCATTTTCTCGAAAGCTATTAGAGATATTGGAAATATCATTGCAGCATCTGATACACCTAATTTAACTGTAAAACTGACATTATGTATATTTGTACTATGACTAATAATTACGCAGTAAAATAAAACCGTATAATTATATAAAAACACGACTTTCCTCCTCATTTTCTCGAAAGATATTAGAGATATTGGAAATATCATTACAGAATCTGATAGACCTAATTAAAATCTACTACTGTCATTATGAATATTTGCTCTAGTACTAATATATACTGAATTTTACTTTTTTTTAAATTTCTTTCTTCCTCATTTTCTCGAAAGCTATTAGAGATATTGGAAATATCATTGCACCATCTGATACACCTAATTCAACTCTACAACTGTTATTATGAATATTTTTTCTATGACTAATTATTACGCAGTAAAATAAAACCGTATATTTATATAAAAACATTACTTTCCTCCTCTTTTTCTCGAAAGCTATTAGAGATATTGGAAATATCATTGCAGCATCTGATACACCTAATTAAATTGTACAACTGATATTATGAATATTTGTTCTATGACTAATAATTACGCATTAAAATTAAACTTTATATTTATATAAAAACATGACTTTCCTTCTCATTTTCCCGAAAGCTATTAGAGATATTGGAAATATCATTGCAGCATCTGATAGACCTAATTAAACTGTACAACTGTAATTATGACTATTTGTTCTATGACTCATAATTACGCAGTAAAATGAAACTTAATATTTATATAAAAACATGACTTTCCTTCCTCATTTTCTCGAAAGCTATTAGATATTGGAAATATCATTGCAGCATCTGATACACCTAATTAAATTGTACAACTGATATTATGAATATTTGTTCTATGACTAATAATTACGCAGTAAAATTAAACTTTATATTTATATAAAAACATGACTTTCCTTCTCATTTTCCCGAAAGCTATTAGAGATATTGGAAATATCATTGCAACACCTGATAGAACTAATTAAACTGTACAACTGTAATTATGAATATTTGTTCTATGACTCATAATTACGCAGTAAAATGAAACTTAATATTTATATAAAAACATGACTTTCCTTCCTCATTTTCTCGAAAGCTATTAGATATTGGAAATATCATTGCAGCATCTGATACACCTAATTAAATTGTACAACTGATATTATGAATATTTGTTCTATGACTAATAATTACGCAGTAAAATTAAACTTTATATTTATATAAAAACACGACTTTCCTTCTCATTTTCCCGAAAGCTATTAGAGATATTGGAAATATCATTGCAGCATCTGATAGACCTAATTAAACTGTACAACTGTAATTATGAATATTTGTTCTATGACTCATAATTACGCAGTAAAATAAATCTTTATATTTATATAAAAACATGACTTTCCTCCTCATTTTCTCAAAAGCTATTAGAGATATTGGAAATATCATTGCAGCATCTGATGGACCAAATTAAACTGTACAACTGATATTATGAATATTTGTTGTATGACTAATAATTACGCAGTAAAATGAAACTTTATATTTATATAAAAACATGACTTTCCTCCTCATTTTCTCGAAAGCTATTAGAGATATTGGAAATATCATTGCAGCATCTGATACACCTAATTAAATTGTACAACTGATATTAAGAATATTTGTTCTATGACTAATAATTACGCAGTAAAATTAAACTTTATATTTATATAAAAACACGACTTTCCTTCTCATTTTCCCGAAAGCTATTAGAGATATTGGAAATATCATTGCAGCATCTGATAGACCTAATTAAACTGTACAACTGTAATTATGAATATATGTTCTATGACTCATAATTACGCAGTAAAATAAAACTATATATTTATATAAAAACATTACTTTCCTCCTCCTTTTCTCGAAAGCTATTAGAGATATTGGAAATATCATTGCAGCATCTGATAGACCTAATTAAACTGTACAACTGTAATTATGAATATTTGTTTTATGACTCATAATTACGCAGTAAAATAAAACTTTATATTTATATAGAAACATAACTTTACTCCTCATTTTCTCGAAAGCTATTAGAGATATTGGAAATATCATTGCAGCATCTGATAGGCCTAATTAAACTGTACAACTGTACTTATAAATATTTGTTCTTTGACTCATAATTACGCAGTAAAATAAAACTATATATTTATATAAAAACATGAATTTCCTCCTCATTTTCTCGAAAGCTATTAGAGATATTGAAAATACCATTGCAGCATCTGATAGACCTAATAAAATTGTACAACTGTCATTATGAATATTTGTTCTATGACTCATAATTACGCAGTATAATGAAACTTAATATTTATATAAAAACATGACTTTCCTCCTCATTTTCTCGAAAGCTATTAGAGATATTGGAAATATCATTGCAGCATCTGATACACCTAATTTAACTGTAAAACTGACATTATGTATATTTGTACTATGACTAATAATTACGCAGTAAAATAAAACCGTATAATTATATAAAAACACGACTTTCCTCCTCATTTTCTCGAAAGATATTAGAGATATTGGAAATATCATTACAGAATCTGATAGACCTAATTAAAATCTACTACTGTCATTATGAATATTTGCTTTAGTACTAATATATACTGAATTTTACATTTTTTTAAATTTCTTTCTTCCTCATTTTCTCGAAAGCTATTAGAGATATTGGAAATATTATTGCACCATCTGATACACCTAATTCAACTGTACAACTGTTATTATGAATATTTTTTCTATGACTAATTATTACGCAGTAAAATAAAACCGTATATTTATATAAAAACATTACTTTCCTCCTCATTTTCTCGAAAGCTATTAGAGATATTGGAAATATCATTGCAGCATCTGATACACCTAATTAAATTGTACAACTGATATTATGAATATTTGTTCTATGACTAATAATTACGCATTAAAATTAAACTTTATATTTATATAAAAACATGACTTTCCTTCTCATTTTCCCGAAAGCTATTAGAGATATTGGAAATATCATTGCAGCATCTGATAGACCTAATTAAACTGTACAACTGTAATTATGAATATTTGTTCTATGACTCATAATTACGCAGTAAAATGAAACTTAATATTTATATAAAAACATTACTTTCCTTCCTCATTTTCTCGAAAGCTATTAGATATTGGAAATATCATTGCAGCATCTGATACACCTAATTAAATTGTACAACTGATATTATGAATATTTGTTCTATGACTCATAATTACGCAGTAAAATGAAACTTAATATTTATATAAAAACATGACTTTTTTCCTCATTTTCTCGAAAGCTATTAGAGATATTGGAAATATCATTGCAGCATCTGATACACCTAATTTAACTGTAAAACTGACATTATGTATATTTGTACTATGACTAATAATTACGCAGTAAAATAAAACCGTATAATTATATAAAAACACGACTTTCCTCCTCATTTTCTCGAAAGATATTAGAGATATTGGAAATATCATTACAGAATCTGATAGACCTAATTGAAATCTACTACTGTCATTATGAATATTTGCTCTAGTACTAATATATACTGAATTTTACTTCTTTTTTAATTTCTTTCTTCCTCATTTTCTCGAAAGCTATTAGAGATATTGGAAATATCATTGCAGCATCTGATACACCTAATTAAATTGTACAACTGATATTATGAATAATTGTTCTATGAATATTAATTACGCAGTAAAATTAAACTTTATTTTAATATAAAAACATGACTTTCCTTCTCATTTTCTCGAAAGCTATTAGAGATATTGGAAATATCATTGCAGCATCTGATACACCTAATTAAACTGTACAACTGTAATTATGAATATTTTTTCTATGACTCATAACTACGCAGTAAAATAAAACTTTATATTTATGTAAAAACATGACTTTCCTCCTTATTTTCTCGAAAGCTATTAGAGATATTGGAAATATCATTGCAGCATCTGATGGACCAAATTAAACATTACAACTGATATTATGAATATTTGTTGTATGACTAATAATTACGCAGTAAAATGAAACTTTATATTTATATAAAAACATTACTTTCCTCCTCATTTTCTCGAAAGCTATTAGAGATATTTGAAATATCATTGCAGCATCTGATACACTTAATTAAATTGTACAACTGATATTATGAATATTTGTTCTATGACTAATAATTACGCAGTAAAATTAAACTTTATATTTATATAAAAAACATGACTTTCCTTCTCATTTTCCCGAAAGCTATTAGAGATATTGGAAATATCATTGCAGAATCTGATAGACCTAATTAAACTGTACAACTGTAATTATGAATATTTGTTCTATGACTCATAATTACGCAGTAAAATGAAACTTAATATTTATATAAAAACATGACTTTCCTCCTCATTTTCTCGAAAGCTATTAGAGATATTGGAAATATCATTGCAGCATCTGATAGACCTAATTAAACTGTACAACTGTCATTATGAATATTTGTTCTATGACTAATAATTACACAGTAAAATGAAACTCAATATTTATTTAAAAACATGACTTTCCTCCTCATTTTCTCGAAAGCTATTAGAGATATTGGAAATATCATTGCAGCATCTGATAAACCTAATTAAACTGCTGGATAGACACCACTTCTAAGAAGGCCACGGGAGTTCGGGTACCTAGTGGGAAAAGTTCCCGCTGGATAATTCTGCACGCCGGCACCAGGAACCTAACCCTTCCTTACCTTCCAAGCTAAGAATGTCGGCGACTATCACGATCAGATGAACGCAGAAACCTTTGAGAAGTGGTTCAAGACACAACTGTTGCCGAATATTCCTCCATCTTAAGTCATTGTAATGGATAACGCACCCTATCACTCCAGGAAAATCGATAAACCACCATTAGTATCAAACAACAAAGCAACCATAAGAGAATGGCTGGAGAGGAAGGGTGTGGCAGTACCCGATGGTCTACTGAAAGTTCAGCTCATGAAACTTGCGGCTGAACACATCACTGCTGCCGATACAAGTTACGTCATCGACAGGATGGCCTTACAGCACGGACACAAGGTTGTACGACTGCCACCTTATCACTGTCAGTACAACGCGATTGAACTGATATGGGCTCAACTTAAAGGCTACATATCAAAAAGAAATACATTCAAGAATGCAGCCTTAAAGCCGCTCATTTATGAAGCAATAGCCACAATTACCCCAGAAAACTGGAAAGATGCCATACAACACGCCGAAAAAATACAACCAGACGATGCAAGAAGAGACGTGGTAATTGATAATTTCATCGACTCCTTCATTATCACTCTCACTCCATCTGATGAAGAGGATTCATCATAATGGCTGTCATGATGCCAGAATAGAGGATTAGGCCTACCGAGGAAACCTCTTTAAAAAAAAAACGCACCGTGAATTTTACCTCTTGGGTGGCGAGGAAACAAAGTCAACATTTCAGTATATACAAATGTAAAGGTCGATGTATAACCAATGTGTGACAAATTATAAAGAGAGAGAGAGAGAGAGAGAGAGAGAGAGAGAGAGAGAGAGAGAGAGAGAGAGAGAGAGAGAGAGAGAGAGAGAGAGAGAGAGAGAGAGAGAGAGAGAGAGAGAGAGAGAGAGAGAGAGAGAGAGAGAGAGAGAGAGAGAGATAAGAATAGTACTCCTGAGATCGCAGCAAATAGAAATAAGAAAACAACATAGGGAATGAGAAAGCATAACACACACACACACACACACGTGTTACGCGCTCAGGCAAGGCTCTCTCACGTAGGCCTCGGCTCAGGTCACTCACCAGCCAATCAGAGCGAAGGAGATATGGCAGTGTTGGACCCATGGGAATACTGTATTCTGTCCCACCAGAAAGCTCTGCTAAGATCTGTCGGACTATAGTTCTGGGAAGACATGAGTGATGATTTTAAAGCTCCTCAAAGACAGAAGGGACGCGGAAACTGCATTTCTAAAAGATCAACATTTAGAAACAACAATTACGCCTGTAGCACTCAGTCCTTTGTTCTATGAATTGTAACACGAAAGGAAATTACTATTTGAGAAGAAAAGAGTTACTGTGGGTGGGGGGAAGGGGGGGAAAGAGCCTTCACACACACACACACACACACACACACACACACACACACACACACACACACACACACACACACACACACCCCCACACACACCCCCACACACACACACACACACACCCACACCCACACCCACACCCACACCCACACACACACACACACACACACACACACACACACACACACCCTTACACACACCTGTTTCTGCCATGGTTATCGCGTGGGTTCCCGAAAACCAGATTGACGGCCATGTCCCAGGGTGTTCTCGTGGAGTTAACTTCCGGCAACGTCAGCTCCTCCGGCAGTAGTGATGACGCCGCCGCCCGCAGCATCAGCCTCACCGCCGCTCCACCTGCATCACGCCCTCTGCCTTCACTCTGTCAAGCCTCATGAATTCCAAAGCAATTGTAATACCAACAAACAGTATTAATATTTTGTTATGTATAAGTATAAGGACACTAAACACATGTATAGGTCATGTTTGATACAAGTTAAATATATCTCAACAGTGAAAATCTTTAAACCATTATGAACACGCGAGTGATTTGTCATATTGAAGCCTCCTTTGCAATTGTTATTCTTTGTAATATTATTTGACCCAGATAACATAGTATTGACGAGTGGCTTCTCCTCCACAGTATTCAACCCAATCATTCACAATGGTCATAGCCGTTTCACTCACCTCACGACCACCAGACGAGGCAACACTATTGTAGTCATATCCAGCCTCAGCATCAACCTCCGTCCCTTGCAGCGTCCTAGATCCTCGCCTCGCCGCCCCTGACATCAATATGGGCGCCATATCGGCCAAGAACCCACCCAGTCCTGTCTGTTTTTTAAGAATCATCTGTCCCATTCCATTAACAATAGACTGAATAGGGCTTTGAGGTGACGGGTTGTTGACGTTCATAGTGTTAGAGTGAGATCCCTGCTGCATCACACCCCCCATTAAGGCTGGAACCAGACCTCCTAGAATGGCCTGCAGGGGGCTGGAGTTAGCTGTTCCCTTCTCACCGTTACTGTAGTTGTCACCCTGCGTAAAGGATGACAACAAAACTGGCCCAAGGTTGGCTAGAAGGGACTGCATAGGGATGGGTGAGTTGGGGTGTAATGCAGACTCCGCCATGATAGATGAACCCACCTGATTCATGATGTTTTGCAGAGTATTAACCTTCCCTACGTCATTTGGTGAGTCAGGACCTCTTCTCGGCCCTCCAAAACCCCCAAACCCAGCCAGGAGGAGAGGACCTATGCCACCCAACAAAGCTTGAAGGGGACTGGGTTTTGACACATCTCCACCTCCTTCCATCTGTCGGTCGTTCTTGGTTCGTGTCCCGGATAACAGGATCGGGGCAAGGTTAGTCATAAGGGACCCTAAAACACTTCCTCCAGATGGTTCATTGTGACCAAAAAGCGAGGAAATGACCCCCAACGTCCCTTTAATCCCGTTTCTACTAGATATTGGCCGGCTTGGTATGTGCGGGTGTGACAAAGCTTGATCATCCATACCTTGACTGTTTGCATGTTCTGTCTGGCCTTTACGAACATCCTTTTCACTTTCTTTCCGTACGTGTGATTCTTGTGTGTGGTCTTTTCCGTCACTGACACTGTGATGAGTTTCTGGAACACCTATGACTCCTTGGTGTGGTGTTTTTGAGCTGTTTCCAATCTCTTCTTTACCGTTTGATTGTCTAGAGGTTTCGAATTGCTTAAGGGCAGCTAGGACCCCTAAAACACTTCCTGGACTGATCAACGAGTCACCCTTCACGAATCCCTGAACAGCATCCATAAGACCGTTCCCTCGTCCTTGCCGGGCTGGTGGAGGCTGGAAGTCCTTGTTTACGAAGCCAAATGTAGGACTTTCATTCGCACTCTTGTTGGTGTCAGTGATGCGACTTGATTCTTCCTTCTTTTCCTTGTTTTTCCGAACATTCTCGCTTAAAATAGGTCTTACATTAGAGATTGTTTTTTCCGTTGTTTTACTAGATTTGACGTTGGCTTCGTATCCGTGAAGGAGATCGTCTGGTCGTTCATTAGGAGTGTGCGACGCAGCAGTCATCCCGCCGGACTTTATAACGTGTGATGCATTATTATGAGAGTCCTGAAGTGGCGGTGCTGGCTTCGAGTCTGTAATGGTGATGTGACTCCCCTCAGGGTACGAGAAGTGTCCTCGATCTGTGCCTCTCGTGGTCAAGGCGCTGAAAATAAAATGAATTAACACTGAAATATTAAACAAATCTCGATATGTTTTTGATCAAGTATAAATGGTTTCAATATAAGGAACCTACTGTATTGAATGGGATGAAAACAGCTTTAAAAATAAAACATATAAATGGTTTTTTTTCTGCTAACAATATTCAACACTACAGCCATGCAGCCAATTCTCTTCATATCCATCCACAATGCAATATGCACAGTTAACAAAGCGTCACTATTTGTGAAGAACGTTCCCCACCAAAGCTCACTGACCCCCCCCCCACACACACACACACACGCACACGCACACACACACACGCACACACACACACACACACACACACACACACACACACGCACACACACACACACACACACACACACACACACACACACACACACACACACACACACACACACGCAGGATGGTTGTGTTGGCCAGCGGGGAAATCTATCTACCTCAGTTTTTCTTGTCTCGGCGTTATTTTTGTGCCTTAGTCGCCGCTTCTGCCTTGCATCCCTTGCTATCTACACACAAAAAACACGCTCTTTTGTATCCATCTCTCCTGGAAGGGTTAGACAGCTATTCATTGCCCTCACAGGTAATTTATTTGTTATATTTGTTCCTCCAAACGCCCTGGAATAGCTTCACAAGATAAACGTAAAGGCCTTTGAATTTCTTGTTTATAATTTCTAACTGAGTATTCCATTGTTCTTGCAAGGCAGCTCTGTGCTTGCTTTCTATCTTTCTATTGTTACCGTAATTAAAAAGACAATGTTTTTTTTCACTTACAGCATTTTGCCTTTGCTTTGCTGTAGGCTGAACCCATTACCATTACCTTATTTCAAAGCAAATATTGCCACTACAGTCAGCATAAAAGCTTGTAGCTCCAGTATCCTGCTGTGTAATATACTCGTGTTGTGTGGCACCTTAATTCTTACTACAAAGTCTACCTCCAATCCTCTTGCATTCGCATTGCATCAGACTCGTCTATTTCTGGTCCATTTCAATATTTCCTGCACAGTCAAACCACATTCCACAAGCCACACACTCTTTCTCGTACCTCTGTTTAGTTTCTATTCTAACTTGTAATATTTGGACGCGTCTTACCCGCCTATCATCATGTTTCACCTATTTCCATATAAGATATAACCTGCCTTTACACCTGAGAGGCAAGACAACACTGCCTTTGTAATCCTTTTAACTCCCACGTCGCTCACATTGTCAATTCTTCTCTCGGAACCCTACAAGGTAATCCAATAATGCTATCTTACGTTGCTCTCCTCTTATCTTTCCCTTCCAATCTTCTATTCACCCTTTCTATCTCTCTCTATTTGCTTAAGACTGACAAAGTAAATAAGCTAAATTTTAATCTCTCAGTTGTATTAATTTAACTTTACACAACATATACTGATACTTTCTCAACCTACACGTTCATGCACACTCAAATGCTTCCATAATATTACTTAGCAAATACTAAGGCCTTTTTATACGCATTTTCAAGTTTCCTTTGCATCCATTACGGAAAATATGAATATGTATTCGCAGCTGTGACGTAACAATTATCTTTGCGGAATATTCCCTTGTCATTTTAGGCTCAACAAACGTTCCTCGTATGTATTCCAGCGCGATTTGAGGAATCAGGTAAAATTTATGAATATATTAAAAATGACCAAGCAACCATTTGTGATGAAAAGAATCGTACATGGTAAAAAAAAAAAAAGTTACTAAATAAACTTCTACGTATTTTGAAAGATTATGTTTAAGTTATCATCCTCCTCCCACCAAAATAAGAAGGAAAAAAAACTTTATGGTATGTAGTATCATTAGTAAGACCCTTGGTAATTTTAGTTTTGCTTTCCTTTCCCTAACACAGCAAGAATTCCTTCCCTCCTTCCTTCTCATCCCCACGGCAAAAGTTCCTCCTTTCTTTCCCTCCCTCATTCCAATAACCCTTTCTTCTTTCCCTCACTACTGCAAATAAAATGTTTTCTTCTTTAGAGCAAAAACTTCTCTTAAATTCCCTTGAAACTACAAAAACTTTTCTTTCCCTGCTTTTTTACCTCCCCCGCCTTCCTTCCCTTCACGCTACACACCAGTCCTGTTTCCCTTGGGACTCACACTTACCATCTCCTAGTCATGACAACATTCACTCAATGCACAGGATGAAAGGCAAGCTCGCACCTTCCAGCCACCTTACGTTAGGTTAGCCAAGGGATGCATCACAATTACCTTCCTCAAAGGCTGGGAACATACCGTCGCATCTCCTCGCCCTTCTGCCCTCTCCCTTCCCTCAACCCATCCACTTATCGCTTTTCCTGGTGTGGACGTATTGCTGTGATACATAATTTTGTGGTCTAATAAGAGTTATAAATTCTAGTTCACACAGATTGTTATTTATCTCTCTACGAATTTATTTACCTATCTATAGACCTTTGTGTTTGTCTGTTTACCTTGCCATCTGTCTTTAGTGAAGCTCAACGACTTGCCTCTCTATCGGTTAACTCTATTGATTACCTACCTATTATTCTGGGGTGTTTGTCTCCCTGTCTGTCTGTATGTTTATCTCTACCTGGTAGCATTTGTTAGGCTTAAAGACTCTCCTTTCTTTTGATTAATTCACAGCATTACTTAGCTATTTATTTATCTACTTATCTGTGTCTCTGTTTGTGTATCTGTTGATCTGTCTGTCTGTCTGTCTATTTTCTCACATAATTCGGTATAAACCCATTTCCACTTCTTCCTTTTAGTTAATTTTTTTTTTCTTTCTATAACGCATTTTGACTGTCTGCTTTCAAGACGTGATACAACCTGCGGGTGTTCTTCTATTCCTTAAAGTGAAGAAATGCAAGTTTAATGCCCAACAGATAACCTGAAACTCGAACTCCATCATGAAAAATAAAAGGATGTTAAAGAAAATTATAAAGAGAAGGATTTTCCAATTCTGAAAATAACCTTGACCTTCACCTTTAATTAATAGAAAGAAAGATAATCAAAATAAAGCTTTGTCTATAGAGAAAAAAATCAAAATCTAGGAAAAATTCACAGAAAAACATAGAATAAAATTATATCCTGACAGTCAATCATCACACTAACACCTAACACCTAACCTAACCTAACCTAACCTAACCTAACCTAACCTAACCTAACCTAACCTTTCAGCAACTACCTTCACGTACTTACCTATCGAACACGAAGATGGAGGCCACGAGACAGACGACCACAAGCACGACAGGCCTGATCTGAGAACGTAACCTCAGCCTCCATAACCTTGCTCTAGACGGGAAGAAAACAGGAAGTCAACGACACGAGTATTTCACCACCACCACCACCACCACCACCACCACCACCACCACCACCACCACCACCACCACCACCTGTGTTCTAAAATGAGTCTTGATGGACAGTAATGAGGGATAATGAAACAAGAGCTCAGGTAAAGAGATTCCATAATGTTGTGTAATATGGGAAATAGTTGGTTTAATGAGGGTGATCATATTTCTTTACCTGTATTGAAGTGAAAGGAGGGAGAGAGAGAGAGAGAGAGAGAGAGAGAGAGAGAGAGAGAGAGAGAGAGAGAGAGAGAGAGAGAGAGAGAGAGAGAGAGAGAGAGAGAGAGAGAGAGAGAGAGAGAGAGAGAGAGATGGAGAACTACTAAACATATTTCTTTTTCTTTTACCTTTTAAACAACATTTCCTTGAGTTTTTCCGAACACTTTTCACGGTGGACGCTAAGTACACACTAGCAGAGCCTGGCGTCCCCAAGGGTATTGCTCTCCTTCCCTCCCTCTTAACTGGCGGTGGTGTGTGACGCGGGGTCCTGCTCGACACCATCACCTGCTGCTACTGCTGCTGCTGCTGCTGACCACTTCCACGCCTGTGACTTCAAGGCTCTGCTCCACCCCGCCTGACGTCACTCCTTCTACCTGCTGGAAAGTGTCAGTTTGTAAGTAAGATCAATAAGACTGATAGATGACTTGATGTTTGTATAGATAGACAGCATCAAGATAGATAAATATATAAAAACAAATAGATAAACTTGGACAAACGAATGGATAGATATCAATTAGCTGAGATAAATGCAAAGACAAACACACATGAACAGAGGTACAGAGGGAGAGAAATCTAAGTCGAAAGAGTGATGCAAATAAAAACAGAAACGAGGGTAAACATACAAAACACATTTATTTCACCCATCGCTACTCTCTCAAACACGCACACACACGCACACGTACACACACACACACACACACACACACACACACACACACACACACACACACACACACACACACACACACACACACACACACACACACACACACACACACACACACACACACACACACACACACACACACTCTGCCACGTAATGCGATGACAAACACAGGTGGAACATTTTAAAAAACACTTTCCTCACGTCCTCTGCTTCCCGCCAAAATCCCTTCATCCCCCACACCTCGCCAGTGATTGTGGGACGTGTGAAGGTACGCTAAAGGAGAAGAATAGTGACGCGACTGACTGACTGCCGAAAATCCCTCGCAGCATCGTGAAAAGAAACAGGAATGAAAGAGTAAAGTTGCGCAGCCGACGGGAAGATGAGTTATTTTTTCTGAAGAGTGTGAGAGAATAACGGCGAGGCTCTTCCTTCCATCTGTCACAGCACGAACGAAAAGATGGAAAGAACTGTTTTGTATGAAGGAAGAAGAGGTAAGTGGTGGTGGTGGTGGTGGTGGTGGTGGTGGTGGTGGTGGTGGTGGTGGTAATGGTGGTGGTGGTGATGGAGTGGGAAGAAAATAAGGAGGAGAAAGGGTGAAGAAGTGATGAAGGAGGAGGAGGAGGAGGAGGAGGAGGAGGAGGAGGAGGAGGAGGAGGAGGAGGAGGAGGAGGAGGTCGGAAGTAAGCCAGACAACAGAGACGGAGCTCACCCAACACACATGCACACACGCGCGCACACACACACACATACACATACACACACACACACACACACACACACACACCCACACACACACACACACACACACACACACACACACACACACACACACACACACACACACACACACACACACTACATGGAAAACTAATGAAGTACTTATAACCATCAAGAAACCAAAATACTGAATACCCCTCACCACTTAATGACCAAACAGTGGAATTGGAAGGAGATATATACCTGAGGACAACAAACAGGACACAGGTAATCGTCTCGCTGTTACGGTACCGAGCTCTGATGATTTATTCACCACTAATTACAGGTGTAGAACGGAAAATAATAGTTGCGGCTTCCTGTGTGTGTGTGTGTGTGTGTGTGTGTGTGTGTGTGTGTGTGTGTGTGTGTGTGTGTGTGTGTGTGTGAGAGAGAGAGAGAGAGACAGAGACATAGAGGAATACACATACAGAAACAGGGACAGACAGCAAGGGAAGGTGAGAGGTTATTGTTGAAACGTGAAGCTAACGAAGGAACTATCACCGGAGGCTGTGGCGTTGTCTGGAGTAATGCTTTTAGACGCGGGTGGTCAGACCGTAATGAGAGTGGCTCGAGTATCCGCACACAAAGGAGACAAGAATCACTCATTGATATTTTACTCGTGAAAATTACGTGCAGTGACAAAATCAAAAGAGCAAAATATGATAATAAAGCAGATGTGTTAGAATGGACCGTTATGGGAAAGAAAAATGAATGATGATTATGTACAGAAGGAACAGTAGAAACGTCCCCTTTATTCTATCTATCTATCTATCTCTCTTGTCAGTGTTTAATTTCCTGCCATTAGCCGTCACTGTCACTCACCTTGTTAACCTCTCTGAAAACTTCGTTATTCTCATAAAAAACTCGACAGCGGCGGAAGAAGAAGTGAAACAAGAGAAGACGAACACACACGTATAATAACATGAAGCGAGTGTCCTATTTCAGTTCAAGAAAGTAAAAAACATGACACTGAGGCTTCCAAGGACAATATTTACTCCTTATTCTCCCTTCACTATGTTGTAAAATTGTTGGATATAAGGTTTTTCATACAGTAAATAACTCTTATGGTAAACTTTTGACTTGACTGATTCGTAACAATTATAGAAAAGATAAAATGTTCAAGGACAGTAGGCAAACAGGAGAAGGAAGAGGAGGAGCAGGAGGAGAGTGAGAGGGAGAAGTACGAAGACCAATACAAGATCAAGAAGGAAGAGGAGATAGAGAAGGAGACGTTTGCATAATGGGTTAATGAATGTATTAATTCTCTAGGCAAGAGGAGTAATCACATTCGCCAGAGTGAATGAGAGAGAGAGAGAGAGAGAGAGAGAGAGAGAGAGAGAGAGAGAGAGAGAGAGAGAGAGAGAGAGAGAGAGAGAGAGAGAGAGAGAGAGAGAGAGAGAGAGAGAGAGAGCAGCTTGACAAAAAGAAAACATTGCATGGAGACGACATTCAGTGCGTCCAGTCCTGCACTGAACACACTTCTAGGAGGATAAACCAATACATCTTCAAAGCCGTGCCGAGCTGCCTTCATATTCTCTTTTCAACTTTGTGTAGCCTTGCCAGAGGAAAAAGACGTAACAGTCTAAAGCAATGCTCCCGAACCAGTTACAGTAAAAATGAAAATATTATGCGTAAGCTTTTTCCTTCCTAAACTACAGAGAGACAGTTAGGACAGAAAGTACAATAGTAATAGAGCGTTGTTGCGATAAAAAAAAAGTCCTCCTCATGTCTTGTCTCCTCTGCGCAGGATTACATTATATAAACACTGCGCATCTATGAACACGCAGCGCCAAGAGACATCAATTGTCATCCTCTCTTCATGGTGATCAAGTCAATAGTGGTGACTGTGTACGTGTGTGTGTATCATGCAAATCGTTTTCGTGACACAATGGAGGGCGTAGCAAGGAATGCAAGTCTTAACGGCACCAAGACTTCAACAATTGGACGCCTTCATATCAAAACATGGAATTCGAGTTTTACGTTTACTCCTCACTAATCAGAAAGACGAAAACATGAACCCTCAAACATTGCATTGAACTCTTTTTGATACAGGTCGAGCGAGGTCGAGAGGAAGCTGAAAGGGAAGCTAAAAAGAAGGTGGAAGGAAAATGAGAATGAGAATGTGTTCCGCTGAGAGGATGTAATATAGCTGTGAAGGTTTCAAAGGAAGGGACAGGAAAATGGAGGAGGAGGAGCAGCAGTCCTTGGAAATTGTGGAGGTGTAGTGATTCAGTTTCAAGGGGATGTATTCTGACTGTTTGGTTCCTTGCATGTAAGAAAAGACAGACTGGTATGCTAGCTGGAGAAATAAAAACATTGCAGACTAACAATAAGAGATAGACAATGTAAAGATAGGAAGAGAAATATAGATAACTTGATATATACCAATATTCTAGGAGACAGAGAGAGAGAGAGAGAGAGAGAGAGAGAGAGAGAGAGAGAGAGAGAGAGAGAGAGAGAGAGAGAGAGAGAGAAAGAAAGAGAGAGAGAGAGAGAGAGAGCAAGTTGGAGTAAGGTTCAAAACTATTTCCTGTTCCATTATAGCAGTAAGAACACAATTTGTCTTCCTCTACCCGAGTATTAACCACCATCACCGCTACCACCATTATTGTTGTGGTTACCTGCTATCACTACTACCACACCATTATTATTACCACCACTACCATCATTACCACTGTACTACTACTATTATCACCACTACTACTCCTGCTACTACTACTACTACTACTACTACCACTACTACTACTACAACTAATGATAATAATAATGATAATAATAATAATAATAATAATAGTAACAGAGTTCATTGGAAACACATTAGAGAGCCTTGATGAATAATTACCATCACTTCCCACCACATGTTCGCCCTTCCACCTGTGCTTCCACCTGTGTGTTCCGCCAACAAGCAGGTAATGACGAACATCAAACAACATTACATCCGTCCATCAAAGTGAGACTGAGTTGGCTGTCTACCGTATCTATCTATCTATCTATCTATCTATCTATCTATCTATCTATCTATCTCTCTCTCTCTCTCTCTCTCTCTCTCTCTCTCTCTCTCTCTCTCTCTCTCTCTCTCTCTCTCTCTCTCTCTCTCTCTCTCTCTCTCTCTCTCTCTCTCTCTCTCTCTCTCTCTCTCTCTCTCTCTCTCTCTCTCTCTCTCTCTCTCTCTCTTTGTTAACTATACATGAATAAGCTTTCATGCAATGCAGGTAATTATGAATGACACTAATGCAGTCCCACTAACACCTTCCTGTCATTCGTTTACACCTGAGGAAGGAACTTTGAATCGAATATTATAGTAATAAGAAAAAAATTAATACAAATAAACAAAATATGTACATAATACACTTCCAAAGATTAGTTTCGTAAGTTCCTTTTTTTTAAGCAGTGAACATAAAATTAAGATGCATTCTATATCGTTGTATATAAAGAAAAATATACATAATAAAACTGCAGAATATCTTGAGTTGTTAAATTTCACAGTAATTCGTGACATACGTAGTTGTGTCTTGGTATTCATGATGTGCAAATTACTTTTTTTCAGTCCTTTAATTAAATACTTTTGTAACGCCTTAGGTGATGAGGGGTAAAATGTATACAATGAAACGTTATAAGTGAAAAAATAAAGTATGTATAGACCCCCCCAAAAAAATCTTACTTTTTAGTAATGCTATATGGAGCCACCTGAAGTTGACATCACTTAAGGGAAGAGTAGGCTGCGCGCGGTTATTTCTCCCGGAAGTTTCTTGGAGTACCTTGGAGTAGTAACCTGAACCACCTCACCTGACTTACAAGATGAGACAGTGAGTAGGGAAGGACTTACATGGACTGACTATGTAATCCAACACTTCTTACAGAGCTTCAACACAATCTTTTTCTTTATTTTGATATGATTTATTTCTCAATGTATACGTTGTCTTCTTTTCCATAATTTTTTTCTCTTTCCACTTTACTGATAATTCTATAGCATACAATTTTCTTCATTCACTTCAAGGATCAGATATGAGAGCGAGTTTCACTTTATAAACTAATTCACATCACAAATTTGCACTTTGATGTGTGTATTTCCTGGTTTGGTTCACCTCGCTCATTCACTTCCTCGGTTCCTCACTCCCAACACTCCGTCAGCACACTCCAGCACCTCGGAGCAGCTGTGTCTGTACTACCATGCGTCCCTCACTACCGCTGGAGAGCTGCGCCGCGCTGTTGCCGGCTGTTCAGACTTCATTACTTGTTCTCGATATCTGTTCATACTCTACGCTGTCCTCATTTCATACAACGATGAATGTTTAGCGTTTTTAATTAAGAACTTGTAGTATTTATCTGAAGGGAGGATGTGTTCTGTTTCCCGTCGTGTACTTAGACCGTTAATTGAGTCAGGGTTCAATGCGTCTTCTAATTACTTAACTGTTCAGTCTTCCTTAAAGGCGCTATATATTCACCAGTACACACTCCACGTTTTCTATGTACCCAAACGCGGCACATTTTCTGGGGAGCACAACTGAATCGTAACTCACGATATGCGGGTTGAGTGAGTCCTTACAGCGGACCCTCTCACTTCCACCCTTCCTCAACCACCACCATCACACCTCCTCCTCCTCCTCCTCCATCTCCTCCCCCCCAACCAGCGTTCCTTCACCCCTAAGGAAGTAAGTACCGCATCTGTGTGTTCCTTCAGCGTGCACTTGCGAGTTAACGGAGTGACTTGGCGCAAACGTGTGTGCTTGATTCCTTCACTGACACACATGAAGGAGAAAGGAGGAAGCAGGAAGGAGGGAGGAGGGAGGAGAGAGGGAGGAGAGAGGGAGGCAGAGATGGAGGGAGTGCCTGAAGGAAAGAGCTTGGTACCGCCTTTCATTGTAGTGCATTTTGGGGTGACGTAAATGTTTGGTGTCCGTGTAAGAATGGTGTTTTGTGTTTTTATCAATGTGTGTTCTAACTGTGGTGATTCTATGTGGTGGTAGAATAGCCAGGTGTGTGAGAATCCTGAGTAAATATACCGACTGAAGGGAAGAGCGTGCGTATGTGGTAGTGTGTGTGTGCGTGTGTGTGCGTGTGTGTGTGTGTGTGTGTGTCTCAGGTTCCAGTAACAACACAAATATGCACACCACACCCAAAAAACACCACCATCATAAAATTTCCATTACAAATAGCGTTCCTCTGCAACCACAAACTACACACACAAGCTTCCTGATCACCTGCAATATTCTTCGGCTTCCTTGTAATAATTCTACCGTGACTTTTTATACTAGTTTTGAACCCTTGACGTTCTTGGCAAACTTAACCAAACTGTTATTCATCCTCTCTTTCCTCTTCCTTCCTCTCCTTGATTGCAGGAGCTGGAGGAATCAACAAACAAGTGATCAAGTTTCATGAAGCCTTTCCTCCTCCTCCTCCTCCTCCTCCTCCTCCTCCTCCTCCTCCTCTTCTCTTTTTCCTTCATCAGTATACTGCAAATTTCAGACTACGACGGAGGAAAAAAGTTGGTTGGAAAAACTAAGTTGACAGGAAAAAAATTATAAAATTCGATATACGTCAGTTAGCAGCGATAATTATGTATCTGTACATTTAATGTGCGATATGATGGGAGTAAATTCGTATTCTTTTTATTAATCTACAAAAAAATTGTTTTTAATATCCATGCATTCCGCATTTGCATCAGTGTGTTATATTGCAAAACGCCTTATTATTTTTTTATAAAATATATATTTAAATATTTTTTTATTCGTACCTCCTGACTGAGTATTTAGTGTGTGTGTGTGTGTGTGTGTGTGTGTGTGTGTGTGTGTGTGTGTGTGTGTGTGTGTGTGTGTGTGTGTGTGTGTGTGTGTGTGTGTGTGTGTGTGTGTGTGTGTGTGCGTGCGTGTGCGTGTGCGTGTGCGTGTGTGTGCGTGTGCGTGTGCGTGCGTGTGCGTGTGTGTGTGTATGTGTGTGTCTGTGTGTTTGCGTGCCCACCACATGGCACCCCACATGTTACTTGGGGCACAACATACCCAACTAACACAATTGAAGACCCTCATACTTCCTTCTATTCAAGTATTCCCTCAATCATCCCTTAAATCGGTCCCTTACATCACCTTCTTCCTCTTATCCTTCCTGCCACACCATTACCACCACTCACACCCTTTACCTCCTACCAACATCACTGCCTTAACTTTTTCTGGCACTTCTTACCTGCCTCTACCACCACCACCACCACCACCACCACCACCACCACCTCCGTGTTCCCCATCTTCACCACCCAGATAACTTTTCAGGTCAAGAGAATGCCAGGTGAATCAGGTCGTTATTCTTGAGGACTCGTGACCAACACCGGTCTTCTATAATGTTGATGAGGCACAGAACACCTGAGAGGAAGACCCGTCCCCCCCCCTCAAACGCACAGACACACACACACACACACACACACACACACACACACACACACACACACACACACACACACACACATACATGAGGCATTATTCGTCATGTGTAATCGTTCCTCTGCATCATTTGGAGTCTTGCAGTTCGTGTTTGGCATCGTTGTTCCCTCCACCTGGCGGCCACGTGGATATATGACTCCACTTAGGGCGCGGAGAGGACGAACCACATGCGACATCATTGAGGCGAGACTCAATTATTTATTTATGTGTGGACAGGAGTGAAGTCAGTCACCATTAATAGCAGCCAAAAATTATGGTGAGGGAGGGAGAGAGAGGGGGAGGGTGATTAAGGGACGGAGGGAAGAGGGAGGGAAGGAAGTTAAAGGTGAGGGATGCTTTGTACGCCCTTTGTTCCCCTATTGTTCCCCTCGTAAGGCCTCTCAAGCCAAGCGTGGTGAGAGACACAAGGGGACACATCTGAACCCTTTGCCCCCCAGCCGCACACCTGCAGGAGCCCCTCGGTGTGTTTTCCGCGTGTGCCAAGAGCAGCCCGGTCATCGCCGCTGTTATATTGTGGGCGGGGTAAGCTCAGAGCTGTATTGGCGTCGCAGAGAACATGTATAAAGGAGAGGCTTCCCCGGTCACGGTTTGTCCTCGAAACGCGATCAAAGAGAAAGTTTGCGTTCATATGTTTGTTTCAAGTTAGTGTCGTAAGAGTGTTTCCTTCTAGTAACTACAGCCTGTCTCGCCTCCAACAGCCTTACCAGTCGTTAAGCCCAGTCAACACCTTCGTCCTGTAACCCTACGCAGGTGTACATTAATCACCTAAGCGACACCCTTCAAGGAGCCACCAGAATGCAGGCAATTAAGAGGAGGTGAGTCAGCTTGCGTACCCTGAGTCTTCCCAGGTGCAGCCCCGTGTGTCCTGCCAGTTTCTTGACACACCTGGCACACACAAACACAGCCTCTGCCACCCACCACACAAACACACACGCACACGGTAAATTATATCAAGCCTCACACCATCAAGTGACATTTGTTCAGGAAAATAATATTCCTCCTTCCTCTGTCTAGTTAAAAATAAAATGACCTTCACGTGGTTTTTTTTCCCTTACGACGCAAAAAAGTAATGTCAACCTGTTTCATGCAAGTAATGGCGCCAAAATGATATTCAGGGTGCTAAAGGTGAGTTTCTAACGAGTCGAGGAACTTCCAGACACACAAACAAGGAGTATGAGAAGGATGTGTTACGAGCTGTTGACATGTGAAGTGCAAAGTGTTCACAGGAGAGAGGAAAAGTCTTCTTCCTCCTAAATTTCCTCTCAAAAGTCAAGGACACGCGCATATTTGGAGAACTGGCAGCCATAACAAAAGAATAACGCATCGAGAACATACTCGTGACGGCAGACAAGAATATAAATTTTCATGTGGTGATAGATGATAGAAAAATAAAGTTTATATAGAAAAATGTTGTGGAAGTGGTATTATTTGTTTCATTTACTTGCTACGGCCGACTGACTAACTGACTCACTGACTCACTGACTCACTCACTGATTGTATGTTTGTCTTACTCGGTAACTGGTATCGACACACGTCATGGATATACAAAAATAAAAGAGAAAAATAGAATGCGAGATTGCGAATGCATTTTCTTTTTATCTTCTATCAGAGAGGAACTGTCACTCCCTTTTACATGCCGAAGAGACGCGGACACTGCAGGACGACTGAACTTGATGTTGTCGTTCCAGGAAGCAAAAACCTCCCTTGCAAGCCACCATGCGTCACCAAGTCCAATCATCAATTCTTAAACTTGTCACTCCATCATCCTGCGTTCCTGAATATTTAATTCATGCACATCCAAATCACGTTTCCTATTATGGTGACAGACAAAGGCTTATGACTGAACACAACTCAGCTTCTGTGTGAATGAGAGGCCCAATTAGAGCGATAACAAGCGACATGATAGGACATATAAGCTATTACTCCCAAACTACAATAGTATCCCTAATCTGCGACGCGCTAATGGGGAGGTGAAGGACAAGGATGCGTTGAAGTGATCATAGCTGACAATAACAAAACCATCAAGACTACGACTGACAATTACCAAGTCACGTGTACAAAGGCAGATCATGAAGGTAAAAAGAGAACAACCATCATCGTCCTTCCACGCCCGCCAAACCTAAGTAAGACTGGTGTTCCCATGACCCAGAAAACAACGGTGCCAGGATTATCTTTGTCTGACTGTATACAATCTTAACACACTTCTGAGACAACACACAAAGTCAATTAGTCATTTAATGTAACTGATGCTCTCTAGACGAACAAAACATCCCAGTGAGTATGAATTATATTAACAAACTAATTAATAGAGTTCGAGTTCCTGTGTAAGACTATTAACTTAACGAGGATGCCCATTTAAACTATGACAGTGGAAAGGGTGTATCTTATTACTTGAATACAGCGTTAATGGGGGGAAGGCAGAGCAAGGCAGAGATCGTTAACCAAGAATACAGCAGAAAGAAGAATTGAGACAAAGCGATTCAATATCTTTTCTGTGCCGTGAATGTAAAACCATCATCAGTTATTACTCGATTCTTCGCAATAAAGAAACAAACACACAATCACAGTATGTATTCTTCACTCAGCCTCTACCCTAACTTTTGCTCACTTTCCACCCTGTCTTCCAAATATCACGTACATCCATCATTATTTTCCCTTTTCCCTAAATCCCACAAATCCCCGTATATAATCATCTTACGTTTCCTCCTCGACTACTAATGCCGTGCTGTGTCGGGGTGTGTTCCGCCTGCTACACCTGCCTACAAGTTACGAGTCAAGACTGAATATGAAACAAGTTCCCCTTAAGTCATTCACTCAGATAGGCGAGCGTCTGCCTGCTGTCTTGGTTATCAATTGTCATACATTCCAAAGGTCCTGTTAGAGTGTGGGTGTGGGTGTGGGTGTGTGTGTGTCATGGAGTCAAGAGGCGATGTCATGTCTCTTTAAATCATAAACAAGATAGATGTAAGTGTTTGTTGGTTAAATTAGCTAAGTTACTTCATTACACGTGTTGGCAAAAGGAGAAAAAAAGGTGATATGAAAATATAAAAATTGTAATAAAAACTCATATATGTACATTCGAGAGTTTTGTATATATCCTATTTTCTTTTCTTTGTTTTTAAGAATAGATAGAGCGGCCCTTCCAGCAGGCTCTCATCCCCCTCTGGCCGCCTTTCATGTCCCTTTCCGCCTCTGCCTGTCGGCTCGCTCGTGCAGAGATGAAGGAAGGAAAAAAGTAAAGAGCAGTTATTCCAACAATTTTTTCCTCCACTGCCTTCAGCTGCCATGGTGTGCCGCGTGAGCAAAGATATTCCTGACTTTTTCTTAATTTCCTCAAGGATTCTTTCTCGCTATCCATCTCGTTTTACCTTATTGGGATTATAATGTATTCACCCTCTCCCTTCTGTTACTTTGGCGCCTCGTTAAGACTAATTACTTACTCTGAAAACGCATTCTTCAATAACTTAGTATCTCTTTTCCATTATTTTTTTTTTTTTTTTATACCTTACAGCAATCGCAATACTCACTGTTCTTTTTTGTTCCTCAGCATTCATTCATCCTTTACTGACATTGATAACTGTGATGCTGTATTGAATCCCACTAAATTCTCTCCGTGTTGGTATTCGCGACAGTTCAAGGGAATGATTTTTTCTGATCTGTTCTACTGATTTTTATAGTTTATTTCCGATTCTTTATTCTAAATGCAGATGTAGAGTTATCAGAAGTATTTATTAAAGGATGCTGTGATTCATCTCTCTCTCTCTCTCTCTCTCTCTCTCTCTCTCTCTCTCTCTCTCTCTCTCTCTCTCTCTCTCTCTCTCTCTCTCTCTGGCTATGATGTCATATGCAAATGCTAACTGTTTCCTCGTGCCTGAGATCCCAAACCCTTACCTTCCCCCACCCCCCCCACCCCTTCCCCCCACCCCTCACCCCACACCCCTTCCCCCCAACCCCATCCCTCACCCCCACCACTCACCCCCCCACTCCTCACCCCCAACCCCCACCCCTCACCCCCCCCCTCTCCGCTCACCCCCACCCCTCCGCACCTGTTCCTTGCACTCTTCCCTTACTGAGCTCGCCACAAACTCCTCCTCTTTTATCTTATCCTTAACCTTATACATATCTACGTAGTTTTCTCTATTTATTCATTATTATTTTTTCAACTCTTCTTTTTAGCCTCTTTCAGTTTCCCTTTTTCCACTGATGTTATTTCTTTCCTTTCTTTTCCTCTTCCTTCTTCTTTATTTCTTTATCATTCGTGTTGCTTTGGTTTTCCTTTGCTCGTGCTTCCACCATTTCAACATTTATTTATTTTTCATTTACTTGGTTTTTTTGTTTTTTTAGTGTAATATTTGATTACATTTACATTGTTTCAGTAATAGTTTTTTTCTCGCTTTTCTGCTTCACATTTATTTTTCCATTTTTTTCTTATTTTGTTTCGTGTTAATTTTCCTTTTTTTTTTTTATATTTCCATAAGTGTTTTGTTGTTGAAAGTCGAGTTGTTTATTTATATTTATGTTTTATTATTTATTTGTTTATGTTTTCATGCTCCCATTTTTTTTTCATCACTCTTTCCATTTCTCTCTTTCACCCATATATCTTTTTCCTCATTGTTCCCCGTTTATTCCATTTTTAATTTCCTTTCTCTCCTGTACATGTAATTGCACTTTATCAATTATTTACCTTTATTCTCGCTCTTTCTCTGATGTACTGTCTCACACCCATCTATTCATTTCCATAAGCAGTACATTCTCTCTCTCTCTCCTCTCTCTTCTCTCTCTCTCTCTCTCTCTCGTACATCGACGCACCTCCCTTACTCTCCCTCCCACACTCACCCTCCCCAGCCTTGCCTAACAGTGCCAACAAGTCTCACTGTGTTCCGCATAGCTGCTTTCTGTTTCATCGTCCCTGAGTGTGGCGCTGCACGTCACCACCTCAGAGGAAGCAATATTTGTAAGCCCCACCTGGTGCGTCTACCTGTCTGCTCCTGACGTGCTCTACCTTGATATTGGACCGTATAACATTTGATATTTTAGAAAGGCACATCTACGTTGCTCGGTATATATAATTTTTTTTTCCCATAGAGGTCAAGAAGCATTGACTTAATGGAAAAATATGTATTACTAATGAGAATTTTGCAATGTCATGCCCTTGGTTATTAAAATAGAGTGGAAAGTGAGCCATTACTTCATAACTTTCTGTATCTATAATGGTATTTTTTTCGCATATGTTAACCGATGTTATGTTATGTTATGTTATATACTCTTTAGACTATGTTCAAAATGTTCATGTATAACGTTTGGTCACCATGGGAATGTAGAAGCAAAGGTTGGAGGTTGAGCTTGTGGTAGGGACGGGGTTGTAAATATGGAGTAAGCAGGGGGTTGAGGGGGAGGATTTGGGGGTTGAGGAGGGGGTGTGTGTGGGTGAAAGGGCCAGAGTGGGTTAGCCTGTTTTGTTGTATCAGATGCACTAAGAGATTTCTAGAAGTGTTGGGCAGCACGCCAGCTATGTATGTATGTGTGTGTGTGTGTGTGGGTGTGTGTGTGTGTGTGTGTGTGTGTGTGTGTGTGTGTGTACGTGTGTGTGTGTGTATGTGGGTGTGTGTGTGCGCGTGCTAAGTCTATTACGACAAAACCATTAACATATTAGCAGATAAGATAAGCCACTCTCGCTACAACTCCAGAATCAATAGTAAAGAACCAGATTCCTTATAAGTCTTAAAAGAGAGAGAGAGAGAGAGAGAGAGAGAGAGAGAGAGAGAGAGAGAGAGAGAGAGAGAGAGAGAGAGAGAGAGAGAGAGAGAGAAAAAAAAAGGTCATAGACAGAACAAAGCATTGCTCTACTGAATAGGAGAATTATAGCTTTTTAGCAATACATATATTCTTTTTCTTTGTCTTCGCTTCATCTCCATTCGGTGGTGGTTTTTATCTATGGTATTAACCTGCACGTGTCTAATTGGTGTAAAGGGTAACGTAAGTGCTTCATATTGGCGCCATATTTAGAGTCTTTCTACTTCCCATTAAGCACATAGGAAACTCTCAAGCCTCGTGGTGTTGGCAATAACTAACTGAACACACTCACACACACACACACACACACACACACACACACACAGACACACACACACACACACACACACACACGGCCCCAAGCTACACTCTTTAGATACTTGGAATTACTTGTGGATGATTAAGAAGTTACTTTTGGTGATGCAGCTTCGGCAAAGAACTTCGGAAAAATAGTAAAAAAAAAGTTAAGAAGTCAAAGAAAGAATGAGACAACAAACAACTCGGGAAATAGAAATAAAAATAAAGTTAAGGTAAAAAGAGACAAATTAGGTCTATTTGTTGGGGAGACGAGACAATAAGTGACTTGTGAACGACCTTGACTAACACGAATGTGAGTCAGAGGCGCACGTCACTACTAAGGCAAGGCACCACAAGGTCTACGAAGCAACAATGAAGATGACCAAGACGACAGCGAGAACGAGGATGAACAGAAGAGGATCAAAGGACAGTATACACGCAGTCTAACTAAATACATGTGACCTCCTCCCACTTATCTCTTTGAACTTTGCAAATAACTTCATCCACTTACTTCAGGAAACGAAAGGAAAATGACATGAGAAGTGTATTTCGTTATCTGTTTCCCTTCATCCCCTAATTTACTCATGTAGTGTGAGTCTTTCTCTCAAACATTCTGTCCAACGTCTTGTCACTTACACCTCCTGTTATCTTTACCCTCCTCTGCCTCCCTTCTCTTCCCTTCTCTTCCCTCCCCTCACCCCAACGTCCTGACTCTCTCCACTCCCTTCAATCTCTCTACACTTTCCCTCTCCCTCTCCCTCTCCTCTGCCCTTCTAATCCCCGCCAATTACAGTGCATAGTAACAAGGACTTAACATTTGTGATAAGTTAATACAATTTTCTTTTCCAGCATCTTCCAAGGTACTCAATTATCCGTATTAGAGAATCAAAAGTGGGTTAGTTTATATAGCCAAAGGTTGTGAAAAACCCTGTTAGAGCTGATGATTTATAGGCATACAGGCAGGGAAATAAATAAATAAATATTCCATGATATCAATCTGACGAGCGAAATTAATGGGCAAATAATACATATTCGTGTGTCTTACTTGGAATATTTTAACGAGATATGAATGTCAGTTATGCTGTATTAAAACAATGATTTTTTGCTTGTTTCCCCTCCCACACGCGCACACACACACACACACACACACACACACACCCACACCTACACCCACACACACACACACACACACACACACACACACTCACACTCACACTCACACTCACACCCACACCCACACCCACACACACACACACACACACACACACAAAAATAAATAAATAAAAACAAATAGAAGAATAGATAAAAAATAAATAAAAAACACTTCTTGGCTGAAAACATGTTATTAATGATTCAAAAAGTATGAAGTTTACGTAAAAAAGGCAAAGAATAGTGAAAAAAAGCAGCAATAGACGCGCGTTCATGTGTGCTTTAGTGAAATGGAATTAGAATGGAAGTATAAATGTAGAAATGGAAGCATTACTCTGAATCTTTTCTACTTAACTAACACTAACAGAAAAGGAAACCAAATATAACTGTAATTCCTTGTAAGGTGTTGATTCAGGGTAAGTCATCTCTATGTATTGTTTGTCGTAGGAGACTTGCATCACCCAGTAAAGTTAAATAATGTTTTATATTCATTATTCATATTAGGCAAGCAGGAAGGAAATGGTGTTTGATATTATAGTAATCAGAAAACTTAATCCAGATTCACGACCAGCATGCCAGAGTAAAAATAAAGCAGAAAAGCACATGTTATTTTATCATTTTAATTCGACGAGGAATGGTGAAATAGGATTCAATATCAGAGTAATGAGAAAAATGAGTTCAGATTCATGTTCAGTATTCCTGATAATTCCTATGTATTAATTCCCATGAGATTCAGAGGAGTCAAAAATATTCACACAATAGATAAACCGTGATAGAAAAAAATAAAAAAAAATCAACGAAGACTGAAAATAGAAAGACAAAAAAAATAATAATAAAAAAATCACAACAAACATGATAAGATTAAGATAAAACAAAATACAAAAGTAAAATAACAATGATAGCAAAGAACAACAAAGAGAAAAACGAAGACAACACTAGGAAAGGAGAGGAATAAAAATAAAATCACACAACCTTCATATTTGCAAGTCTTCCTAGAGAAAAAAAAAATACATATATGGCAACACTGTTTGACACTGAGCACTAAGGTGGAACTGACAAGGAGGAGGAAGAAGAGGAGGAGGAGGAGGAGGAGGAGGAGGAGGAAGAGGAGGATGTATCAAAAGATGAGATACAGGAGAATGAGAGGGCAGATAAGAAGATGGGAAATAGAAGAAAAAGACAGGAAAGGAGAAAAAGGGAAGAGGAGGAACGAAATGGAGAGAAGAGGGAGAAGAGAAGAGGGAAATGAGGGAACTGAAGGACGATTGCGAAGAATGTGAGAATTTAAAGCTGCATATTTTCCTTATGAGTGTGATATAACGGGGGAGGAAGAAGGAGAAGGAGGAGGAGGAGGAGGAGGAGGAGAAAAAGATAAATGCAACGAGAAAACTAATAAACCAACACAACACGAACGTAGATGAAAGAAACAACACAAATAAGAAAGTAAACAGACACTGAACTCACACTCTCTCTCTATCGCTATCTCGCTTTCTCTCTCTCTATCTATTTATCTATCCATCTATCTATCTATCTATCTCTGTAAGTACTTTCTGTCGTCCTCGTGTTATGTATAGTAATCAACACTCTGGACTTAGCTTAAAACACTTAACTGCTAATATTCACGAGATAGCAGAGGAAGGTGCGCTAGTAAGGTGTCAAATTGCATACGACCACTTTATATAAATGAATTCCTAACATTCTTTTTTTATCGTTTGAGTATAATAATAATAACAGTGTGCGTGGTGTGAGTGTCTATTTACAAAGGGAAAATAACTACATTGAATAAATAGAAGTTTAATGTCTGGGATGAATGTTAGCAAAAGGGTTTGTAAATGTAAGAGCTGACTGACTGCTTGCTGTCTCTATGCTCTCATCTCTTGCATTGATACATTCTGCAACAGTTTTTTTTTCATGTTCCTACAACTTACACTACGAGAGAAAAGTATAAAGATTTCAAAATTAAATCTGACAATGCATTTATATTTCTAACTATCCTTGTTTTGTTTTTTATTGTTTTTTTTTTGTTTTGTTTTACACGAGAGGAAAAGAAATTGTGAGTGAATATAGAATGCAATAGAGGAAGAAAGGTAAAAATACAAGTACAGTGTGTGTGTGTGTGTGTGTGTGTGTGTGTGTGTGTGTGTGTGTGTGTGTGTGTGTGTGTGTGTGTGTGTGTGTGTGTGTGTGTGTGTGTGTGTGTGTGTGTGTGCAAATACGCTTTCTCATGGGAGTGTTCTACTTTCTTAATCTCTCTCTCTCTCTCTCTCTCTCTCTCTCTCTCTCTCTCTCTCTCTCTCTCTCTCTCTCTCTCTCTCTCTCTCTCTCTCTCTCTCTCTCTCTCTCTATGCTATTATTTTCACACACCCAAAACCACCTTTCCCACATTTATTCCCACCAATTTTTCCCACATCCCCTGAACTAAAATTCTTCTCTTTTTTCCCTCCCAAAATCACTCTTGCAAACCATTTTTTCCCTCTTCTTTTTCTGGCTGTATCTTCCTACACCACTCTCGCTCACTCCCTCCCTGCCTGCCCGCCGTCTCTCCCAAAACCTCCCTCCCTGCCTGCCCGCCGTCTCTCCCTTCCCTCCCTCCCTCCCTCCCTCCCTCCCTCCCTATGCAACAGGCCTGAGTCAGTCGTCAACAAGTCCGTGCCTTTAACGGGAAGTTTGGCAAGCTGTTGGCGCGTATATACTAACTAACTATCTTGGTGCAGGCATTTTCTTGGCTTACCTTCACCCGCCCATATTTTTTTATACCACCCTTTCACTCCTCATCATCAGCATCATCATCATTCTCCTGCTTCCTCTCTTTCTATCTAGCCTTTTCGTTTATTTTCTAATGTGTTTTCGCCAATTTCAATGTTGTATTTGTTCCTCTCTGTTCATTAGTTCGTTATCTTCTTTATTAAATTGTTTTTCTCATCTCTTTTGTCCTGGTTTGTTTTCCTCTCCCCTCTTCCTTCCTCTTATGTCTTTGTTAATCTCTTTATATTTTCCCAGCCAGTGGGTCCTCTCTCTATTCTCTCTCCTCCCTGCTTTCATCATTTTCGCATTTATTTCCCCTTTATTAATTTTCTTCTCCCAATTCTTTCGTTGTAGCAATTGATTTTTCTTTCGTCATTTCTATTCCAATTTGTCACGAGTATTTTTAGATAGCAGTAAAACTTTTATTGCACCAACATAACATAACTTTTTTTTTTTCTTTTTCTTACTATTTTCGAACATTTCTTCACATGTATTGAATGCGTGAATTTCTTTTTCCCTTCTCTTTGCACGATTCGTTTATACTATACATCGTTGCAATTAGCATCCCTCCCCTCGCCTTTCCTTTTCACTGTGTCTCGTCTCAGTCATCCATCCATCCATCCATCTATCAAGCCAGCCATCCATCAAGCCAGCCATCCATCCATCCAGCCAACCATCCATCCAGCCAACCATCCAGCCAGTCAGCCAGTCAGCCAGCCAGCCAACCAGTCAGCCAGCCAGCCAGCCTCACACAGGTGTTCCCATCGCTCACAACCGTTCCCTCCCCTCTCAGTCCTGCCTTACCTCACCCTCTCGCCCTCTGCCTCATCGCCTCTTTAAATACCCGGCTGCATAAGACCCAATTTAGGAGTGGGCGGCAGACTTGACTCAAGGTAGCCAGGATTATTTTATTTAAAACTTTATGGTATGTGCACGTCAACATTCTATTTTTTGGTTTATGTTTGTGTGTGTGTGTGTGTGTGTGTGTGTGTGTGTGTGTGTGTGTGTGTGTGTGTGTGTGTGTGTGTGTGTGTGTGTGTGGTACGTACATATACTCGTTTTTACGCTTGGCATTAGGTCTACTTTCATCTTGATTAATTACTTGAGGCATATGTCACCTACTTGATAACGACACACACACACACACACACACACACACACACACACACACACACACACACACACACACACACACACACACACACAAACATAGACAAGGACAAACACACATCAAATTCATCCTTGATAGACACAGAAGGTACGATCCACAGACGACCTTACACTACACTATCAAGGCTGCTCCTCCATCTCACGGCATCTAACATAAACTGGCACTTGGGACCTGTCTAAGCTCCCTCCCTTCTTCCCTCCCTCCCTCCCTTCACCTTCTCCAACTCCTCCCCTCGACATACGACCACCCCACACCACCACCGCTCCTCCCACCCACGACACGGTGCAGTGAGAGGGTTTGTGAGTCCCCTTCGGTCGGGTTGTGTTGCGTGGTAGCTGGTTGGTGGTGGTAGCGTGGTATTAGCTGTGGTGGTTGTGTTTGTGCAGGTGCCCCCCTCCCTCCCCCGGCTCGTGTGCGTGTGTGACGGACCCCCGCGGCTGTGGCAGTGTGACGGAGACTTTGAGTGTGTTATTACGCGGCGTTTAACGAGGGTGACGGTGTGTGGCGGAGGAGGAAGAGGATATAGCGTGTGTTTGCGTTAAGGTAAGGCTGATGTACTTTTTTTTTGTTTTTATTACCAATGTGGGTGATAGTTTTCTCTCTCTCTCTCTCTCTCTCTCTCTCTCTCTCTCTCTCTCTCTCTCTCTCTCTCTCTCTCTCTCTCTCTCTCTCTGACACACTGCACTCTGGGTATGGTTTTGCAATACGAGCTGTCATGTTAAAAGGCTACCTGTCCTGCTGTCACACCTGTGCATTCAACTCTATGATGCAGGTCACTAAACATGCAGCATACTACTTCTACTTTTACTACTACTACTATCATTATTATTATTATTATTATTATTATTATTATTATTATTATTATTATTATTTAGGGCGTTGTGAAGAGGCTGGTCGTCCCCCATAGCTCCGTGATCTATTTTGGGTGAGGGCGGGCTGGTGGGCGGGCGGGCGGGTGGGTAAGTGGGTGGGTGGCGGAGGGCGGGAAGCGGTGGGAGGGAGGGTGGGAGGCGTGTGGGAGGGAGAACGAAGATTGGCATGACCCAGAAGGCAGTAGAGCAAATACGTGCCTTGCTTTCTGCCACCTGAACAATGCATTACGGGGAAACCTACACGCCCATACACACTCACGTACATACACATACATAAACACACATACACACACACACATATATATATACACATACACACGGTAAATCTTGCTTTCCTAGACGCAGGTAACGACGATGAAGGAAAAAATTATAATGAGTATTGTCTTTCCTTAAAACCTTCATTATTTATTTTTTTTCAGAATCATTGCTTTCTGTGGCACCAGTTCCGCTTCAACTTGCTTTTTCTTATCAGTCATTCTAGTCTTTGTTTTTTAGTATCTCTTTAAAGGTTGCAAAAAAAAAAAACTCATGAAACTTTGGATGGAATGAAGACCATATAAAGATTTGGTCACTGTCAATTAGTACGTAACACAAAGAATATTATTGAAAAAGTATCTATGATGTGTGTGTGTGTGTGGGGGGGGGTGTGTGGGTGTGGGTGTGTGTGTGTGTGTGTGTGTGTGTGTGTGTGTGTGTGTGTGTGTGTGTACCTAGTTTTAGTAATCCCTGTTTTTGTTTGGGATTCTCGCTCCTCACGTTTCACTTTTTTTTTCACCGCCAACAGTTAACACAGATAGAGAGGTTCGTTAGGTGATGAGTCGAGCTGCTTTGAAGCTTCAGTCACGTCCTTGCAGCACACGTGAGTCCACCATTTTGGAGTCACGTGACATGACTCCAAAATGCTTGAAATTAATCGTGTAAATTTCAACAGTCCTTGGCGAAACAACCTTTCTGTCCACCTGGCTGTCTATCTGTCTGTTTCTATATCTTTTTGTTGGTTAATTGCTTCGTTTGTGTTTATTTTATCTTTTGTTGAACGTCATTTGTTTTGTGTACGTTTCGGATCGTGTATTCGGTGTTTCATATCACTGCTCAATTTGTTTTTTCTTTTTCACTTTTTTTTTCTTTTTTTTCTCGCTCTCTCTCTCTCTCTCTCTCTCTCTCTCTCTCTCTCTCTCTCTCTCTCTCTCTCTCTCTCTCTCTCTCTCTCTCTCTCTGTGCATATTCCTTCAAATCTACACCATCACAACCGTTGCACAGTGTCAACATTGTCAACAGGATGTCTCGACTCTGGATTAACACAACACAACACAATGGTGTACATGTATGTTTGTTAGCCTACACACACACACACCCACACTCACACCCACACCCACACACACCCACACACACACACACACACACACACACACACACACACTTAAGAGAGAGAGAGGGAAATAAAAAGAAGACTAACATTAAAATTATCCACATAAATTATTCCCTTGGCTTGCCTCTCCTTTACTTGCCAACTTAAGGCTAGAGAGAACACACATGCAATAAACCTAAACGAACACAAGCATGAAAAAACCATTGCGACTTGTCCATTGCAGTTCAGTCAATAAAATGATAATAAGTTAAGCTAAAAAAAACATTAACCTTTTGGAATTCAGTTTCAAAAAATCCACGCATAAGACAGATTGGAAGAGTGCAAGGGAATTTCTCGTGCGCAGTAAACTCTCCTTCCCTTAGGCCACTCACCGCCAGGGTAAGAAGATTAACATTGTTAGGGAGTCTTAGAAGGCAGTAAAGCAGAGAAATTTCATTCTTGCTGCCTTAAGAACGTTGGTGCCAAAGAAGGATGCGTCCGGAGCCAAGGATGTTGAAACACACAAGTGAGGAAAAAAACCAAAAGGTCAACTATCCATAAAACCAAGAAATATGATCACCTTTTTTTGACAAGAAGGACGCTCTTCTATGGACGTGGGATCACAGTATAATAAAGTATATCACACTAAAAATACGGATATAAATTTGCCTCACCACTGCACCTTCGTAATACCCAGGATTACCGTGGAGGCGTCCATGAGAGGTTTGTGCTGCGTTGCATTAAGTTGTTGCAATAGAATAACATCATTGAGGATGTAAAGAGCAGAGAGGAAGCCCCGACAAGGTCTTTGCCCCTTGCCTTGACGCCCTACATGCATACATTTCCGCGCCTCCACTATCACAGCTTTCACTATACACGAGAAGGATACGTGAAGAATACGAGACAACTGTAATGCTTGAGGGTAGGTGATGCAAGGGTGTTGGAGGGGTGTTGAAGGGGTGGTGAAGGGGTGTTGCAGGGGTGTTGAAGGGGTGGTGAAGGGGTGGTGAAGGCCGTGAAGACTCAGCATTGCACAAGGAACGCCAAAATAATATTGAGATCACAGCCAAAAAGCCGAGCATCAGCGACCTCGCCAAGGACACTTAAATACTCTTCTATTAGCATCCCCGCCCATCACCCTCACCCTTCCCATCACCCTCACCCCTCCCATCATCCTCACCCCGCCCCCCCCATCACCACCGGTCCATCTCACCCATCTTAACCACCCATTCCAACCCATATCACCCCATGCCACTCCTCCCCTCCCCCAGCACTAGCACTTCCTCACTTCACTACCTATATGTTCATCACCATATGCTCTCCCCTCCTCCATCTATGCCATGCCCTATAAACACTCTCCGACATCTGTCCTTCCTCTTCTTTTCTCTTTTGCACTCCCCTTCCTGCTGTGGCTCCTCCCCTTCCCTCACTCCCTCACCAGTCACTCCCAAAGTTACCAGGAGAAGAAAGAGTAAATAATTATGAGATGATGAGTGATTATGTTTTCTTTGCTGAGTCTTTGTTCTTTTATCAGTCAATTAAGAAAAATGTCAAGTTCTTTCTCTGTTGTTCTAATTGTCTGTTCCTCCTCCTCCTCCTCCTCCTCCTCCTCCTCTTTTCAATGTTTTTTTCCTCGTTATATTTCTCTTCTTCACCCTTTCACCTCCTCCTCCCTCAACACAACAGCTACCAATGTTTTGTGTTACTGAATATTTCAAAATGTAACACAAACCACTGACCCCAATATTTCCATCTCTCTCTCTCTCTCTCTCTCTCTCTCCCTTCCTTCCCCTTGTTTCCCTTCCCCTCTCTAATTGTTTTTTTTTTTGTTCCTACCTAATTCCCAGCCTACTCGCCAAACACGCCATAATTTACAATGCAATGTGTGTGCTTCTCAACCAATGTTCTGCTCAACTTAACAATTCTTCCGCACGTTTAGAAGCAATATGATTAAAGTGTGGGGCGTAATTTCAAATGCCATTGTTTTTCCTAGTTAACATCAATCTGTCTTCTGCCTGTCTGTTTTGCTCTCTCTCTCTCACTCTTTCTATCTCTCTCTCTCTCTCTCTTTTGATCAAACATAATACAATGACAGACAAGATATCTAGTAATACCACACACAGACTTCCTGACGAGGCACATGAGTAAACCAAAGAGAGAAACGTTCCATGAAACTCTTAGGAAGTCTTTTGGGGAGTTTGCGACACATTTCTTATATACGTCCAGCATCCGCTTACCTCTCTGTTGACAGCACGGACGAGGCTTCTCAATGCTTTTTCCTTTTCATTGCTTTACGAACATATATTTTGTAGAAGAATAAGAATGCGTGGGTTGGCTAGATCACTGCTCTGAGAAGGAGGAGGAGGCGGAGGAAGAACAGGAAGAGGAAAAGGAGGAGGAGGAGGAGGAGGAAGGTGACGACGACGACGACGACGACGACAATGTAAACAACGAATACGAAACGGAAAAGACGATGATGAAGATGACTTAAATAAAAGAAAGACGAAA
>JAPQNM010000040.1:16287652-16307652 GCA_029783475.1 Metacarcinus magister | reverse complement strand
AATCAAAGTACAGTTGATATGCAATAAAATTATACCAATTATGCCAATTATTTTTGTTGTGGGTTTTTCCTTCTATTTCGATTTACCTTACGTGTATGACGTTGACTTTATAAAGAGATAATTGTATCTTTATTCCCATATGAATTTACGATCTCTCTCTCTCTCTCTCTCTCTCTCTCTCTCTCTCTCTCTCTCTCTCTCTCTCTCTCTCTCTCTCTCTCTCTCTCTCTCTCTCTCTCTCTCTCTCTCTTTTTCTCTCTCTCCTTAACAAAGGCCCCTGATAGTAGGCAGTGGTATGTTAGCGCAGCGCAAGATCAATAGAGTGAGTTCTGGTTGGTCGAGAGAGAGAGAGAGAGAGAGAGAGAGAGAGAGAGAGAGAGAGGAGAGAGAGAGAGAGAGAGAAGAGAGAGAGAGAGAGAGAGAGAGAGAGAGAGCATGTGTGTGTGTGTGTGTGTGTGTGTGTGTGTGTGTGTGTGTGTGTGTGTGTGGGTGTGTGTGTGTGTGTGTGGGAGGAACACTGAGAGATAAGATTGGAGAGAAACAAAAGGACGTAGAAGGACAAAAGGGATGAAGGAGAAAGGAAGCAAAACCTTCCTTCAGCACAACAAAATACTTCATTCATAGATCAACAAATTAATATATGACAAATAAAAAAAAACACATAAATAAAAGTGCAGACAAAAATAGAAAAAATGAAAAAAAGGTGTTAATTATTAAGTATTTTTACAATGTGCAACGTATAAAGTGTTGCATTTTCATCACAGTGAAATATAATACCATAGTAATAAAGATAGAACATTTTACATATGAGGAAAATTAATCCTCCCCTAAGGAAAGTATCATTACACTAAGTAATTTACTCTGTTCATCCTGAGTGTTATCGCCGCTGGCTACAGAGCACTATTCTTCCTCCTACTTTACTATCTTCCCAACCTCCCCTCTTCAAACACTTAACAAAGACTCGCTCCTTTTACCCTTCTCCTTCCCTTTCCCCTTCCCCTTCCTCTTCCCTTTCCCCTTCCCTTTCCTCTTCCCTTTCCCCTTCCCTTTCCCCTTCCCCTTTCCCCTTCCCTTTCCTTCCCAAAGTGTCTGTCCTCTAAATGACTGCCGGTCCTCGTTGCAGCCCCTTTCTCTCAGTACCTAAAGTTCATATTAATGTCATCAGCGTCGATTTTCCTTATTAAAGACTGGCTCGTCCTCCCATTGACTTTGTTTCTATGGAGGGGAAGAGTCTCTTTGGAGGAGGAGGAGTTTCTTTGGAGGGGAGGATCGTGTAAACTGGAAAGAACAGGAGAAAAAGAAGGAAGAGGTTTTGCAGGACAGGAAAAATGTTGTGCCGGATTAGAGTATTTTGTGCTGAGAGAATCTATTTGTTTCGTTCAATCCGTTTCGTGTATTTTATTTTTTGTTCAATTAAGGACTGCAATCTGTGCTGACACCTGGCGGCTGGCTGGATGGCCTTCAACTTATACTTTCACTTTCCGCTAACGTTTAAAAATGCTGTAGCAAAGCATTTTTCTCTTATTACCAAAATACTTCACGCGTTTATATTATCAGCAATTCCTTTTAGTATTGCATTCATTAAAATTTCTGTGTCATATGATTTCGAAAATATACAACTAACTGAGGTACATGTTAATTAAGTTATCAGATATACAACATTAAGACAAAAAATAATGGTTTTAATGATTAATGACTACGAATTCCACACGTTAAAAAAATTAGTTGCTACGAATATTATTTCCTGCTAGCTTTTATATACAAACGGGAAATAGCTAAGAACTATATAGAATAATACCGTTATGATAGAAAAAGAGGGAAAATCAAAATTGCAAATCTCGCTATGGCATAACATATACCATTTTTCGACTTTTTAAAAACAGGGAAATAAATACGAAGGCAAATATAAGGACGAAGAATGAAGGAATAGCTAGGAATATAAAAAATTCAAATCCTATCCAAAGAGTAATCCAAATAAAATCCAGATAAGCTTGTCTCTACATAAGCCTGTACTCACACACGCACACGCACACGCACACGCACACCCACACCCACACACACCCACACACACACACACCCACACACACACACACACACACCACACACACACACCCACACACACACATTTAGTCCATGCAACAAAAGAACTCCCACACAAGTATTGCAAATTGTATGGATTTAACATGAAAGAGGATAAAATCACCCACACACACAACATAAAAAGAATAATTTCCCAACATACCACATGTAATACTAAAGAGCCAGATACACATATAGCAAAATATAATGCAAATGTCTACGTCAGTTCAATTTGACCCTCCAGGCTGTTAGAATTCCTGTATTATGCAGGGAAGCTCTATTTGTTTTCATGAATTTCCAGCACACATTGTTAATTCACGGAGACATAAATGTCATAGGGTTTAAGTCTTTATATTCAAGTCTTCCCTTCACTCCGCCTGAAGCAGTATTGTGGGAAGCCCTAGGCAGGGGCCTTCCTCCCCCGTCTAGCCACTGCGCCTTCCACGCCACACCAATACTAACCGTTGAAATAAACATCACAATTTCCTTAATTTTTTTTTCCTAAAGATTTACGTCTATACACAGGATCACTATTATATATATATATATATATATATATATATATATATATATATATATATATATATATAAATGTCTTAAGTGATTACTATATGAAAGTAATGACAATTAATTAATAAATTTATCATCTGGCGGGTGAGTTATGAAGGAATGTTGTGCTCAAAGGATGACTGATTCTCAACCAGAATTTTTTTTACTTCCTCTAATTCACAGTTTGATTGTAAACTAATCTTTCCACAATAAAGATTACCTAAATCTCTACATGACTGCACAAACAAATATAAAGTACGTTTATATATATATATATATATATATATATATATATATAAATATATATATATATATATATATAAATATATATATATATATATATATATATATATATATAATATATATATATATATAATATATATATATATATATATATAATATATATATATATATATATATATATAATATATATATATATATATATATATATATATATATATATATATATATATATATACATATATATATATATATATTATATATATATATATATATATATATATATATAGTATATATATATATATATATATATATATATATATATATTATATATAATATATATATATATATATATATATATATATATATATATACATATATATATATACATATATATATATATATATATATATATATATATATATACATATATATATATATATATATATATATATATATATATATATATATATATATATATATGTGTAAACGAAAAAGCACTCAAATGAAAATAAAAAAACTAATACAAATTTCTTACCGCTAATGAAAATCTAACACAGATCCCCCTCCTTTCCTCACATCAAAACCCAAAAAGAAAACGACCAATGCACTGTGCGGCCTGTTTTCTGCAGCATTAAGTCCTGTAAAGTACACTGGTGGCGCTGCACTCACGTTCAATGGACACTGACTATGGCACAGTGGTGCGTTACGAAAGCCTCCAGGAGGAAATACAAATTGAAAACTCTCACAGCTTGTCATTAACGTGTATTCCCCTATGAATGTTAGGCGGCAAAGGTCACAAGTTAGAGAGAGAGACACTAAAACACTGTCGGATGTGGGAATAATAATGGGAAACACGTATGATGTATCATATTGAGGAGGAAGATACTCGTTAACTCTTCCTTTAGTAATATGAATAGTACAAGAATCAGGGAGAACAGAAAGTCTTGTCCACTGGAGGCATGTTGTTAAAAAGCTCAGATAGATATCGACAAACAAACAGACAAACTTACTCATCTATGCTGACGGAGGTAATAGCAAGGAGGTAATGTGAGGCTGAGGACGATTAAAGGAAAGGAGGTGATGAAATAAGCAGCATTTCACTATAGCTTTGTTACCGTTATGCATCACCGTGACAGTTGTAGGTTTCAACTGTCCAACGTAATTCTTAAACAGATGTGTTGTATTCCACGTAGGGCTCTAATATTTTCATGTTACTGTTGGAAAAATAGTTTAAAAGTGTATATACTACCTTTTTTAACGCAAGTAAATGCATAGAGCTCTCTGTATGAGTATCTGCGTGAAATTTACACCACCACTCGACTGCTTCACGAACAAAACTCACAGACCACTAATAGGATTTAGTTGTATTCGTATAATAGTTTTGTTCAACTGCCGCAAAAACGTGGCGCCCTTAATTGAAACACACACATGAATGTATATACAAAAACTCAATTAGTTTCATGAATTTTCAACACACACGCACACGCACACACACAGACACAGACACAGACACAGACACAGACACAGACACAGACACACACACACACACACACACACACACACACACACACACACACACACACACACACACACACACACATTGATAATATTTCCGCTCTAAACTCTCTACGGAAAGGTAATGTTTGACAACCAGATGTAATTTTACCCAACATAGTAATGGTAATAGTAACAATCATTCCTACTCGTGTAATTCCAAAAACAGAATTAGCCATTTATTCCCCTGAGATACAAGGCTACACACGAGAGTCACATTACATGCACACACACGGTACATACAGACGAGAATAAAGTCAGAGTTACCCGAGGTCATGAAAAATTGAAATGAAAGTAAAAGTCCAGCTCACAATGAGACAAACAATACAAACAACAACTGAGTAACGTCTATTCCAGGAACATTTCTAATGAACTGAAGTAGAGGAACTGAGGAACTTGACATCACAGAGAACTGGTGTGCATATATTACTCTCTTTTCACAGATAGAATAATGAACGACACAGCAAACACACTAATAGTATGACCGATACACAAAGGTAATAAATAAGTATGATACGCCAAATATAAAAAAAAACGTGCAAATAAAAGAAAAGAAAATTAAGAGAAATATGCAAACAAAAGGTAACTAATGAAAAGAAGAACATTAAAAGAAGGAAAGATTACTCAGAGACTTGAAAGAAAAGTATAATAATGAAAAATATATCTTTATGACATTCTTCTCCCCGGAAAGACACTCCCACGCATCCAACACGTACCTTGACACTGCTTGCAAACCGAGAGTCAAAGAATTTTTTTTTGTTTGCATTACGATTTTGTTTTGTTATACGAAAGGTGATTAGATATAGTACAGACACCTTTTTGTACTAGTAATAATATCAAAGAAACAAATAAGAGACGTGGGGCGAAATATCAAAGAAACAAATAAGAGACGTGGGGCGAAATATCAAAGAAACAAATAAGAGACGTGGGGCGAAATATCAAAGAAACAAATAAGAGACGTGGGGCGAAATATCAAAGAAACAAATAAGAGACGTGGGGCGAAATATCAAAGAAACAAATAAGAGACGTGGGGCGAAATATCAAAGAAACAAATAAGAGACGTGGGGCGAAATATCAAAGAAACAAATAAGAGACGTGGGGCGAAATATCAAAGAAACAAATAAGAGACGTGGGGCGAAAAAAAAATATTAAGTTCAAGAATAGAACGTCTCTCTCCCGCCTAAGACAGGAGACTCACCGACACGATTGTTTACATTCATTTACACCACAATCACCTCGGACTACAAGGAAAGGTTCGCCCTGCCTGTTGCTCAAAGTGATTATCTGAAATTAAAGGTAAACATTGAAGTCAGAGGAACAAGCATTTCTGTCTGTTTACTGTGGTGGTGGTGGTGGTGGTGATTGTAGAGAATACGAAGGCACATTATAACTATTTCAAATGACTATTATAACTTTAGCTAATACAACTATAAATTAAACTCCTATTTAAGTATATATTCAAAACCCCAAAATGAAGCCATCTTAACCTAACCATTTATTCATTGTTTACTGATTGCTTTGGTTTTCTTTTCTCCCTTCAGAGCGGATTTCACCTGTTCACCCTTCCTCGCGCCCCATCTGCGAGGCTCCCACGTACTCAAGATGCTGCAGGAGGAAAACGACACCATGGGGGAGGTTGACGAAGAACCCCAGTGGCCTCCCCCAGGGGCTGACATCACGCGACCCCAGGGTTTTATGGGCAAAATATCCATGGGTAAAGGACCAGGAGGTGGGTACTGTGAAAGTTTAGTCTCTTTTTCATTTTTATTCTCTCTCTCTCTCTCTCTCTCTCTCTCTCTCTCTCTCTCTCTCTCTCTCTCTCTCTCTCTCTCTCTCTCTCTCTCTCTCTCTCTCTTTTACTCTTTCTTTTTACTCTCTCCCCCCCTCTCTCTCTCTCTCTCTTTTCTCTCCCTTTCTCTCTTTCTACTCTCTTTTTTTACTCTCTTTTTACACTATCTTTTTACTCGCTCCTTTTACTCTCTTTCTTGTTACTCTCTCTCTCTCTCTCTCTCTCTCTCTCTCTCTCTCTCTCTCTCTCTCTCTCTCTCTCTCTCTCTCTCTCTCTCTCTCTCTCTCTCTCTCTCTCTCAAAACATATCGCTGCTCTTCCTTCCTGATGTTCTATGTTATCTTTTTGTTGTGTCTCTTCATCTACTGCAATATTTTTTCTCAGACCCATTTCACGTAAAAGTACTATTTCAATACTCCTCTCTCTCTTTTTTTCTTTTTTTTTCTCTTTCTTTCTCTCCCTCACTCATTTCTGGGATTAATCACGCAAACTACTCAGGGTTATTTGGACGAGAGAGAGAAAAAAAATATATATATATATAGAAAGAGAGAAAGAGAGAAAAAGAAAAAAAAGAGAGGGAAGAGAGCATAGCCATCCATGTTAGGGGTTCGACCAACAAAACCACACAGCTCTCCCCTCTCTATCCCTCCCTTTTCCCTCTCCCCTTTCCCCTCTCTTTTCCCCTTCCCAATCTCTGCCTCACCTAACCACGCGGGGCTTGGAGGTGATAAGAGAGAGAGAGAGAGAGAGAGAGAGAGAGAGAGAGAGAGAGAGAGAGAGAGAGAGAGAGAGAGAGAGAGAGAGAGAGAAGAGGGGGAGAAGGTGTGAAAAAAAAGATGAGGAGTGACGCCAGTTGTAAACTTGTATTTATGTCTATTTTAATGCAATTTAGCTTTTTTATGTGTTTTTGTTACTGTTGCTAATGTGTGTGTGTGTGTGTGTGTGTGTGTGTGTGTGTGTGTGTGTGTGTGTGTGTGTGTGTGTGTCTATATGAGGACAAAATCTCTCATTACCATCATCTCTCTCTCTCTCTCTCTCTCTCTCTCTCTCTCTCTCTCTCTCTCTCTCTCTCTCTCTCTCTCTCTCTCTCGTGAAGGCGTGAGGGTGGGTTTGGGAGTGGTGGTGGTGGTGGTGGTGGTGGTGGTGGTGGTGGTGGTGGTGGTGGTGGTGGTGGTGGTGGTGGTGGTGGTATAGTAAGAACATTTGGAGCAACACCCTCTCTGTACCACCACCTCACAGGACCCAAAATAATATTCACTATCACCACCCATGACCTGACGCACGCTCGAGGAACCCAAATTTAGACAGCAAGGCAAGGGAAAGAGAAGGGAAGAAAGAAGGAAAGAGAAGGAAAGGGAGAGAAGAGACCAAGAGACAAGCGTTACGTCTGTCTATCTCTCTGTATATCAACACCTTAGCAAACCGGTTCTGAACACCTGGTGAAATCAAGAACAGGGTGACGAGAAGCACATTTCATATACTCGTGTGTGTGTGTAAGTGTGTGTAAGTGTGTGTGTGTGTGTGTGTGTGTGTGTGTGTGTGTGTGTGTGTGTGTGTGTGTGTGTGTGTGTGTGTGTGTGTCCTGTGTTCCCCTCCGTGGCTCCCTTTGTTTGACTTGGTAACTTAAACCACACTCGATTAACGACCCTCTAAAATATACAACACAAATGTGGAAGCTTATTGAAGGACGAAACAAATGTAATCTAAATTTGTATTCCTCCATCTGTACACAGCCAGGAGGGAAAGTTGTGATGCTTTGTTTATTTCTTCCCTTTTACTTATTTCCTTGTGTTTCTCTATTGGTTGGTAAACGTGGATTTCTAAGTAAAATAATAGAAAAAAGATTATTGCTGATTTTCTTTACGTTTTTAGTCTTCAATGGTGATATCTATTTCTTAAAGAGTTTCTAACAGCAAAATGTCTCTCTGGTGTTAATATTTTTTAGAGTTATTCTTTCCGATGCTTTATATTCTTAGTTCGTCTTCCCAGCGTTGCCTGTCTGTCTCCTTATCTTTACCTTATCTCCTCTCCTGCTACTTTCTCCCTTCCTTCCTCCCCCTCCCTCCCTCTTAAGGAATTTTCTCTCCTTCCTGAATAGCACAAAACTTTTCTCCTCTCTTCAATATCAATTTGTTCCTCTCTCCCTTCCTCCTTCAACGCATACTAACTTCCTTTCTTCCTCTCTCCATCCTTTAGTTCGCCATTCTATCCCCTTCAATATCGGACTTATTTTTTCTTGCTTCTTTCTCGAGCATTCCCATACCACTAACCAACCACTATTAGACAGGCAGCCTCTCCGATACTAAGCTGATATACTGTAACTGTCAATATTACCGTCAGTTCGGGCGTACCAGTGTATAAAAATCCTTGCTTATGGGAAATACTTTTAATCTCGACACAATATTACCTTCTTGAAATATGTAATAACGTTTGGAATTTCATTTGCATAGAGGTAAGATATCTTTATATGTATTTTATATAGTTATTTTTACGTGTGGGGATTTTCAACATATTTCATTATTATTTAATATTTCGACATGGGCAAAGGGGATTTTCGTGCGCAAGAATCTTTTCAGACGATTTCAGGACCGTGATGGGAATTGGTAGTGGAAATGTAGTTGTGTGTTGGAAATGTATAACACCATATTAAATCAGTACACTCCTGTCAGCCTGTGAGTGTTTTCCCTCCATCCCCCAAACCACACTCTCTCTTTCTCTCTCTCTCTCTCTCTCTCTCTCTCTCTCTCTCTCTCTCTCTCTCTCTCTCTCTCTCTCTCTCTCTCTCTCACTCTCACTCAGTTTCTCCTTCCTTCCTTCCATCTCTCATTTCCATTATAATTGATCACCAGTCTCGTGTGGCTTTCATCTTCACGAAATTAATCACCCTTTGAAGCAGTGCAGGGCAGCCTTTGGTGGTAAGGCAGGGCGTTGATCCCCTAAAGTATATACACCACAAAGTCTATATAATTTGCACCTCCCCCATCCACCCACCCGCTCGCCGTTGCGCCACACTCATACCTGCAGAAGACTTGAATGATTTCCGGTTTACTCACTTCCTTCCGGTCTGTAGTGAAACCAGTTGCGTCTGATCCGTTAGTTTTAAAGAGAAGGAAATGTTAACTGCTCTTATTTTCTATCAAGATATTTGTATGTATTGTTAAGTTGATTTACGTTACCATGAAGGAGGATTGTATTATACTTGTTGCGCGTGTATGTATTGTATTACTTGGAAGTCTATTAATTAGTATCTGAAGTTGTTATAGTTAGTGGCTTGAATAACTGATAACACACATGTAGTTTGTAAGCCTCGCGGTGATCTGGGAAATAATAATATAGTATTGTTGTGACTCGTGAACCCTTAAGCTTCGATACACTTCATAGCCTCACGGATGTAGCAGTTAGAGATCACACTATATTATTATTATTCTAAAACCTCTAACGGCACGACTATTCTATTTCAATTATGGTAGTGTGATGAAGCTTGTGAGATGCCCAGTATTTTATTATTATATATAGACAATAAATTATATTATTATTATATTATTATTATTATTATATCACAGACAATAAAAAACAAGTCATATCAAACTACTCACGATCAATCATCTTGCGTAACGAAAGAAAGAAGAAAAAAACCAGTGATAAAAATAAAATACAATTCGGCCAAATGAATATGAATCAACATCTATTTTAGTTTCATTTACGAGTGAGCAATGGCTTCTCCCTCCCACCATAAAATAGCACAGGTGTTACAGGGAGTCCAGGAAGGGGCATGACACGCGGGAAGTCTCTGTCGTAGGTTGTCACAACTAAAACAAGACACTGACGAACAGCCGTTTCTGCTTCAGGGCAAATTTCCGTATTTTACCTGGCAACAACGACGATGTGAGGAACTGTCTAATCACCCTCCTTTCATGGATAGGAGGAGAAGGAGAAAGAGTAGGAGGAGGAGGAGGAGGAGGAGGAGGAGGAGGAGGAGGAGGAGGAGGAGGGGGGGGGGTGTCAGCTGAGTCAACACGAAACAGCCCACGCAAAATACCTCCTTAGTTATGACTCCCATCTCAGCAGCGGTGACGTTCCTCTGAAATATGTGGAGCACGCCCTTCCACCCCTCCCCCACCCACTCCACACACCCCTTCCACCCCTCCCCGCCCACTCCACACTCCCCTTCCACCTGCCTCCCACGTCTGGCGGCGTCACTCACCTCCCAACACACCCCTAAACCCCCTCCCTGAGCTGTCTTCCCCTACACGTCAGGCCTACAAGGTGATGCGCAAGGATGATATCAAAGGTAGAGAAAAAAGACTGAACCGTGAATGAAAAAAAAAATATTGAAGTTATTTAGTAGTTATTTATTGCGCATACGTATACTATTTTTTGGAGAGTGAGATTGGAATATATTGAATTTTTTTTTTTTTAACATTCTATCAGGAAAACAGAAATTGGTTTGGTCGAGGCAATGCAAAAAAAAATAAATAAATAAAAAAGATTCAGTATATAGTGATATTTTTTTTCGTAAGATTAATCCATTCCTACATCCCTCTTTCAACATCCCTTCCTCCTTTTCTCCTTCAGCTTCCCATTCTCCTTCTCTCCTTTCCTCTCATTCCTTCACGACATACAGCAAAGACTACTACACTATCAATTTTTACTTCGGGTCCATGAGAATTTACATTACCGGTGTTTGTATCACTAAACACTGTAACTAGGGTTGTTGTTATGGTCTTGTTACACCATAAACCTGTATAGTCACGCCTCAGGAGTCATCACACCCTCACTACACCTTCCTGCCACGCGTCCTCTCAATGCAACGTGGCACAAGGTAGAAAAAACATACTTGGTGTAATTATTATTAGCCTTTCCACTACATTCAAGGGGAAAAAATGCGAAATAATAATAGGTAAAACTAAGATGATTTGACGTATTGTTGGGAATAGAAATAAGCAATCAATGAATTAATAAACTCTACATAATAAATAAATGTTTATATACAGACACACACACGTATAAAAAAAATATAATTAAATAAAAAATATTATATCTTCCTGTCATGAGCTCTGTAACAATAACTGACACTAAATATAAACACAACAATAAATAAATACTTCAATGATTTTATTCCTGTCAGCTTCACGTGTTCATGAGAGAAACACTAAAGGCAGTAGTGACACCAGCACATAATATCATCCTTTTATGGCCATTCTCTTACCTGTCACACACACACACACACACACACACACACACACACACACACACACACACACACACACACACACACACACACACACACACACACACACACACACACACACATGGGAGGGGTTAGGATGAAGACTTGCCAAGACTGATTCACACCTTCTCCACTTTTTACCTATGTGTCTCTCCACGTGTGATGCGTCAGTCCCAGACACACACGACTATTCTGGGAGATTACTCATATATATACGTGTGTGTGTGTGTGTGTGTGTGTGTGTGTGGTGTGTGTGTGTGTGTGGTGTGTGTGTGTGTGTGTACTGATAGAAAATCCGGCCTTCTTAAAGATATAATAAAACAAAAAGTAATACGGATTTTAACCTTGTAGAGAGAGAGATGATGATGCGAGATAAATTTTGTGATTCACTATAAATCGAGTTAACTTGTTGATGGCAGGCAAGGGAAACTAAATTGGTAGGTCAGGGATTACGTGCAAATGAAATAAATGAATAAACTAGTAGAAGTTAATAAAATCATAAAACATAAGCAAACCTGAACGAAACAGATTTGATAAAACGTTATATGATGAAAAATTGGAGCTTGTTAAGTCATATTTTCCATGTAGCATTTGGGATAGAAGGAGAAATACTGAATGTGGAGGAGGAGGCGAGGAGGAAAGTGCGTGGGTTGTCGAGTGTCCTTTGAAGAGTGAAGGATGTATCAAAGCTTCTCATCTGTCTGAAGGATTAATTGACTGTAGGATTAACGGATTCATCTCACCGGTTCAGCATCAATATTGATTTCACAGATGATAAAAGTATTTGTATATTGTAAGAAAGTAAACTACAATAAATACTATGGATTAAAAAGTGAAGTATTCTGATAGATGGACTGATATATTAATGATTATAATGTGTTCCGTTTGGCGAGTCAGTTGTAAGTTATAAGTAAATATTGAATGAAGCTTTGTGTAGTTTTTTATGGACGTTTTCAATTTAAAACTCGATGAATTGATGCTTTGAAAAAAAAAATAAGTAACTGATAGATAAATATAAAAGTGATACTCGAAAATACACAGACAAATACGATGAATAAACTAATAGATAAAAAAGTGTCCAAATAAAACCAAAGCCAATCAATGTAAGCAATTTATTGTGGACTAAAAAAAATTGAAAAAAAACCGATAGATAGTGACGCGGATAAATCGAAATGTATTTACGTGGATATCTAAACGAATTTCGAGCTGAGTTTATATAAATGTTTCCGTATATTTTTTTTTCCTGCGGTTCTATATATAAATAACAAATGATAAGATAATTAGGAAAACAGTAATGAAAAGATAATTCTCTCTCTCTCTCTCTCTCTCTCTCTCTCTCTCTCTCTCTCTCTCTCTCTCTCTCTCTCTCTCTCTCTCTCTCTTTCTCTTTCACTCTGTAATTAATGAATGACATGACGGGAGGTAAACACTGTGCCACGTGACAAATTAGTAAACACGTGTGAAGAAAGAAAGGTAAACAAAGAGAGTGAGACGATAATAATAATAATAATAATAATAATAATAATAATAATAATAGTAGTAATAATGATATAATAACACATATAGTAACAATGAAAATAATAATAATAATAATAATGATACTCCAAGAAAAAATGTACAAAAAGTATTATAAACTCATTGTTCGATACACGAGTTAAGCGTCAAATGTATTAATCGTATTTATTAATCAGCAAAGGGAACAATACTATACAGTAGTTATCCATGCATTCAATATTCAACCGTATTTACTTGTGTGTGTGTGTGTGTGGTTTTAGGACAATAAAAATTAATCCTGGAAAGTGTGAGCGTATCTGTGTGGTGTGTGTGTGTGTGTGTGTGTGTGTGTGTGTGTGTACAGGATCCATGACTGTATTCAAACGTATTGTACACCATGAGACAACCACATCTATAAAAATATATAACAAAACATATACACATGATTCCCTTTACCTTTACAATCTCTCCCCTCATGCTCTCGTTAATCCCCTCATCCCCCCACACTCCCCTCTCTCTCCCCTCGCCTCCCCAACCCGCTGCCCACACATAGGGTGTCGAGAGCGCCCACTATAATTAGCTATCGGAGGGACGGGCGCTCTCCCAACACTGATGTCATGTAGGGGGGGAGGGAGCAGGGGTGAATAAGGGGAGGAAGGGGAGCGATATGGGTTAGAAGGAGAATGAGGAGGGGGAGGGTAGAGAGAAGAGTGCTAGGTAAGGAGGAAGAGGGGAATAAGTAGGGGGAAAAACTGTGGGTGGTGGAGGTAGGAGGGGTAGGAGGGGTAGAGGCGAGAGAGAGGGAGGGAGAGAAAGGTGGTGGTGGTGAAGGGGGGGGGGAGAAGTGGTGGGTGGCGATGGACGCGGTATAGTGGAGTGGAGGTGATGGTGCATCGTCTCTCACTGTAGCGGTTGTGGTTCTCTCGGGAGCACCGCCCCTCACGCCACACAACTTGTCTCTACCCCTTCAAGGTGAGCGCTCCCCTCCACCACCACCACCACCACCACCACTACTGACGAAGGACGGTGGACTCTATCTCGGTCAACGGGAAGGCCGAGGACTTATAGAAACGCTTCAGTGTAGAGAAACGGACAAGATTTACGTATTTGATTATCTTTATTCCTATAGTGACGCGTCCATGGTGCCGTAAGCTATGAAGTGTTGATATTATTGTCACATTATTTATATTATCATCATCACCGCCTGACTTTAGACTCTTACGTAGGGTGTGAGTGCAACGATTTACTTCTACTACTACTACTACTACTACTACTACTACGACTAGCTGTCATCTCTCGCCTGTGTACGTGTGTGGTGGTTGTGTAAGGGAGTTTGTTGTCGCGTCATGTCATGTCAACACTGTCGTAACTCATCCCCGGGGCGCCTCGCTGGCTGCCTGCTGCCTCTGTCAGGGATGTTACGCGACGCTAAAGGCCTTCCTTCACTGCCTGACACACCGCCATGCAGCTCGATATAACAATCTTCTCAGAGAGAGAGAGAGAGAGAGAGAGAGAGAGAGAGAGAGAGAGAGAGAGAGAGAGAGAGAGAGAGAGAGAGAGAGAGAGAGAGAGAGAGAGAGAGAGAGAGAGAGAGAGAGAGAGAGAGAGAGAGAGAGAGAGAGAGAGAGAGAGAGAGAGAGAGAGAGAGAGAGAGAGAGAGAGATCCACTTGCAGTGGTTTTTGTAAATCAATTAAATATTTACCTTTGAACAAGATAATTCTCAAACAACGCTTCCTTACTATATTCAAAAGTTTACTTAGTTTAACGTTCAGTAAACACAATGATAACAGTTTAAGTCAACACTTGCTGTTTCTACATGATTTATTCACGACTTATTTAATATTCACAATGATTTCAGTTATATTTTCAGCACCTAAGCAATACATAATATTGCTCTAAAAGTAATACATTCTAGTGTGTCGCGGAAAATTTGCGATTATTTCAAATAAAAATTTTAGTTCCTGAATGAAAAAAAATAATAATGTAAAAATCATTATAATACGATCCTTGTGTTACATGTGTTGATATGAAATGTGTTTGAAGATCATTTGACTATACATTTTTATGGAGTGGTGTGTAATGTACACACACACACACACACACACACACACACACACACACACACACGGACACACACACACGGACACACACACACGGACACACACACACACGGACACACACACACACACACACACACACACACACACACACACACACACACACACACACACACACACACACACACACACATACTCAAACGTGCATATTACGAATCAAAGCACGAGTATAAGAGAACAAAAGTAAAAAAAAAAAAATTGAACACTTAGATAACTTTTGATGGCGGATTCATCTTCGTAAAATCATGATTTGTTCCCATTATTTGTTTTTCTAATCCTATATATTTCAAACATGCCTTTAAGTTTTCTTATAACGACAGTATATTTGTTCGATAATTCAGAAGAAAAAAAATGTAACGAATTGAAAAAAAAGAGGGAAACTGAGCTAAATCTAAGTCTGATCTTAATATCTTGTTGACGGGAAATCGTTTACAATATCATATGTAAAAAGCTCGCTGTTTGCTTCCTTTGTACAGTATACCCGCCGGGAGGGCTGTGTGTTTCTTCAAAATAACAAAATTAATTATTGGTGTTGTATTTAAGTCAGAAGCAAGGCCTCGAGTGTGTTGAGCCGCCTGTCATGAGCGATGGACAGCCACAAGGCACGACTGATAACCGCTGTGATGCCTTTGAACACCTCTGTATGTATGTGTGTGTGTGGGGGGGGGGTCTATGTATGTATGCGTATGTGTATGTGTGTATGTGTTAGTGTGACTGTCTATACAATTGTTTCCGCGTGTGTATGAATTTTTAACTGCGTCGAGGTATAAAATAAAGTAAAAACCAAGCTGTTTCCTACCCAGCATACAGTTTGAGTGGCTGTTAGTAAGCGTAGCTGCGTGGCTGCGAAAACAAAACATTCACACCTGTAACATCAAACAATTTCCCCTCAAATTTCCAACATATAACTAAATTTACCCAAAGAGAGAGAAAAAGAGAAATGTATTTTTGTTTCTCGTTTTCCATCAGACGCATCCAATTATTTTGATCCTGAAAAAGTGAACGTAGTAACAGGGAGGCAGTACATGAAATCCTACACTAACCGAAGCAAAAATACAACCTTGTGCAATTCTATACATACCATATTGATATTCCTTTTACCCATGGTATGGATTTAAAGCGAAATTATGACCTACAGGACTAATACACTACCACCATCTTTTCATCATAACTTTTTTGTACTAGTTCATTAATATTCGCTTCCTTTTAAGTACTATACAGATGTTCGTGGACAGATAATTGAGACTAATAGTTTACTTAATGATAATGCTATAAAAAAAAATAATAATAATAATAATAACGATAATGTGCAACAAAAAGAATCAGTGCTCATCGTTACGTTCTTTAATTCTAAAAATAAACCAACAGAAAACGAGGACAACATTGGGGGTATTTTTTTATGTCTCTGATGGGGACTAAAATATACCGAAGTGATAAATAGTCTTTGGCACCGTTTATGATTTTCTTATGTATGACCAATTCACAGCTATTTTCCTCTGTTCGTCTCTGAGTCAATTTAGGAAGCGTGAGTCACCAACAGACACAATAGAGAGAGAAAAAGAAAAAAAAAATATCACAAGAGGACAAAAATAGTATCCTTAGAGACGCATCAGGAACACGGACGGCCCGAAGGAGGAGGAGGAGGAGAAAGAGAGGAACAGGAACAAGAGGAGATGTAGAAAAGCCTTCCAACACCAGACCACCTTCCCTTTTGTCTCTCCGTGTCTCTACTCGGTCCATTATTAAAGAGATACAGCATCACACACGCGAAAACAACAGCCGGGGGCCAAAAATACCTTGCCAGTGCCAGCAACACGATGTGGGTGCCCGAGGAGCCAACAGATGTGAGGCTGAGGCTAAGTGTCTCATCAGCCCATGTAAGGATCATCAACAGAAGGTGGTGCCAGTGTCAATAGATGGCCCTCTGGCTGTGTCATAAGGTATCAGTGGGTGCCAGTTAAGCCAGGTGGCACTTACAGCTATTAAGAGTGCCAAGTGTACCCCATTTATAACACTAACCTATCGCGTGGACAGAAGGGTTAGTGGGACGGAAAGAACGTTGTGGTGTTTTTTTTCTTTCTATTTTATTTTGTTTTTTCCTTATGATTGTGCAACTTAAAGAGAGAGTGTATGGTGGTGATGGTGATGGTGATGGTGGTGGTGATGGTGATGGTGATGGTGATATTAATAGTATTGGTGGCGGTGGTGGTGGTGATGGTGATAGTAGAAGTAGCTGTAAGACTAATAATAATAATAACACACACACACACACACACACACACACACACACACACACACACACACACACACACACACACACACACACACACACACACACACACACACACACACTCAGGATGACACACCTATTGTCAAGGAGTACATGGAACACCTGAGTTAAGTGTGTGTGTGTGTGTGTGTGTGTGTGTGTGTGTGTGTGTGTGTGTGTGTGTGTGTGTGTGTGTGTGTGTGTGTGTGTGTAAAAGAGAAATATAGATAGAGATATTTCATAATTATCTTCATAACATTATAAGTAGTTGTAGTTGTAGTAGTAGTAGTAGTAGTAGTAGTAGTAGTAGTAGTAGTAGTAGAAGTAGTAGTAATAGTAGTAGTAGTAGTAGATGTAGAAGTAGTAATATAGCATAGCAAGCAGGTTCCACAATCACTGGCTCCTTGGCAACCATGTGCTTGAAAAGGTCGCTTGATAAAACTAGGTGAGTGTTGGCAATATGAACGTGGCAAAGGCAAGACTTCAAAGGGAAACTATCATTCAAAAAAACCTATTCTTAAACTCTGAATATATCCAGCACGGAAGAGTGAAATTAATGCAGCACCGTTACGTTATGATTTGAATACCCGAGTCATTTGAACGATTTCTAGGTATACTAATGGACAAATAGTAGTAGTAATAGTAGTAATAGTAATAAGAGTAGTCGTTGCTTTCTAAATACATTCACTCACAACGCACTTTTTCAGCTTACCACCAAAACTATATATGAAACAGGAAGTATTAAAAGTCAGTGACCTTAGTAACAAACACACTACCACACTCATATCCACCTGTCTTAGTTCCTTACACCACCCACCCTACCCACTCCTTACCACTCCCTCCTCCTCCTCCTCCTCACTCCCATGTTAACACCCATTGCCTGTCTTCTCCCTCCTCACCACTTCTACACCTTAACGTTTTCTCCAGCGGTCTCGTGTCTCGTGGCTGTGCTAAATATAACTATTGTGTCGCGCTGAAAACTCTCTCGTGGCGTACAAAGGTAATGGTAAGAGAGCGGAGGAAGGGAGAGAAATAGAAAAAAAATGTTTCCTAGCAAAAACTTAACAACACAGACACACAGGGGAAAAAAATGCAAGAGAAGCGAACGAAATTGTTTCAGATACATTAAGTTTCCTAACGCCCATGACATGAAATGGATGAGAGTGGGTGAAAGGTATGTTAGTTTCTTTGTGTGGATGTGTGTGTGTGTGTGTGTGTGTGTGTGTGTGTGTGTGTGTGTGTGTGTGTGTGTGTGTGTGTGTGTGTGTGTGTGTTGTGTTGTGGCCATAGCTCGCTGCAGGTAGAGGGTGAGTGGGTGGAGAGGGAGGATGAGTGGGTGGATGAGTGGGAGGGAAGGTGAGGTGGGCGTGAAATATAGTAGTGTGGAGTGGTCTTGCAGTAGGTGGTGGCGCTACAATACTACTGCTTCTGCTGGCGCTCCTACCCTGCTGTCCTTATTCTTCCTGCTTCCTCGTCTCCTTCCTCCTCACCCCCCCCCCCCTCTCTCTCTCTAGTGTGTTAAATTGATAAATGGATAGATATTTACTTTAATTGAAAAATGTGCATATATCCAGATTTGTTTTGTTTTATATTAGAACAATTAGAAATCTGAATCACACAAGTAAGTTTAAAGAAAAACAAACACCTCCATGCTTTCTTTTTCCTCTACTATTATTGCTTCTCACGCACACGCACACACGCACACACGCACACACACACACACACACACACACACACACACACACACACACACACACACACACCCACCCACACACACACACTCAGCAAGACACCCTAAGGAATGCTCCACAAATAAACACATGACATCACCTCTTCCTTTCCTTCTTCCTTTACTCATTCCTTTATCTTATCCACTTTCTTAACCTTTCATTCTATACTTCCTCTTCCACCTGTATGCCATCATTAATTTGATAAGTTTCCCTTCAATCCAAACGTAAATTCATCTATTGCATCTATCTCTCATTCTCTAATATTTCATACTTTATTATTCTATTTCCCTTTCCTCCCTTCCTCTATCCTTTCCCTTGTGTTTCCCTTCCTCTTTCCACACACTTTTCCCTCCTTGTATTTAACGAGTTCATTGCTCCCACTCATTCTACTTTCCCTTCACTTCTCTCTTCTATTTTTGTTTTCTTTTTTATATCACAACTCTCACTAATCATGTGCTCCTCTTCCTCCTCTGCAGGTCGCCCCGTGGAGTGGCCGCCCCGTCCCAGTAACGCCGGTGACCAGGTACAGTCCACACTTGAGGGAGACGCCCGGCCTCCCTAGTGCTACCACCACCAGTTAACAACCCGCAGGTGACCGCTTAAGCTTGCCGCCCACCTCGCCCAGCCTCACCGCTACCTACTCAGCTTCACAATTTATTCAGGAATTAAATGCGATATTTTTTTTTCTTCATGCAAATGGAGATATATATGTATAAATTAATGTCAAACGTTGGACACATTTCTCTTGATACCCGACTCAAAATTCAGTAAGCACAGTAGACAAAACCGCTTACTCCTAATGCAGCACGCCACTCCATTTTCAGTATCTAGTCCAGAAGTGTTTGGTAATGCTCAGGTGATATAAACTGTTGTGCCACTCTGCGAAAACCTTAAAGTTCAATTTCATCATGTAGCAAGACAGAGTGGTCTCGCTTGATTAAAGAAC
>JAPQNM010000040.1:16272652-16282652 GCA_029783475.1 Metacarcinus magister | reverse complement strand
TATGGGAGGCTCCCACTATTTACTGTACCCCAATTAGATAGCTTACCGTTTATCTGAACCCTTTGTTCCCTGCCACTAAGCTTACTTTAATCCAAGTATAGACCCAACCATCTATCCCGTGGGCCTTAACTTTCATCAACAGTTTCTGGTGAGGCATCCTGTCAAACGCTTTGCTGAAATCTAGATATATTACGTCATAGTTAAGCCTTCATCTGTTGCCTCATAGACTGCCCTATACAAAGATAAAAAAAATTAGGGAGACACGATTTACCCTTAGTGGACCCATGCCGAGAGTCCGTAGATGCTGTCGTACTTTCTTGAAAATAATAGAGGGAAACCTTTTACCTATTACTGATGTCAGGACTAATTGGCCGGTAATTGCTCATCACGCTCATATCCCCATTTCCTAAGATTGGAATAACATTCGCCTGTCTTTACAAACTAGCTACGTTTCCTGAGGCTATTGACTAATCAAATATATAGAAAAATAGAGACAGATAGATATAGAGAAAAATACATAAATCAAACCATTTAGTCAACTCGTTATAACTAAAGGAAAAATTTTTTAAAAAGCCAATTTTTATTCCTGGTTTTGTCTTTCATTCTCTTTTCGTTATTACTTGGTTTCTTTCCTTCTCTGCAATACTTGTCATTCTCTCTCTCTCTCTCTCTCTCTCTCTCTCTCTCTCTCTCTCTCTCTCTCTCTCTCTCTCTCTCTCTCTCTCTCTCTCTCTCTCTCTCTCTCTCTCTCTCTCTCTCTCTCTCTCTCTCTCTTTCCACTTTTCCTTCTACACCTTTGACATCTCTTCTTCCCTTCGTTTCTTTTTCTGTCTCTCTTTTTCTTTATTCTCTCCCTTTCCTTCTTCCAATTTATTTCATTTGTTTCATAAATTTTTTCGTATACATCTCGTACTAAATTTACAAAGGAGGAAGAGAAGAAGTAGGAGGAGGAAGAAGAAAAAGATAAAAGAATGACGGAATCATAATAAGAAAAGAAAGAAAAAACTAATAAATAAATATAAACGCAGAAAGAATAAGATGATAAAGCAGTAAAAAATATATGTATCAGTTGTGAATATGACAGGAAATAGACAGAGGAGAAAATTAGCCATGACCTGTCTGCTGGAGGGGAAGGAAACACCCAGTCAACATAATCGCTGTTAGAGGGGAAACCAAGAGACATTAAAATAAATCAGAATTGCAAAGTCACAAATATAAAACTAAAGAGAAAGACAACGCCACAAAAACAAATAAAAAGTTGCATAATTAAACCTGACTCAATATTTCCAGCATCTCCTTTTTTGAAACACCATGAGACTAACAAAGCCTTATTGAGAAAACTTATAAAGAAGAAAAAAAAGATGAAAGACGAGAGCGAAAGTTCCTCATCAACAACAAAATTAATGTAGCTAGTTCGCAGGATGATATTTTGATGCTTTATAGTTCAAAGTTATACCAGAGTCTATACAATTTTTTCACCACCTCGCCAGCATAATTTATCCATGGCTAAGATAAAGACTCACGCTCACCACCCCACACACACGACCTCAACACCAAGAGGGGACGCGTGTCGATATAGTGAACTGCCGCCGTATACTCAGCGCCGCTACAAGTGCTCAGAAATGACACGTTTCCCATCAAATCTACCAAGATGGGTCGCTCACTCGCCGTCACAAGACAAATAGATAACAAAAAAACATATACCTCGTTAAGAGACCGGTAGAATGGAGTTTCCCTTTTTTCCTATTTACTGTATTTTCCCGTGACAAGTAGCGACAAAGCCCCGGAAATGTATGGGATGTTAGCGTGCGTTGGTGTTAAGGTGATGGAGGGATGTTGTGGGTGCCCAGGTGTGCTAAAGACAACTACAAAGCCTTAAGCAATACATTTCACACCCTCAAAACACACCTGGATGCACTTGGATACTGTTAAGGTGACATTCTTGGGCTCATAAGTGTACTCTAAATATATAATGAAGGCGGTATAATTAAAAAAAAAGAAATGCATACAAGGACGTGAGGAAAAACTTTAGAAATTATATATATAGAACGAAACTCTAAAAGAAAACGTAAAAACAAAGAGAGGGAGAAAAAAAAAACTTGTTCCTTGTCCTTCTGCCGGACTCCCAAATAAATTTTCTTTTGAAGCAAGTTTTTTCTTCCGGTGAGAGAGATGCGAGGAGAAAGGTGTAACGGGAATGGTGTGAAGAGCCAGGTGTTGGAGCCTCGGAAAGGTGTAGGGATGGGAGGAATTAAAGAAAGAAAAAAAAGTGCACGTGATGGGACAGGTGAAAGAGAAAAAAAGAAAAAAAGAATGTTGCAAAGATACAGGCATCATAAAATCATTGTTTAATTCACGTGAGTCTGATATCAAGAAAATAAGTTAATTCGAGATACTTCAAAGAAACATATAAACACACACTGCCAGTTCTTCCGTTCATTCTTTCACTCCAACTTGACAATTACACACACACGACGCTTCAGAAATGTTCGTTGTTACGTCAAACCTTAAATATCATGCTTGCTCCTCGATGTTTCAAGTGAGTCGTTTTGAAAGACATGGTTACGGTGCGTGGCTGTGATACAAAAAAGTTATGAAATCTTTCTATCCTCCTTCACGACATCAAGGGAGGCGAGTAAATAGTTTGTGGTATTTTCTTGTATCTAAAAAGCCTCGAGTTTGAGGTTCATCATTTTACGTCTCGACATGTTTGTGAGATTCTAGGAAACTGGCTTTGTTGACTTTCAATATGTAATAAGAGTTTTCAGTATATTTAAGGTTTTATAAGCTTTCCAAAAAATTTATAAGTTTTCTTCAGAACCACTTTCATCCGTCTAGACACATTCAAAGACATGATATATTTTTTTTTCCCATGGCAGGAATAGAGTTGCTTGAGTCTCATGGATCTGTTCTATTATAATGTAAGTGTATAATAGTACAACCAATTATACACAGATGCGATACAACCAAGTTAATTCAGTCACTAAAACTTATCTCACTTGAACGAACACTACCCCCCCCAAAAAAAAATATATAAATCACTCGTTTATAATTGGTTAAAAGGAATTGCCTAAAAGGATTGTCACATGCGCCTTTCATTGGCTGTCAAGGGGGAAGGAAAAGGAAGGGAAGGTAATACTGATGTCTGACTCATGTTCTCAAACTGTAACGAAATTTATCGGACTACATTTATTATTTATAGAGTGACTTTTATGAGTTAATTTTGGTTGAAATTCATTAGTTTCATTAATTATGTTCCTTCCATTATTAGATTTACCGAGAGAGAGAGAGAGAGAGAGAGAGAGAGAGAGAGAGAGAGAGAGAGAGAGAGAGAGAGAGAGAGAGAGAGAGAGAGAGAGAGAGAGAGAGAGAGAGAGAGAGAGAGAGAATGATAACGCAGAGTAAAGCAATAAAAGTAACCTTGATAAACAAAAACAAAAAAAATAAGAAGCAAACAAAGGAGGAGGATGCAGAATATAAAAAGAAGAGAGGATAAGAAAGGGAAAAGCAGGAAGAGGAGGAGGAGGAGGAGGAGGAGGAGGAGGAGGAGGAGGAGGAGGGATAAAGCAATGGCTCGGAAAGGAAAAAAAACTGACCGCCTTCACCCGTAAATAATGGAGAGGGAAGTGTTATCTCTCTCTCTCTCTCTCTCTCTCTCTCTCTCTCTCTCTCTCTCTCTCTCTCTCTCTCTCTCTCTCTCTCTCTCTCTCTCTCATCACTCTAACTCTTACAACCAAGAGAAAGAACAAAACTTGCTCTTACCGATGTGCGTGACTTGCCTTCCAGATGTGTGGTGTGTGTGTGGTGTGTGTGGTGTGTGTGTGTGTGTGTGTGTGGTGTGTGTGTGTGTGTGTGTGTTAATGATATTACTATTGCTATGTTGTACTAATGTTAAAATCCATACGTCTTATCACAGAGTGAAAGAGATTACGAACATAATTCCCCTTCTCTTCCCTTCTCTTCCCCTCTTCCCTGACACCACCCCCCTTCACCCCCCGCCCAACCCCATCCATCGCCTTCTACCAAGAGCTGTAATCCCATGACTACACAAGGCTCCTGCTCCCTTGAATACACACTCCTGTCAACTCAGATACTCACACGGAAAACACAACATATATATATATTCCATGTTTTGTTACTCATTTCCAGGTAAAAAGATATTAAGAGAATGCAGATACCTGTGATTAAATGGTGTCAATTAACAGTATAAGTGTTGAAGTATTTCCACACTTAAATTAAAGTAAGGAAAATTTCAACACCTAGTTATCACGTCACATCAGAAATTGTAAAAACTCATTATTATTAAACGCAAGAGAAACTCAACACCCAATCATTTCTAACATCAGGAATTATACAAAAAGAAATGACAATAATATGAAAATAGCGCATGGTTTCTAGCTTAACACAACAGACAAACAAACAAACAAACAAACACACTTAAATAAATTAGTAAACACCACAAAAAAAAGCTAAAAAAAAAATATTCAAACTAAACGAAACGAAAACCTAAATAAAAATAATTAAAAATTAATAAAAATAACACACATAGGAGAGAGATAATAACAAACAAAACTGAACACAAAATAACATACACACACACACTACAAACAATAAATAATAATAATGAAAACAATAGAACATCACTACACACCTAACACATAAGGAACAAACACATCACAGGTACAACTATAATAAACACAACGTAATGCACAGTCCTACTCACCCCAGCAGTGACATCATCTCATCTACACATCTTGACCTTCTCTTCCTCTGCAGGTTGTCACATCCCAGCCTGCCTTCAAAATCAGCAGGCCCGTCCGGCAACGAGGGGACGATAAGTGGCCTCCTAGGGGCGGCTTCGAAGAACCACAGATGGAGGTGAGTGTAGGGCGTGGTGAAGGATCTGTGGGGCAGGATGTGTGTTTAGTGAAGGATGTGCGTGTGTGTGTGTGTGTGTGTGTGTGTGTGTGTGTGTGTGTGTGTGTGTGTGTGTGTAGGTGTGTGTAGGTGTGTGTGTGTGTGTCAGTGTACATGCAGGAAAAAAACAACAAAGTAATAGTAGGACACGTATGAAAAAAATATTAGACACACGCACACGCACACGCACACACACACACACACACACACACACACACACACACACACACACACACACACACACACACACACACATTGCTATAGTTACCCTGAAAAGGCTCACACACTCTCCCGTTGACAGGTTCGCGAGTTCAACAAACCCAAGAAGGCCACAAAGGATTACTCCAAGTTCTTCGCACAAAACGCCCTTCCTCACAACTACGCCGGTTACCACGTCCCTCCCGGCACTCAGCACTTCCAGGTAGAAGAGAAGGAAGAGGAAGAGGAAGAGGAGGAGGAAGAAGAGGAAGAGGAGTCCGAGGAGGAAGAGGACGAGGAGTAAATAATACCTATCCCGAATCCAATTTTATGACATATATATGCAAATGGTGACGAAGTGATTTTCTCTATTCTACAGTTTTGACTTGTTAGACAGACGGAGGGACGGACGAGAAGCGATACGTTAGGCTTTTGTTCCGCTGAAATACTTATAGTCTCCCCTCCCACAACCACCACCATCCCATTTTCTGTTGTAGGACGCGAGGAGAAAGAAGATGAGGAGCTAAACTATTCCTATTCCTTGACATCAAACAATCGGTCATTGAATTTGGTTTAGAGACAAGAAACCCCGTTATAATATCTTACTATTTTGAAGGAAAGATATCGGGGGAATAACCATAGCAGACCACTAGAATATATTACATGAAATAGTCCTGTTTACTGTTATGAGATGCGGTCTACTTTCCTCAGTCTTCGTCTTGGGCTCGGAGCAGTTCTTGCCATACAATACATAGCCTGGATAATCAATAACACACACCCACAGCCTCCTGATCCCACTCCTCGATCCGTTCCCTCTGTAGCGCAACGTTAAACACTGCATTAGTACCGACTTTATATCCAACACTGCGTTCTCTCTAGTGTCTCCTTGATTGCTACGGAATATAAACTGATACGCAGGCAAATGTGTTCATGTTTAAAGAGAATTGTACGTACTATTATTTTTTTTTTGTCTTATTTGGTTTAAGTTTTCAATCATTTAACTCCTCTGGCTTCTGGTTGTCGTATTAATTCTGATGTATGTCTCATTCATTTATCGTCTTTTTTCTCTCTTTTTATCATTATCTATTTAGTGATTACTTTCAAGGTCATGTTGGTGACTCTAGCCTTAGTTAATCCTCTTCCTCTGTCTTTCTCTCTCTATGTATATTTATTCGCTTTTTCTATCTTCATCCTTTCTTCGTTCATTTAGGAGATAATTTTGAGTGGAAGGTTTTGCTCTTGTCTCCATCTTGTTTACTTATCACTATCATTATTATTACTATTATTTTTTTTAGCTTAATAACACGTGATTCTAGATTTTCCTTTCGAGCACAGAACACTACACTTGTATACCAACAATAAAAAACAGCAACAATCATGTTTTTTATCCTCCACCTCCTCCTTCCACAACAAAATGAACATAGGCAATGTATTTGTAAATGTACTAAATATACACGGAAAAAAAATATATATACCAATCTACATAAATATATTCCCACATACATACATACCTACATACATACATACATACAAAAAACACCAATATCACCACCACAAAATACCAGTCAAAATATGTTACCAATCTGGACATCAAATCAGTGATGCCAAACGAATACACAAACTCTTCTCTTTTGTAATGAAAATAAATACGAATAAATGTTTAAATGTTATCGGACCGTATGATTACCTACCTGTGTTTCACCTGCTGCGGGGGAGCCACACGGAGCCAGGTGAGTAGCCAAGGCCAGACCACTAATGAGGGACGAACGAGTGGAAAGGATGGGAAGGAAGGGGATGGGAAGGAACGGGGAAGAGAAAGAGAAAGGAAGAAGTGTGAACGATTAGTGGCTAGTGTAAATATGGGAATTAGTTGAAGAGGAGAAACTAAATGGCAACATCAATAAAAGAGAAGGAAAAAAAGAAAAAGGAGAAGGAAAAAAAGAAAAAAAGATGAAGGAAGAAAAATACGAAGAAGAGAAATAAGTATCACTAATTATCGAGTAAATAAGGAGAGGTGGTACTGGCTGGCAGGAAAGACACGTACTAAATGATAGGAAGTGGTGGTGGTGGTGGTGGTGGTGGTGGCGCAGTGAACTACCACCACGACACTGAGTCAAGCCTATCCGAAGCGTTTCAGAAGCATTGAGCTAACAGTACCGTCCCCACCAACCCACACCAACCCCATCTTTACCCCCTACCACCACCACCACCACCACCACCACCCACTACCAGTCTCCGTTCTCACCACCACCACCACCACCACCACTAACGCCACCACCACCACCACCAACGCCATGCCTCACAGCTGTCTTATTAGCTAGTTTTGTGCATTTATGTTAACGAAGTGGTGTATACATAAATAGGTTTGCTCTCTCTCTCTCTCTCTCTCTCTCTCTCTCTCTCTCTCTCTCTCTCTCTCTCTCTCTCTCTCTCTCTCTCTCTCTCTCTCTCTCATTGAAGGAAAATTGATAGAAGATAAAGGAGGTATTAATATTATGAACCATCGTTTTATGTATAATAGTCTTCATTATATTCTAGTATTTTCTAAACCACCACACACGACTTTGACAACCTTGGAATTAAGAAGAAGAAAAAAAGTATAATGAACAGGAAGTGACTAGACAGTTATTACTAATTATGGAAGGCATTAACACGATTTTATTTTAGTTTCCAAATCAAACACATATTTATCGATTTTTTCTCCATATTCAAAAAGGTGCAACAGAACGTAATCATCATAATGTGAATAATTACAGTTGAAGTTGTTTGTGGTGGTGAAGTAAAGCTCACAAGAACTATCCAGGGCGTGTTTTGAATAGTAATAAGCCAAACTACCGTTGTCAAGGTATCAATTGTTAGACACACATCGATTACATAGTTATATACAGTTTCATATATGATTGGAATGTGCCAGTAAAGATAATCACAACTGTTGCTATTACTACTACTACTACTACTACTACTACTACTACTACTACTACTATACTACTACTACTACTACTACTACTACTACTGCTACTCTTAGATTGTCACAGCCATTATGAGAAGACAAGGTTAGGAAGATGTGATGTAGTAGTAGTAGTAGTAGTAGTAGTAGTAGTAATAGTAGTAGTAGTAGTAGTAGTAGTAGTAGTAGTAGTAGTAGTAGTAATAGTAGTAGTAGTAGTAGTAGTAGTAGTAGTAGTAGTAGTAGTAGTAGTAGTAGTAGTAGTAGTAGTAGTAGTAGTAGTAGTAGTAGTAGTAGTAGTAGTATCTATTAGCAATACCTTAATCACACCCACTAACAAACAGAGTAATGCATTTAATACAAGTACACACATACATACACACAAAAACACTACATAACAAAACCCTTCTTACTATGGAGACAATAGTGGTGAAGAGCTGCTGTACAAGGCAAACTAGATCATTAACAAGAGGGAAGGAGATTATCAATTAATCAGTATTATTCCCTTAACACACAACAGCGAAATTTGAAGAAAAAAAACACAATTCAATAAAGCAGTCAGCACAATGCATCGCCCACATTCCCTCAGGTCATAGTTTTTTTCTCTGCTTCTCAAAACTCATGTTTATGAATTCCGAGGTAACTTTTTCTACCATATCAAGATTATCTCCTATTTTTCTATCTTTTGTCTGACATCATACTTTTTTCCTACCGTGATTCAAGGAAGTAGTAGTAATAGTAGTAGTAGTAGTATAGTAGTAGTAGTAGTAGTAGTAGTAGTAGTAGTAGTAGTAGTAGTAGTAGTAGTAGTAGTAGTAGTAGTAGTAGTAGTAGTAGTAGTAGTAGTAGTAGTAGTATACTCTATACAAAAATCGAAGGCGGAGGATACCCCTCCTACTGGGGTAAGAGGCTGGCCATCACCACACCGTGCTAGATGATTGGTTGACAGTGACAGGCTGAGTGTCGTGAAAAATTAGACACCTGATATCACTTCATTGTTTCCTTAATATTTCCTTGTATGAAGTCTTACACTTCAAAAAGGAAACTAAAATGTCATCGTGAATAAATTTGCTAACAATAAGTGCCAAAAAATATCAGTATAATGCGATCTGAAAGGCAATAATGAGTGATGGAAAAAAAAAGTTGCAAATAAACTGAGCAACAGAGGTAGCTAAACGGGCCTTGGTACAGCGCCCGGTCACCAAAAGGATGGAGTATTATAAGGCCTGACTTTGTATATAATCCTTTTTCCTGTAAGAGTAATAGTTTGCGTAGTAAAATGGCAAAAACATATTCGACCTCAATTCTGGTGGACATTTTCGGACCACATAATCAAAAATTCCTTACCGTCATAGATACGTGAAAAATGACTTCAATAAAACTTTTAGATATTCCAATCTACAATAAAATTTGTTTAAAAAGTTTTCGTGTATGACAAACAGTTTTAACGGCAGTAACAAAACACCTTTAACCCTATACCTGAAGGGTATAAAGGGGGGGAAGGGGTTAATAGGGGGGGTGTAATGATGAAAATAAGTCTAGATTCGTGTTCAGCATGACCTAAAACATCATTGTAACAATTTTCATGAAATTCGGAGGTGTTGAGTTTCCGCGGCGCAGAGCAAGAGTAGACAAGAGTGAAGACGTGAGGTTAGGTTAGCTGTGGTGCCACATCTATTACTGAACCGGACCAAATACCATACACACTCGCTAATACTATATACTTAATGTAGTATTATAGTATATATATAGTATTAGTATAGTATTATAGTAGTATAGTATATAGTATTAGCGAGTGTGTATGGTATTTGGTCCGGTTTAGTAATAGATGTGGCACCACAGCTAACCTAACCTCACCTATTTACTCTTGTCTACTCGTGCTGTGCGCCGCGGAAACTCAACACCTCCGAATCTCATGAAAATTGTTACAATGATGTT
>JAPQNM010000040.1:16215152-16270152 GCA_029783475.1 Metacarcinus magister | reverse complement strand
AGTAGTATACATTTGTCAATGACACATCAGCTCATTGAGATGTGAACCCTTGACTTTTGGTGTATCCAAAAGATCTTGGAAAAGAGGCTGAACACAAGGGCAGAGGACATATAACGTCCACTCTCCCTCCCTTTCATATAGTTAGCGGGAACATATTTCTTTTTACTGTAGTCTATCATCTCTTTTATTTTCTGTTATGAAAAAAGAGAGAGTATTAAGTATTTCATTAGTAACTATGCTATGTATCATATTGAGATTTTTGTGTCAAATTTTAATCTGTGTAGCGTAAAGCTTCTTAATAGTTTATACTTTATTACGCCTGTCTGTACCACACCTCAACTCAAGGTATTTGAAAGGTCATCTATATGGTTCTTACTAGCAGTTAACATATGAACGTAAACAAAATAAAAAGTTAATATTCATAAAATTAAATGAGTTGTGTTGACTGAGAACAACAGACCACATACAATCTACAAATAAATAGATAGACCTATGCATAAGTGGAACAAGGAATTAACATCGAGGAGTAGAAAGCCTGCCATCTAGCAGGCAAGGCGTGTGATGGTGGCTGGAGGGGCGAAGCGTATGGTATTGGTGGTGGTGTGTGTAGTGGTGGTGTGTGTAGTGGTGGTGTGTGTAGTGGTGGTGTGTGTAGTGGTAGTGTGGGGTTTCCATGCTGTCTGTCATCTGATGCTGCTTCTCACTCTCGTGGCTCACGTGACGTTTGGGTTCCTTGGGGGGGTGGGGGGTCCTTTGGTATCACACCAGGGCCTGCGGCTTGGGCCCCAGGCACCAGAGAGAGAGAGAGAGAGAGAGAGAGAGAGAGAGAGAGAGAGAGAGAGAGAGATCCTACTGTAAGCCGTGGGTCTCCTTATCTCTCCTTATCTCTCTCTCTCTCTCTCTCTCTCTCTCTCGAGGAGAGAGAGGAGAGAGAGAGAGAGAGAGAGAGAGAGAGAGAGAGGAGAGAGAGAGATCCTGCTGTAAGCCTTGGGTCTCCTTATCTCTCCTTATCTCTCTCTCATCGGGTGGGAAATTGATATCGAGGAATCGTTGTTGTTCTGTTTTTTTAATATTAGTTTGATTTTTATCAATGTTTCGTACAATTGTGTTTGGATTACTTTAGTGTTGCGTTCCTATGTTAGAATGATAACACTTTGACACTCGCACGGAGCGCTGAGGAACTGTTTGGGTTCAAGCTGTCAGAATGCAGAGGTTGGAGTTGAATCATCAAAAGGTCCAAGCTGTTTTATACATCCAAATATTTACTACCTCAATATTCTCACCATCTCGGTTTTGCAGGCTGTGATAATAAGCAAGATAATCTTTACAATGAATTCAAAGAATTCCAAAAGGATGCAATTGAAGCATTGCAATGATGATGGTGAGGTGAGTGTGGGCTGCTGCTCCTTCCTCCGCTGCTGGGTGCGGCTGTTCAAGTCACTCTTCAAGAAGAAGAAGGTGGCGGTGGTGGAACAGGAGGAATGTTTGCCTGAGACAGAGGCACAGAATGAAGGGCCTGTGAAGGAAACTGGATCAGTTAACACTGAGAAGGTGACTGGAGGCATAGACTTGAACTGCCTCGAGTTCTTCGAGGAAGACTTCTTGTCTGCGGCTGAGGTCTGCTCTGCACAGCAGCAGCCCGTGCCTGACCTGGCACTCTTGTCCCTGGCACCACACCACCAGGCTCCCAAGGCACTACCAGTGTCGTGGGCCTGTGTGGTGAGGGTCGCCAAGGCCAAGTCCAGCTGGTGCGACTTTCCCGTGCCTGTCCGGCCCGAGGAAGTGTGCGACTCCTTCCAAGAGGAGGAGGAGGAGCAGGCTGAGGCGAAGGCTGAATCTGAGGCTGAGGCTGAGGTGAGGCTGAGGATGAGGCTGAGGCAGCAGCAGAAGAGCAGGAGGCTGGTGAGGCTGAGGATGAGTGGACGGTGGTGAGTGGCAGGAAAGGCCACACAGTCAAGACCACCACTGACTGTGACTCTGCCTACGAAAGGAAGCAGAGGAAGGAACAGGAGGTGCGGGAGGCTGTGCAGCAGAACCTGAGGGAGCTGCGGCAGGCCCGTGGCTCCTCAGGGTGTGCTGCTGTGCCTCGGCATGAGCACAAGAGGCAGGAGGAGGAGGGTGGGGCAGAGTGCCACACTGAGTGCCAAGAGGCTGGGCAGGTGGCTGGCAAGAAGCATAAGGCCAAGAGTGGCGGGCTTAAGAGCCAGAGAAACCACCGCAACAATCGGGGGAAGGGTGGCAAGGGGAAGGCCAAGGCTAACTGAACACATTACCCTCACTCACAAAAAAGAAAATAATAATAAAAAATATAAAAATAAATAAAACTATAAAAAAATATGTCTATAAATGTAGTTAATGTATTTCATTTTGTAGTTAAAAAAGTTTAAATAAAAAAAATATATATAGATTAAATAAAACCGTAAATAAAAAAGGATTAATGTTAGGAATATATATTATTTGGCAAGAAACCAAATATGTGAGATTATGATAGAAATTAATTGTTGCTATTGTTGATGGATTTTGTAAATATTTTTGTTCAATAAACTTTGTATAATGATGATGTTTTGTTGAACCTTTATTAAAATATTCGTGTCCAAGATGCATTGTTCTGAAGCTGAATATTGAGAAGTTTATTATTTTTGGGGAAACTTATCACGGTATGACTTATTAAGTGTCGATTTTTAAATTTTTTTATTTAATTTATTTGATGATGAAGGAACACTGATGGTGGTGATGATAGTGTGGTAGGCTGGCTATATCAATGCCTTTTATTAGAGACTGATTCATGGTGAAAACATTGATGGTAACAAGTGCTGGTTTACTAAAATTAGCACCAGTGCCTGTTATAGAGTGGGACACACCAGTCAAGAATGGGTGCTGTGGAACTGATTCATTTGAGAGGCATGTAGAAGGGCTATATGAGATGGTGGTACAGCTATAGTTACATTATAGGAATACGCGGCGAGAACAAAAAGTTAACATTAAGTGGACCGTCCTCTTAGTATAGAGTCCTTGGTACCACATACGTGTATCCTATATTTGAGTTTGTTGCCACGTGCCACTTGGTTGGGAAGTTGTCTCCTTACTGATGTCTATGAGTTTCTTATAGATTAGTACCAGAAATTCAGCATTTTCCTGGAAGTCGTACCAAATGTATACTTGGCGCACGGACCAGATTTGGCAACCCTGCCTACCATGGAGAGGAGCGGCGACGTCCCGTCCCCGCGCCGCCCCAATGATTGAGGCACGCCCACCAGATGAGGTTTTGGCAGATACAGGAAACAAATGACATTCAACTACACCTATACAGAAAGAGGATGATTATAATTACACGCTGGACGGAACATGAGACCGATTCCACAGATGAGAAGGGAAAGGTGGCTTTACAACGGCACACAATATCAATTATCCATGACGATGATAACATATTAATTATTATTCCTTTTAGGCCCTATTTAGGAGAGTTTGACGAAAAGGAAGAGGTGGAGATGAAGGAAATGATGAAAGAGGAGCAGGAGGAGGAGGAGGAGGAGGAGGAGGAGGAGAAGTAATAGAAAAATAAGTGGAGGATGAAAAAGAGTTTGAAAGCATCTTTGCCTAATTAGAGAGAAAATATTGAAAAACTTTTATCATTACTTTAGAATATCATAAAAGTTTTGTAAAGTCAGTAATTGGTCACGTGCAGAGAAACCAATCAAGTTGTTTCCTTCCCCAACATAACTGTTAAGAGGCCACAGTCAATGCAGCACAGTCGTAACAATTTAAGTTTGCTTTACTTATATTCACTAACACTTATTTCCCTCACCATTATATATCTTTTTTTTTTACTTCCAACACTGCAATGTTACCAGAATAAACTCCGGTGAGATGGCATCACTAGCGGTGCATGTCAACTTACCTCAGGGTTGACGTCAAGTGAATCCCACTCCGAACCTGACTCCCTGTTTTCGAAGCGATAATTAACTGCTTCATGCCATCAGTCGAGCGATTTCAACAACACTTCTCTAGACTCAGTTCCGTCAGTGTGTATAGCGAGTGTGTGCGTGTGAGATTAGACGGGACGCGTTGGTGATATAGAACATTGGTGAGGTAGAGATGGGCAGCCATGTTAGTGTTTGTGGATGTTAGAATAGAACAAGGATCGCGCGTGTGTGTGCTGGGGATCGTTCATCTATTTCAAGGCAGCAGCGGATGTACTGTAGGTGAGGACGTGGGTGATCGTGCTTCTCATACACCGAATATGTAAGTGTTACTCTTATTATTATCATCGATGTTATTATTATTATTATTATCCTCGTTGTTATGTTACTGTCGTTATCATATGTTATTGTTATTGTTGTTGTAGCTGTAGTAGCAGAAATTGTTGTTATAGTAGTAGTAGCAGCTTAATATTCGTATTACGCTGGCGCATTATTTATTACCCATCCAATATACAACCTAATGCTGATAAGTCGCCTCCAATTTATCCTTTGTCACAAATGTACAAAGGTGTAACACAAAATAATAATGACCATGTTGCCGAGTGTGTTTACGATCATCGCCTTTAAGCTCAAACCTTAACTTGCGAAGGAAATAAACAAAATCATCACGAGTTTCCCATATAATTGCATGTCCAGTCACTCCGGCACCTAGTTTCTTCGGCCCTATGTAAATAAATCTAGCTATAGTATTTTCATTGTATATTTTTTGTATTCATTAGTATGAAATAATATTTAGATTAACTTTAAAAATGTACACACCTCATGGGCTCGAACACGCAGACACGTACGTACACTCAGCTCTGGGAGGCCGCCGTGACTTAGGTTGAGCGCGGGAGAGGCCGGAGTGACTAGGGGCCGGCGTGACCAGAGCCGGAGTGACTTATTACAGTCAATTGAGTGTTTTTGCCGCTCTTTTTAATCACGGAATATTTTTTTGTAAAGAATAGCATAGAACATCACTTTATATATCCTTTTCCATAAACTGTGGAAAGAGGAAAGATGTTATGCTCCTTACCAACGAGTTTCTGTGGTTTTAGTGTGGGCGGATCTTTCCCCTCACCACCACCACCACCACCACCACCTTATGATGTAAACACACCCTAAGTCTTGCCAGTACTAACGATACAGATTACTATTGATCTTCCACATGATTATCTCTACATCTACAACCTTCCTACCGCCTGTCACGAGCTGTCTGTGTATATTGCAATAACGGCTTCATAGGACATAAGGCTCAGCTCACTTATGAGAGATTTTTTTTTTTCTCTCTAATAAGGCACGATTGAAGAATTTTTTATGCAAAGTTTCATTCCGAAATAAAAAAATAAATAAATAAATAAATAAATAAATAAATATAATAGTAGTAGTGTAACTGTGAATTACGATGAAACTCGAAAATAATAAGTAAAACGACTACAATATGAGAAAAAAAATTTGAGTGTGCACTGATACAGACCCTCTCCCCCTTCTCCTGCCCTCTAGCACACCCCAACCCGCCCCCTGCCCCCCATATACACAAAGGAGAGAGAGAGAAAAGAAAATGCAAACATGTGTGTCCAGTTTCTTGTGCCAGGAATACCTTTGGACCTAGTTATATTTAGACGGGTAATGGCGTGGCCCTACCTGTCTTGGGGACGGTAGTAATGGTGTTGCGTAGAGAAAATTGCCTCTATTTCTCACGGGAATTGTTAAGTGGGAAGAACAGCTGACCGGTCGATGCAGCGGTAACGGCTTCACATCAGTGTCAATATGCAGTCTGTGTGTCCATTCTGCTGGGCGTGTATGGTGGAGTGACCTCTTTATTTTTTATTTTTCAATGGAGTTTTAAGTGTGAAAAAAAAGTGTTGCCAGCATATAAGTGTGAATAAAGGTGAAAGGGTATGGCAGGTTATATAGAGTTGTATGAGGGAAAGAATGGAAACGAGTGAGGGTAATGTCAAGGAATAAAAAGAGGAGGAGAGTATTTAGTGCACGAGGGGAAGGTGAGGGAGAGAGAGACGGGGGGAGAGAGGTGCTTCAAAGGCAGGAGTACTAGTGGTGCATGGGATGGAGGTGGAGGGGAAGTGGAGGGGTGAGGGGGATAAGGAGTGGTGCTAGTGAGTAAGGGTTTGTGGAGTGGCGGGTCTCGTTTTGTCAGTGGCTACCTGGCGGGGTCAGGATACAGGCCGCGGCGCCAGGTGTTACCCCGCTCCCTACACACCCTTGCAGTACACCTTCACCACACAAGGCTACCGCTACTCACTGCCTTCTTCTGCTGTATATTTTCTGCCTCACCTAACAGCGACCTTACCTCGCCTTCTACTACAGTACGTCCTGTCTCCTCTCTTTATCATCTCTTCCGTGTCTTTCATTCTTCCATCACTCATTTGATTCGCATTTCATTCTTCCTTTAGCATTATCTTCCATACATTTTATATTCCCTGACCGTTGCTTCCCCTCATACCTGCCTCATTTGTCACCTGTTGCTAGCTCACTCCCCTCAAAGGACCATAAACTGAAGCAGCAGACTGATACGTAATTGGTTTTCGAAGAAGAATTGGGAAAAGAAGATGAATAAGTGGAAAATAGATACAGTACTTTAGACATAACTGACTGTGGAAAAAGTTCGTCTATTCCAAAAAGAAAGGAAAAAGGATTGCACAAAATTTGTTTACACTGTCGAAATTGCAAATTAGAAAGAACTCTTGAAAAATGCGTATGATTGATTGTTAGCAAATGAATGCCACTCAAATCAATTTTTTTTCTAATATGCCTAAATGAAAAGAAAACCGTGACTGAATGTTGAAAGCAAGTGGATGTTACAGTTTCTCCTGCAGAATAATGTGACTTTGTGATGATACTTTCGCGATTGTTGTCATTATAGTGGTGATTAAGGTGGTGGTGATGGTGGTGATGGTGGTGGTCGTGGTGGTGGTGATGGTGGTGATGGTGATGCTACAAAGGTGATATAGACAGCAGAAAAAAATTTTGACATGAGAATTGGCTCAGCCTTAAGTGCTGAATCCATACTGATGCGTGCGTGCGTGCGTGTATGTGTGTGTCTGCGTTTGCTGTGTGTATGTCTGTGTGTATGTCTGTGTGTTTGCGTGTGTGTGTGCCTGTGTGTATTGGTGTGCGTGTGTGGTTGATGTGGTTGATGTGCGTGGTGTTTAGTTGATGTGCGTGGTGTGTGGTGTTTAGTAGTACCGTTTACATTAGTTCCACGACGCACACGTTTGAAGCACTGCGTAGGTCTTCCCTCGGTGTGCAAAGAGGTGGTGGGGGAATATTCCGTTAAAGGCGTTACCAGAGCTTAAACATTTCTTTCCATCCTCCCTAAGCGTGATACAATTACTTTTTTATATATAATTCTACACCTGAGTATGTTTGTATATATGTTTCTCTCTGTTACCTTTATTTTTTTTATATTACTTACTTTTTTTAGTCCTCGATTTTGCACTTTCATAACCGTAATAAAAGTTTCCTCTTAAATTTCTGCATTCATACACTTTAGAAAATACTTGTATGCAATATTTGATTGTATTCGCTATTGCTTTGATACTAATACCTGCATTGCCCTCACATAACAACAAAAACAATCTATTTACGTATATTATCAAACTTGTCACACCCTCCACTCCTGACTTGACCCCAAAAGACCAACCAGAAGTTATATAACAAAAATCTTTCCTACGTCATCAATCAATCAGTCAGTCAAGAATTCCCTCCCATTCTGACACACGCTACTCATCTATTATACATACTAAGAACATCCTCTCAGCTCACAACGCTTTGCCCTAAATACCTAACATTTGCACGGCATTCCACTTCACGTGTCCTATTTATCCGCGCCTAAACTTACTGTACGATGCTCAAACTACTATTTTTTTATTATTATTATTCGTTTTGCATGTCAATCTTTTAGTCTATTTTTTTTACATATTTATTTTTCTGTAAACTTACAATCACTTTTATTTATTTTTTTTTGGATATCATTTTGTCGCCCATCAGTGTATACCTTTGTGAATTATTTTCCTTATAATAATTTCTTGCTGAGCTGCACCTGTTGACTTCTTTTTTGTTGTAGTTCTGTCGTCTATATATTTCTAATAAGTGTTTGTATATATTATTATTATCATTACTCTTATTACTATTATTATTATTATTATTATCTTTATCATTATCATTATTATTATTATTATTATCATTATCATTATCATTATCATTATCATTATCATCATAATTATTATTATCATTATCATTATCTATCATTATCATATAATTATTATCATTATCATTTATTCTTGTTATCATTATTATTATTATTATTATTATTATTATTATTATTATTATTATCATAATCATTATCACTATTATCATAATTATTATTTTATAAATATATTTTTCATTATTATTATTATTTTCATCATTATTATCATGACCATTTATTGTCATTATTTTTCTATTATCATTATTATAATCCGTTATTGTTATTATTATTACTATTATCATTGTTATCACTTGCATTATTGTTATTATTATTATTATTATTATTATTATTGTTAGTATAACCATCTATTATTTTTATTATTATTGCTATCATCATCATTATCATCATAACTGTCCTTACATCATAGTCATAATCACCATCATTACTAAGAGAGGCGAGCAGTGCATCCAGGCAGCGTCTTACCTGCAGTTGATCATGTGTACTGTAGCCAAGTAGGGCGATGAGTGACTTACCATACTAACAAATGCTACACGAATCCATTTAACTTGGCAACAGTGTCGTGTATTGAGCCACCTTGAGTTCTGCAGTGTAGACCACCCACACACAATGTTCTCGTGAGGCCGTGGAATGTGGCACAATGTTGAATATTGATGGTTAACTTTACTCTTTAATTTTGCAATGGTTAATCGATTGTTCTCTCTTTCTCTCTCTTTCACCATGCCATCGATAACCTCAATTCAACGCATTCTGATCCATCCTCGTGACCTACTGAGTTAACACATGTGAGAAAGCAGATCAGAATTCTATAGCTTCATGTTTGTTCCATAAATTTTCATTGATACGATGCAGCTCACTACGTTATCCATGTATATAGATTCACCAGTTGATCTTCATAATTAATTCATTACATAACATTAAACATTTTATTTTATTGGGCAGTACTATAAGGTATTTTCAAAGTTAAAAGTGTGGAGCAGGTGGAGGTGAGGAGTATTGGAGGTGTTGCTTGAAAAGTACAGATTTATTTCATAACCTGATAGCAAGGAAGGAAATATTGTCAGTTTAGGGAATATTGGAGATCAAGTTTTTGTTTCACACCGTCTTTTTCGAGAGGTTTTAAGGGTCCTGAAATAAGAGTGTGGGTGGATTAATAGCTATCAATCTATCTATGTTTCTATGTATATTTATCTATCTACCTATCTATCTATCTATCTATCTATCTATCTATCTATCTATCTACCTCTACTATATATCTTAAGAGAGGAAACGTAAGGTAATCAAAACACGGAACAGAAAAGTAGCCGAGTTGAGTTCAAGGACGGTACTATTTTTTCTGATTATCTATTTAGTTTCACGTCGACTGCGAGTAGACACAGGATTCTTTGATGAATGCCACGTAACCTGTATATCAGAGGCCATAAAGAACAGTGAGGATAATTATGTCCTACAGAATACATTGATTATACTCTCCTGTCACGTATTAAGAGAAAATATGTATAAGCACCATGAACTTTATCTTTATTCTCTTACTATTACCACGTGTTCTTGCCTGAATATGACAAACAATATCCACGGTTATTTTTTTATTATATTCTGGAAAATGCGTGTTAATTTGTATTTGCGTTTGGAAGCTGGTAACTGAATGGAATAGAATAAAAGTGCTTCTCATAGCTTCATATAATGTAGAGTGAAACATAATCCAGCTTAAAAAGGGATCAAATTGTTTTTATTATGTAAACTTGCGATTGAATAAGAAGGGAGTTGAATTATTTATGAATAACTGCATTAAGTGTGTTATTGATTGTTCCCCTTATGTGAATTAGCTCACAAGGCAATGAGCAACACCATCAACCTCCTGTAACGGTTGAAGAATTGTGAGAAATAATCAGAAAGTAATGTAAAAGGAAGTACAAAGAAAAACATAATGTGAGAACAAGTGAGAAATGCATTCTTGAAAGTTTAACAATTCTGCAATCTTACCATATAAGAAATAATCATCTATAATTTTGTTGCCATTTTTTGTTGTTGTCACACTTTATATTACAAAAGAAGAATGTCAGAATTACCAATGTTTATAACTATTAAATGTGATTATTTTTGGCTTATTTATCTATTTCATTTTTTTTTTTTTTTGACAACTTAAATCGAACCACTTGTATACATTCATAACGATTTACAATATAGAATTCACAATATCAAAAAAGGAAAATGTAAGAATGAATACATTATAAAACTACAAATGTAATTATTCTGGCTTGTTCTTTTTTCTTTTTCTTTGGGTCTTTGATGAACAACTATAATCGAATCCCATCTATGCATTCAAAACAATTTACAATATAGAATTTACAATATAAAGTGTACTTCCCTTCATCTGTGTTACGTTCTAGCCAAGGGTTCAGGTTCACGAGAAAGTACCAAACCAGGCGACGAGGCAACTGGTTCGCTCAAAAAATAAAGTCCAATGTAATAATACCCCGCAGTAAGGTTAATACCCTGCCCTCTGGTGCTCAAACCGTGTACTTTTATCGGTAATATATTTCGTAAGAATCAGGTTTACAGTTTCATGTATTAGTAGATGCGTCTAATACACAACAGAAGCTTAATGATTGACTGCAAGTAATTGAATGCAAGGCAGGTTTCACTTTTTTCTCTCTCCCTCTTTCTCTCTTTGACCAACGCTATTTTTCTTGCCAATTAGTGTTCGATGCATTAATGAGTGCGTGAGTGAGTGGGTGTGCGAGGGTGTGGTGAGTGTGATGAGTGTGTTACGGGGGTGTGTGCAGGGTCCCTTCACTCTCCTGCCTCACTCACCAGCGTCAGGCACACCCTCTCATCAAGATATTTCGCTTCAGACACGAGACTTAGTTCCTCCGTTTTCTTCCTCCCCTCCTCACTCCACTTTCAGGCTAACTAACTATAGAGATTACTCACAACATTTTCGTAACCTCCTTTTTGGCCCTCACCCTTCCCTTCCCTTCCCTTTCCCTTCCCTTCCCTTCCTTTTGTAATTACGAAAAAAAATATTAATTACATGTCTCCTCGACTGGCAAGGAAAGGTCAGATGGTGAATATTAACATTGGTGGTAGTTTATGCTGCGAGTTGGCCAATCTATTCGTCTAATAAACCATTTATGTTGTGTGTGGTTAGAACTACTCAAGGGTGAACAACCTCCAGTACCGTCCTCCTCCTCCTCCTCCTCCTCCTCCTCCTCCTCCTCCTCCTCCTCCTCCTCCTCCTCCTCCTCCTCCTTCACCACTTTATTTTTTTTTCCCTTTTCCATCATCTCGCCCCCAATAGTTGACATTTCACTAACCTTTCCAACATTACACTTTCTCAGCTTTCTAGGGAGCGTATCAGTACCTTATCATCGGCAGCCTTGACGTGTATAATCGTAAGAAATCATAACACGTTTTGGAGTACACTAATTCATTTATAAATTTCGACTCAGGTTTTTACATATTCCTGGGTCGTAAGTTTAGTCGTGGAGGGTCGTACCAAGTTTATGCTGGTGTGGCCAACGTGTGCATTCCCAGAACTGCAGCGCCAAATCAATGCATGGCTTCCGCCTCGTGAGGGCCACTTGCTGCCTGCTGGCGTGCCTCCCGCTGTCTGTTGCCGCCTCTTGGACTACCTGCTTCGTCGGTAAAGAAATGTTGTGCATCATACTCTTCACCTGCATGCACGTTTGGTTTGTGGTGCAGTTAACGAGAAACGCACGCTCACGCACGCACACGCATAGGTGCGTGTACACCACGCACGCATGCAAGTACACACACATGCACACTCAAACACACACACACACACACACACACACACACACACACACACACACACACACACACACACACACACACACACACACACATAGATCCATATCTAACCTAGACTCCTTAAACCCGCGATTGTATTTCAGAATACCAACGTCAATGTATTGTTGTGTGTTCAAACGTGTCGCCAAGTCATGACGACAAACTGAATAATTCATGTGAGTTCCAACATTGAAAATAAAAACTCTTAAAAGTGCATTAGGACGGGAGGCCCCGCGTCCCCCAGTGAGCGGGAGGAGTGGAAGAACATGAAACTTGCATCAGTGTTCAGTATCCGTGCTTGATGGCACCAATGGTTGTGATAAGCGACAGACAGGTGTCACGGCCGTGAGACGAAGCACGTGACTGCGAGGCGCCATAATACCACGCCCACGCGGCCTCCGATGGGCGGAAACCAGGTCAAGGCCTACAAACACTCTCCTCTACTGCAGTCAGAATCTGTCACCCTTAGCTCCGAGGAGAACCAGGAGCGACGCTTCCGGAAGGACCTTCCCCGGCGGCTGGGCTCTATGCTCCTTGCCGATTGGGTGCGGCTCAAGAAACGAGAACAAGAAGTAATAACGAAGGGCAGGGTGGTGCTGCATGAGGGTCGACTTCCTCCAGAGATCGTGAAGGAGTTGGAGATGTACATGAAGTCTGCCTCCAAGAAACCTCATATTAAGTATCATCCCAAGATCGCACCCAAGGCAAAGGCCCGGCCCCGCCTCAAGGCTCCTCGACTCACCCAGACTGCAGCTCGGCGGATCCAGGCCGCGAACGACAGGCGGGAGAAAGCACAACAGGAGCAGCAGCAGCAGGAGAGAGCAACACAAAAACGTGAAAAGTCCAGGCTGAGTGTCAGGTCACACGGGTGGACGGGTCAGGGCTCCTCTGGGGCTTCCAAACGAACACCGACGGCGAGGCTGAAGCAGCAGGAGAAACGCGCGTCTTCCCTGCCGCCCACCAGTACTCTCAGTCTTCAGTCCATCACCACTGCGGAGTCTTCTGGTATTGGAATGTCCCGCGCCTCCTCCCTCACGTCAGTGGCCAGCACAAGGCACAGAAAGCCCTTCTTCCCGAGGCAGCGGGTGAGTAGTTACTCCTCTGTGACCACACCCGTAGCCTCAAGTCTCCTCCGGCCGCCCTCGTCCTCCGTCACCTTCCAGACCCGCCGCAGGACTCCAGGTATGAGGTCGGGTGCTTTCATGAACTGGATCTGCACAGGGCTGGTAGTGCCTCCTGTAGTGAGCGATGACTGACTCTCATTTTGTCCTCTGGTTCATCTTTCCTTGGCATCCCGAACGGAGGAACTGGACAGGACGTTGATGCAGTGTAGCTCCGTCAGTCTGGTGAAGGGAAGGTGACATAACCTAGCTCAGATTAGGAAATTATTGGATTTTAACGTCATTTATGTGGATGAGAACGTGATGGGGAGGAGAAGGTGACGTAGGGAAGGACGTGGGTGTGTAGTGCTGGGAAGAGATAGACAAAAGTTGCTGTTGATTACATGTAAACTATTTTGAGAAGTCTTGCGAGAATTGAACATAATTTTCTGCATCTTAGTCAGCAGTATTATCGATGGAGGTTTCTGAGTATTATATCAAAGTAGCTAATGAGTCGTTCTCTAATTGGTCTGAACCATTTCTATCATACAGAATATTTTGCTGCGTTCAGAAGGTCTAATTGCAATGACATGATATTTTGTCTCCATGAAATTAATAAAAAAAAAAAACTAAATTAAAGGATCCAACATTCCTGTATAGTAATTTGTTCTCAGTTTATGTAATTATAGAAACGAGGATAATTTTCACTTCCCACACACGATGAAAATACTCGCCTCCCACATACTTGCATTCCATCATGAAATTCACTGAAAACATTAATAGGAAGAGATGCAATCACTACAACCACTACAGTTACAACGAGGCGGCTCACATGACAGACGGTATCAGTAAATGTTGTCACAGATGCATTACACTCGCCGCCATGTTCAAGGTTACATGAATAGATAGTTAAGTTAGATCATGTTAGTGTAGTGTTTAGGGGCAAAAATTTCGTCACCGTCTAGTGTCACATAACCTTGTTTCTAGTTTCTGACACTACATTACATACACTTTTCTCCCTAATTGACATAACACTATACAAAAAAAGCAAAACTGCGATCAAAACTTTAGCAATCAGTAAAAACTAACACCACATTAATCAGTTGAAATAAAAACACAAAATAGATAAAAGTAAGATAATGACTTAAAAAAAAAACCATTGTCTCAGGTTTTAGTTAGGATCCGATAAGGTCACAGCAGTAATAAGTCTCCAGGTGACCTCCAATTACCAGGTAAACACAGGTGGAGCACTTCTAGGAGGAGGATAAAGTGAATGAACCCGATCGGTCTATCTATTTTTTTCTCTATTCCACTGTCTATTCCTGTTTTCTCTCCTGTTCTTCCATGTTTTGTTTTAGTTTTACGTTTTTTTCTCTCTCTGTCTCTGTCTCTGTCTCTTGCTCTCTCTTTGTCTCTTGCTCTCTCTCTGTCTCTGTTTCTTGCTCTCTCTTTCTCTCTGTCTCTGTCTCTTGCTCGCTCTCTGTCTCTGTCTCTGTGTCTCTGTCTCTCTCTCTCTGTCTCTGTCTCTCGCGCTCTCTGTGTCTCCATGGTTCAAACACTTGGTTCTCCCATAGGGCTGCACTTCACTGCGTCTGAGTTCCACCTTCACCCCCACACACCGGCCTCAAGCACTCTCCTTTTTTTGTAACTAATCTTTTTGGTTCTCCTTTCTCCTCCTCGTCCTCCTCCTCCTCAATCCAAGAGACGGGGCGCTTGACGGCAAGTCTGGGAATGACTCTCTTGCACACATTTCCTCTTCACCTTAATTAGCACGTCCCTCACTTACCTTTCACGACACAACCATCATTTTCACAGAGGGCACAACTCCACTATTATCTTCCTCTTCCTTTGTGTATAGAGTTCTCCCCTCCTCTCCTTAACTCTACTCGTCCCCTTAAAGAACGTGCCTATCGGATTTTCCCCTCACTGCATGTCCCTCGGTCCCTCCCTCTCACTGTTCCTGTCTCTCCCCTCTGTTCACGTACATCGTATTAGCCTGATATTGTCTTCACTCTCTTTTCAAGTCTCGTTTTCCATTACCAGCAATCACCAGCAAGGCCTTTTCTCTATAAACGGGGCTGGCCATTTATTTTCTTCATGTAAATTAACGTTTGTTTAGATCTTGATAAAGTTTTTCTATATATATATATTGGAGTGTAAATTCCTTGAAAAATGTGTATTTCTTATCTAGTGTGTGTGTAATTATTACTCACGTCATTTATAGGTCATGTAATGTTGACTTGTGTATGAATGTTCTGTCAATAAGTTTGTTGTTTTTCATTGCTCTAGAATTCAAGCATTTAAGTAATTTGAAGTATTAGTAACATCATGAGTAAATGTTGTTGTTGGTTCACCAGCTTTCAGAGTGTTACGATTCTAGATATATCCCTTCAAACGCTGGCAGTCTCAAGGATTCAGTGTGATTGTGTGCGGCTGTTTGACTTGTCGTTGTTTCATATCTGGACAGGCGCAGAGTTTGGGCGCTGACGACACTGGGGGGGAGAACCTCCGGCCGGTGCAGCAGCAAAGTGGCAGGAGGGCGTCCCCCCTGATGGTGAAACACAACTCCCCGGGTGGCCCCAATCCGTCGACGGAGAGTGGGGCTGCAGGCAAGCAGAGGTGGACCACCACTCTGCGACAGTCGTTCCAGCAGGTGATGAAGCAGAGACCTCGCAAGCAAACGGGTCCCATAAAAGGGAAGCAAACGGACAAACAGCAGAGGACGACAAAGACAAAGGATAATATTGAGTCTCAAATGGGTCACTCCGCAAACATGGAGGTGAAGCAGGTGACGCCACGCAACCAACGCGAGGCGGAGATGCGACATTCAAAGTCAAAGCTCCAGAGTGACGGGGACGTGACGCTGCAGGTGCCGGACAACATGCAGCAAGCGTCTCCTTCATCGCAAGGAAGCGCGTCGTCGAGGGATAAAAAAGAGCAAGGATCCCAAACAAGGCTGTCTGGTCCTCCTAGACCCCGACGACTGCTGCTTCTCCGGTCTGGAAAGAACAAAGTTAAGCAGGAGGAACAACAAAAGGAAGAGCCTCGTGGACACCAAACAGCTGGATGCAGTGTTCTCCCAAACAAGATCAATTCCAAAGAAAAATGGAAACGCCTTCTAAGAATAAACAAGAAAGATTCAAAAGATAAAGATCATGAAGAGAGGAAGAATTCAGAAAGGAAGACTTCAGTAACATCAAATCACTATCAAGTAAGAGGCCAACGTCTTAAGTCGTCCCCGGATGTCCCTCGTCGGGCATCTGTAGACGTGAACATGGAGCGAGGCAGCGGGCAGCGGCGCCACAGTCAGCCAGTAACAGGTTATCCAAATCAGGCAGAGAACCTGGAAAGCATCAGTCCTACAGATCCTCACAACCTCGCAGGGAGTGAAAGAATTATCCGGGTGAGTCGTCATCCCTCTCTCACCGATGGCGGCGAAGTGATTTTGGAGCAACAGACGGTGCGCAGACTTGTACAGCAGCAGCCCCACCAGGCGTCCACCAGCTACGAGGTGGAGCCGCACCAGTACCATCGATCCGGTAAGAGATACCAACTCACTGAGGAACAGCTCCACCAGAGTCAAGGAGAAAACACACTTGTGATAAGCTCCTCCGATGATCCCGTCCTGAGTCGTGGCGGCTCGAGGCGTTCTTCAGGGGAAAGAGGCGTCGGGGAGTCTGACGGTCACCAAGGAAGATTCTCAGAGTCTCAACTTCCGGGAGATGATCAATCAGCTGGATGGTCTGGTCGAGGCGTGACTACACAACACATCCGAAGCGTTGAGGGAGGAAGCCCCAACCCTGAGGAGCAAATGGCGGTGCGCCCCTCGGGAATGGTGGACCAAGGCCGCATCGTTGAGACACAAGGCTCAAGACGACCGGGAAGCTTTGCAGGGCGTGGACAAGATTTGATCCACGACCGAGGAAGGATGTCTGCGATATCGTTAGATCACAGAATCCTTCAGGCTCCATTGGATCCCAGACTTGTCAGTGAACGCGGCAGCCCAGACAGGGTGCATCAACGAGATTCCTTCATAGAATTTGGCCGTCATGAACACCCAGTTGAGATCTTGCATGGTGAGGCTCCCATCAGGGCAACGGAACGCATTCACCGCGGGAGCATCGTTGAACGCGGAATCCGCGACTCTTCGACAGAGAGGCAGCACCACAGCGCACTCGTCGAGCGAGGCCGCCGGGAATCTCTGCTGGACTACCCAAGGCTTGATGGGCCGATTGACCGCGTGCGTCCTGATGTATCCGGACGTGGAGCAACGCTCGGCGAGCGAAACGGTGACCGAATGCTGCCAAGGGTAACCCAAGACAGGGCATACCTCCAGGGGCGCCTCGACCGGGGCTACTCATATGAAGCCCAGGAGGAGAGGCGCGGCAAGCAGTACCAGGAACGCAGGTACACTGTTGGTACAGTAGAGCCAAGCTACCTTGGGGCATACACAGAAAGACAAATAATTGGGAGGTTGTCGGAGCCCGATAGCAGCAGGATATACTCAGAACGGTTTCCTTATAGCAGAACACTGGATTCAGACCCTGTCAGAAGTAGATCTATTGACTATGAACTCTCGAGACCGTATTCAGAGATTGATTACCCCGGCAGGATTGTAGACCATGAAGCCGCTAAAGTATATGCTGAGCGGCTGGTGGCTGGAGGAAGGTTGAGGAACACGGAAGACTACGACTTGAGGGAGCGAGGTGGCCGCTACAAGGACGCAGTCATCACCCAGCAGTCCGTCGCCTCTACTCCGCTAGTCGACCACAGGTCCTTATGACGGTTAGTTCATAAGTGGCACTCCGGTTACGGCAGGTACGTGGTCCTCTTCAGTAGCAGGTGACGGGGTGCCGAGGACGCGGCAAAACCTGCTGATAAAAGCGAAGACCAGGAGATGACGCCACTTTCCGTGTGAGTTGTCTCAGACCCGTTGTGAACTGCCGCGTTCTTATCCCATATAACGAAAAATCGACAATAATGACAAATACACCACCTATAGACCACCGCCGCGCCCTCACGCGTGGCAGTGGAGCGAGACAGTGTTGTTAGGCTGGCTTTACCTAAAAGCTTCAAGCAGTAGCAGCTCGGGTGGATAGTAGTGCATATGACTCAGTTACTTCATTGTTATATAAATTATGTATTTATATATCAAATGAAATGTGAAAGAAATGAGACCTGACAACAGACTTTGTAGTGCCCTCCACGGGTCCTCACCCCACCTGACGTAGGCCCCACCGGTGCTGCTCAGGTACTAAGGAATGGACTTGACGACCAGCTAAGGCTGCCGTAATTATCATGTGTACAGTGTTTATACCTATTTCAGTTTTCGTAAATGTACAGTTGTTTGCTTATTCTTCGATATTTCCTGTTTATTTGTGCGCAAAGGAAAAAAATAAGTGCTGAACACGTCATCAACTGGACTGTTCCGCCTCCCCAAGGTGGTAGGACTGACGTCGACACAAGAAATGCCGCACATGACGCACATGACGCCCACATCTGCCACTCTAGTGCCAGCACGTCACATATTTCAACGCATCCAACTTTGTATTATGCTAATGATTCAATATTTGTTTCTGTTTATTCTGAACGTGTAGACAGTCGCTCTAGCAAACCCATGTACAGCCCATATTGATGTGTTGTGTCGAAAACAAAATGTAAATATCAAATAAAATTCCTTGTCTGTCTACGCAGCCCCAACAAGGCCCAGTCAACACACAAAACGATTTTCTTTTCCTGTGTTGAAAGAGGTGCTGCGTTTAGTTTTAAGTTACACTGTATCACCTAACTGCAATGAATATTACGGTTTTTTTTTCTTCGGTTATTAAGCCACACGCATGAGGGAAGGAATCGGCCTTAGTTGTCCTAATAAAGAAACCATTTCCGGGCGGCAGACATCACCTCCTTACCGAGTCTTGATATCGAACTCTCGTCCTTCTGGTTCAAGAGATAACAGGTAATTACAGCCGCCAAGTGTGAGTTAACGCATCACCGCCAATGTTTCTCGTGTCTTCCTTCACCTAGATGTACCGTAAGACAAGGGTACGTGCTGCTTCGCCGGTGTAATGGCTCAGAGGAAGGAAGAACACGGTAGTTCCCCCTTCATATATCAGACCTCGTTTAGTTATCTGTGTGTGTCATCATCCCTGCGTCTCGCCCTCCCCTCAGACACGTGCATCCCTGAGGACGTCTGATCCTTGCTCCTCACTTCCTTATCGGTGTTCCTCTTCCAGACTTTTCCTTTGTCTTACTTTCCTCATTTCTCTTTTTTTAACATATTTTTCAAGGGGTATTCTCCCTCCTCTTTATTTGTGTAATGTTTTTCCTCCTGTATATTCTTCCTCATTTTAATTTCTTTCTTCACTTTTTTTTCAAGGGGCTGTTTCCCTTTCCCGCCTTCCTCCCTCTGTCTCCCTCATCATTTCCTTATCGCTATTCCTCCTTCAGGCTGCTCTTCCGCCTCACTTTCCTCCTTTTCTCCCCATGACACGTGTTTCAAGGTACCTTTCTACTTTGCTACTCGCCCGTCCCTTCTCCCCCTCCCTTCTTCGTCATGCATTAGCGATCAGCAGCGACTAGCGAGGGTAATAGCAGTAAAGAGACCCCTTGCCTGGCCCCCTCATAACACGCGACTCACTCTGACTTGCCTGGTTATGAGGTGGAATGCAGAAAAAGACGGTCAATCCTCACCTGAGACTATCCCTGGACGTTCTAATCAAGTATACGTTTTCTGGGCTAAAAAGTGAAAGAGTGAAAGTAGCGTTGAAGCGTGGAAAGTGTATGGTACGAAGTCTTCATCATAATTTCATTCCCTCCACAGACAAAATATGAAAAGTAGTCATATTCACTTCCTTTTCTGATGTTTTTACTTTGTCGTTTTTTCTTTGCTACTTGTAAGAAAAAAAAATTACCATAAGTAAATGTAAGAAGGTGACGGTATAAGAAAAGAAAATAACACAAGAATGGCAAACCTAAGTATAATCACAGTGGTCTTCTGAGGCATGAAACAATTAGGTGACGTGATGGACAGGTACAGTAAGACAACCCAAGGCCACGACACGAAGGTTAGGCAAGCAGGTGCTCATGCAGAACTGACCTCGCTGCCGCTGCCTCACCACAACGAGGCTGGCACACGACGAAACCCTGGTGTGTGCCCCTCAACACACACCAGAAACTTACCTGAAAACCATCTATTATGATAACACATACACTACTTAACCATACCTGTTGTACCTATCTATACATGCATACGTAGTTACATATATAGGTACATCCATACATCACCTGCTAAACAAAGGGAAACCAAGACGGACAATACCATAGAATTACCTGTGGAACATATGTACACGTATACAAAAACACCCAATTAGCTACCTGTCCAATTACATGCATAACTACATACATAGTTACCCACCTCACCTCCATCTACACGCAAAGGGAGCAGCCAGACAGAAAACATGACTGACGAGATGGTAGACTAAACAAAGACAGAAAAACAAAGAATGAGAAGGTCCTGATTTCTTCCCTGCGTGTGTGCGTGTTGGTGGTGGTCACTGGTAACTATTTCCATCACAAGGACTCGACAGCAAGGTTAAGGCGTGTGATAAGAGGGCGTTCGGCATGCACTGTGAGGCGTGGAGGGCGTGTGGGAGTAGAAAAATTTGAAAAAATATTCCCTTACACTTGATCAAACTCAAAAGTAGCGTGCGTCTGTAACCTGTAAGACCTCGCATAAGAGATAAGAAAAAATTAATATTCAGTCAAAAGCATTGTGACGTAGATACATTAGAGGAGAAGGATAACACCTGGAAATATTTGGTCCATGAGTGTTACTGAAAATGGCAAGTGACCAAAGTTTTACCTAAGGCTCTATGTTTGTCTATGTAGGGAGCGAGGAACTACAGGAAACGAAGTATAACTGTGTAAACATAATCAGCTGTTTGATAGGAGCCCCACCACACGTAAAGCTTCTGTGCGTGTGTGTGAGGTGGTGCGTGTGTGAGGGGGCGTGTGTGAGGGGGCGTGTGTGAGTTGGTCAATGCGTTCAACTGCCTCACCGTTCATCAACACGCACTTGGAAGACGAAATAAATGTAAAACTCATTCAAATCACACTTTTCCTTCAACACTGTGAAGAAAAATTCGTCCGTCTATCCTGGTTAGTGGAGGTGTATTGATGCAGAACAGGTGGTTAGTGGAGGTGTATTGATGCAGAACAGGTGGTTAGTGGAGGTGTATTGATGCAGAACAGGTGGTTAGAAGGATGACCTCAAGCTCCGTGATGATAATAGTGCAGCAGTTTCATAATGAGAGGGAACATGATGAGAGAGAGTGAGGTATAGAGATAAAAATAGATAGAAAGAGAGATAGAGAAGCATAAAGAAATCTATAGAAAGAGAAAGATAGAGAGAGGTATTGAGAGAAAAAAAATAGAGAAGGAGAGAGAAGATAGTGAGAGAAAGAAAAGAGAACTAAACAGTGTGTGGTGTAGTTGTGAAACGATAAAAATCATTCTTAACTGTGTTTTTCGGCTTGACCTTGAGAGGGCGTGGCAGGCTGACCTTCCTCATGCTTTATTCAGTCCTTGGGTGCAACCTGCATTAGCCTACCCACGCGATGAGGTTGATGTGAGTAACTTTTAACCCGAAGAAGATGAGTGAAAAGTCATATATAACGGCGCAAGAAAGGATAAAGGATGTTCAATATGGCAACTATATAGACACTTATAAAAGAGAAAATGAAAAACTAATTGAAAACTATCAATAATTTTGGTTCTATAGGTGACTTAATTACATCTATTTTTCTCTATATATACAAAAAGAAAAAGAAAATAATTGTGAAGCTGAAAAAACAGGAAAAATCAGCCAGAACAGAGCCAGAGTATCTCTTAAAACACACACACAACACACACACACAACACAACACACACACACACACACACTAACACACACAACACACAATACACACACATACACACCCCTCCCACACACATACACATTTACTAAACTTTCCCACACGAACTAAACACATCAACTCGTGTCGTATATTATGTTTAAGGTTAACTACATCCACCTAACACCTACTGGATTTAACCATCCCTCCTGTACATGCATTAAACTTGAAGGTGTTGGGGTGACAAAGGTGAGTGAAGGTTAGGCAGGTATGACCCAGTTAAGAAAAAAGCTACAGGTGATGGATGAGAAGCAGTCACTCCTTACATGCAAATGCCAGGGTGCCTTCATGTGAATTAGGAGTAGAAGTTTACGTAGAGTTATTGCATAAGAGGCAAGGCTGGAATGAAGGTAGAGTTGAATTATTTCTTTTAATATGTCAGTGGGGTGGGTGGGTGGGTGGGTGGGTGTAAAGAAATAAAAAGAGAAAGAAAATGTATCAAGGTGAAATTGCTTGCTCTTTCTTATTCATTCTTTCTGTCTTTCTTTCTTTCTTTCTTATTTTCTTTTCTTGCAATTTTTCTCCCCTCTCTCTCTCTCTCTCTTTCTATCTCTCTCTTTCTCATTGTCTTTCTTAATTTTCTTTCGTGCGTTGAGGCAATTTATTATCCTAGCTTATTCCCCCCAATTGTGGCATTCATACTTTGTCTGTTTGTTATCAGTATCATCTCTACAACATTCTCCTTTAATCCTTCACTTCCTATCTCATGCTTCTTGTATTTTTGTTGTGTTATTTCTTGCACTCCAATTTTCGTTATCAGTTGCCTGCGTCTCATTCCATCATTGCTATCACGTTGCATCATCAGCATTATGTGTTCCCTTCCCTCGTGCATTCCAACCGCTGCCTCTTGCCCTCCGTGTATGCCGTGGTGTAATAGTAATGGTGGTGGTGGTGGTGGTGGTGGTGGTGGTGGACAGTGGTGGTGGTGGACAGTGGTTGATTTCTTGGTGGTGGGAGGTGATAACTATGCAGGAGGTGGTAATGGTGGTGATTGTGGTAGTGATGAGGATGGTGGAGCAAGGGAATAGAAAAGGAAGGTTTAAGAAATGGTGGTGATGGTGGTAGTGTTGGTAGGAAGTGGTAGTGGTGATGGTTGTGAGTAGTGAGTAATTATTAAAGTGGTGATGGTGGTGGTATTGGTATTAATAGTGATGATGATGGTGATGGTGATGGTGATGGTGGTTGGAAAGATCACGGACTCGTTATCCTCGTGAAATTGAATTAATGGTGAATAATACTAATTCTTGTGACCGCTGCTGCATTCCTTCCTTCCCTCCCTCCCTCCCTCCCTCTCTCCCTTCCTCCCTCGTCCACCTTGCCTCACCCTCCTCCACCTCACTCTGCTTCCACTTAATTCATTCACGTGTCTTTTTTGTGTAACATTTTCTATTATTGTTTCGTCCTAATTTTCTTTTCCATTATTCATAGAGCATTTATTTTAATTTGATAATGACTTTGTTTTCTCTTTCTCTTTCTCTTTCTCTTTTTCTCTCTCTTTCTTTCTCTTTTCACACCTTTCAGCCATAAATATTTTTGCGCCACCAATAAATCTTCAGTGAAAGGTAACATTGCAGTCCTTTTTATATTTCTGGAGCAAATTGGGGACTTGTTATTTGTGGGTTCATATTTTACATCATAGATAACGAGAAACAGTGAAGGTATAATGAGACGGGGAGGGAAGGGGAGGGAAGGGGAGGGACAGTCTAATAAGGGAAAGGGGGAGACAGTGGGAGTACTAGGTTTAAAGGAGGGAAGGGGAAATGTAAGCGATGCCTGTTGAATGAGGGAAATGAGGAGAGATAGTGCCTCTCACTGTTCCCCTCTCTAAATGGTCCGCTTGCATGTCTTCCTCTCCCTCCCTCCATACCTCTCCTCCCTCCCTTCCTCCATTCTCTTTTTACCTCTCACTTTCCTTTCCCTTCTCTGCTTGTTAACTGTACTTTATTTCTTTTAACATTGTCTAGTTTTTTTCCTCCTCTCATCTTGTTCTAGTCCTCTCTTTTATCCTCTTCCTTACCTTCTGTTTCTTATCTTTATCCTCTATTCTCGTTATCCTTCTCCCATTATTGCCTTTATTACGTTATCTCCATTTCCCTCCCTTATCAGGACCTAAATGAGGGAGAGGAACGGCGTAGTTGTGTTCATTGATAGGAGAGAAGGAATATTTTTTTGGTGTTGGGTGTTGGTGTCCACGTGGAGGTCTGGGAGTGGTAGTGTCAGGCGGTAATGGAATAACTGTCGCTTGGATCATTTGGGTGATGACTGAAGAGGTACAATTGGGGGAAGAAATGTTAACAAGGGACTGGAAGAAAAATGAATGGGTGTGTCTGGAGTGGTAGTCAGGTAGGGTGCAGGTCATTTGATACTCAGGGGATTGGTACTGAAGATGTTTCATACTTAAGATATTTTCACATCAGTGTTTTTGGTACTCAGACAATTTCCAACTCAAACCGTTAATGACTCAAACCACTGAAGTGTATCTAGGAAGCACTTAAATTACTGAAACTATGACACGTTCACGCACTTCACACACACACACACACACACACACACACACACACACACACACACACACACACACACACACACACACACACACACACACATATGGTTTTTAAAATTATCATAATTGCTTTCTGATTTTTCTCAAATGTTTTTATAATGTTTTGTTTCTTTGTAAGGAAAATAAACTAAAAATGAGAAACTATTTTTATGTAGCATTTTCATTTTGAATTAAAATTATATAATTATGTGTAAAATTATATATATATATATATATATATATATATATATATATATATATATATATATATATGTGTGTGTGTGTGTGTGTGTGTGTGTGTGTGTCATAGTTTCAGTAGTTTAAGTGCTTCCCAGATACACTTTAGTGGTTTCAGTCACAAACGGTTGGAGTCGCAAACGGTTTGAGTCAGAAATGGTCTGAGTACCAAAAAGACTGGTGCAGAAATATCTTCAGTATAAAATGTCTTTAGTACCTATCGCCTGAGTATCAACTGACATATAACTGTCAGGTATATACGTGAGTTCTTTTTTTTTCATTTTCTTGTTTTGAGAGTAGGCTGGTAGTTGTTTTTATTCCCTGCTTCAGTTACCTCTGTTTTTTTTATATTACCTTCATAATTTTCAACATTATTTTAACTTTTTTTCTACAATGTTCAGTCGTGTTGATCTGCTGTACACTTTGCTTCTGTTACCTTATCATCTCTTACCTTACCTTCTATTACCTTACCTCCTCTTACCTTACCTTCTCACCTTCTCTTACCTTACCTTGAAGCCACACATCAGGAGTCGTGGCTCAACAGGTAATATGAAGGTGAACTGAACACCAGCAAGAAGCCTGAAGTAGTTATCGTGAGTCAGACTTAGACTCACGCCCACCATCCACCTTCCTGTCACCGTCACCCTAATTTTGTTGTTGTTGATGAATGATGACACGAATATATGGCACTCAATTTCCTCTTTCCTGTCAACTCTTATGTGTGATATCTTATAAAGTATCATTAGTATATGTCAAAACCTTATTCCATTATCTGAAACTACTATTTTTTGTTTTCATTCTCCTTTCTTCCTTTTGCAATTACGTTTCGCCTATCGTCTTTACTCACTGCTTTCTCACTTACTCTCTCTCCTCCTCTTATCTCTCTTCCCTAACTGCCTTGTTACTTACTTACCCTCCCCCTATCACCTCCCCCTAAGGAACCCCATTTGGTCCCCTCCACGTCCCCTCCACTGCCTTTACACTCCGTCCTGAGGCAGCCGTGGGGATAGTGCGTGTCAAGGCGTCATCAGGGACAAGAGACCGACGCCAAAGAGTGGGAGTTACGCCTTTGTTTCAACATAAACCACAAGGAGCAGTGAACTCTCGCCCCTCATGATCTCCCTTGACGCCCTGATGTGGGTCAAGGCTGAGTGGGTGGGGTGGGCGGGCTGGGTGGGATAGGTGGGTTGGATAGGTGGACGGACAGGAAAAGTGGAATCAACACTCACGCATGTAGTAGCAGCATCTGTGTGTGTGTGTGTGTGTGTGTGTGTGTGTGTGTGTGTGTGTGTGTGTGTGTGTGTGTGTGTGTGTGTCTGTGTGTCTGTGTTTGTGTGATTATTTCCCTGTCTCTGTGTGCCTTGTGTGTTCTGTTCAGCATGTATACAAAGGCTGTGAGAGAGGAAGTAAGGCCTTGGTACGAGTGGCAGGTAGACAGAAGCGGCTCCTCTTGATTATAGAGAGAAACAAAGAATCTAACGTCAAGTGTGTTTATTGGAAAATTGATAATCGGTACTGAGTGTTTTATCTGTTTAATGTAAATCGAAGGAGACACGTTCTGGATCCATGCACTTTTTGTCTTATTTTTTGTATTCATTGTAAACATTAAGCTCGTATTAATTATTTATGTTTTCTTATATATATTGACTTATTTATTTACTTACTTTTATGGGTGTACAGTACGTGGTGAAAGGGATGAGTGTGTGTGTGTGTGTGTGTGTGTGTGTGTGTGTGTGTGTGTGTGTGTGTGTGTGTGTGTGTGTGTGTGTGTGTGCGTGTGTGTGTATCTTGTCTTCACTTCTCTCATCACTCTCTTTGATAACACACCACACATTCCTTATTGACCCTTGGTGTTCATGTTTTATTCAGCGGATGAGATGTTCAGCACACACACACACACACACACACACACACACACACACACACACACACACACACACACAGAGGAAAAAATGTATAGGTGTCATCGGGTAGTCATACATCCACGTCATTCGTTTGTCACATATTATGGATCATTAGCATTCCTTTCTTACACACACACACACACACACACACACACACACACACACACACACACACACACACACACACACACACACACACACACACACACACACACAGTTATTTCCGGCACTGTTCAATATCGTTGCTTCCCTGAACTTTGCAATAGATGGATTAGGTTATAGCTTTTCACTAGAATCTTTATTATTCTTGGTGTTTCTTTTCTTGTGTTTATTTTTCTCAAAGTTAGTTTATCGTTCATGTTGAATTTGTTTTCTTGTGTGAAATTGCGGACATGTAACTTTACCGTGTATGGATTTCTCTTAATGGTATGCATGTATGATTGGATAAAAATAAAAAAAAATAAATATATTGATAGATGGATTGAATAACTAAGTAGATAAATAAAAGGTGAAATAATAGTATGTATATAAATAAAGACAAAGAGAATGTTTTATATGCTCCTAATATAACACATTCTACATCTACCTATCAATCTATTGTTCTATTTATCTATCTATCCATCTATCTTGACGCCACATATAATTTCTGTTCATGGCTTTCTTCACATTCTTCCATTTTTCATTTATTCATAATGTTTACTCAACTTGTTTATTCTGTGAAGTAATAAGTTTATATTTCACGTTATACCCCCTTCGTATCGCTTCCTCCTTTCCCCTTTCTCCCTCCTCCCCTTGCTTGTTCCCCTCCTCACTCCTCCCCTTTACTCCTCCTCTCCCCTCCTCGTCCCTTTCCCCTTCCCCTCCCCTCCCCTTCCCTTACTTATCTCTGACGTCACAGCCTGCCTCCCTTGGGTCTGTAAGTGGCTAAGTTCAGACGCAGGATAATACTATGCACGCCAATGTTCCCTTCCATCCCTCCCTCACCCCTCTCTCTCTCTCTCTCTCTCTCTCTCTCTCTCTCTCTCTCTCTCTCTCTCTCTCTCTCTCTCTCTCTCTCACCAAATCACAATAACAACCTTTAACAACCTCTTACCACCACAACAAAACCTATCAACCACACACCACAGAGAATAAAATCACCTTTTTTTTTCCCCCTATTTTTTTTCCTAATCACTCATAACGTAAATGTTCCAATTCAGGGACTTAAGGCTACCGTGGAAACCTCTAATTTTGGTGGTGGTGGGTGTGATGGGCGTGGGTACTCGTGTATAAAAATGATCTATTGAAGGACATTTTAAAACCTTGTATTAATTTACCTGCCTACTTACCTTTCTACTTACTTGTCTACTTACTTGTCTATTTACCTGTCTACCTGGCCGTGGTGTTGTTGGTAATAAAGTTGGTCTGTCCTTGGCTGGCTTCCTCTACGATGGATGCATTTTGTCAGTGAGTTTTATATTTTACTACTGAAGGGAAGGTGTAGCCAATGACCTTCGATTAGATTTTATACGTGAACGCTTCGTCAGTTTTATGGTTGGACGTTTGACTGATTCTTCCTCTTCGTAGCCTTGAGAGTGTATGGTATAGTAGTTATCTTCTCTCGTTATTTTTTTGTTTTATATCATCCTTTCTTCTTCCTGTTCCTTCCTATCATTATGTTTGTTATTTATCTAATTTTATTCTTTTTTTTGGTATGTCTCCTTTTCTTTTTCATATTTATACCTTTCATTATTGTGTTTTTTTTTCATGATTCTTCGTATTTTTCGTCTTTCTGTCTTTTTCTGTTTTGTTTCGTTTGTTTCATTTTTTTCTTCTTCCTCTCCTTCCTCTCTCCTCCTCTTGTTGTTTTACGTAACTTAACCGGTGAATTTTTTTTCTTCCGTTCCACACACTGCATTTTCATCCTTTTTTTGCTCTTGCATATAGAAGGACTTTTGTGTTTTATTAACTTTTTTTCTCTCTCTTTTGAAACAACATTGCGAACCTTTCGATTAAAAGGAAAAGTTTTGACATTTTTTTCTATTATAATTATCATCATTTAACCCCACAAGAAAAGTACCGATTGTATCACCAAATAGAGTATCATTCCATGTACACTTTTTTTCATGAGTCACATACGCCTATCAATACCTATCAATATCAACGACCATATATGTAAAAGGGATATGATTAAACAAAAGAAAAAATTAAGCAAAAAGTAATAGGATTCAACAGGTAATTTATCTACAGGATACAGGCGGCTCTTCTGATCGTCAACTATTATATATCATCCCCACAACAGTAACACCCGCTGAGAGAGTGTGGCAGGACAGGGTGTAGCGTAGAGGGTGTAAGCAACGCTGGTGGAGGAGGTGGAGGAGCTAGACAATACTGGAATGTGTGTAGAGCAGAGGGAGTGGAGTGGAAGGTTAGAAGATAATAATAATAATAGTAAAAATAGTGAAGTAGATGCAGAATGGGTGATGAATAGCAGGTTAAGTGGATGGGGAGGAGGAAGTGGATGAAGGTGAATGTGGAGGGGATGGAAAATGAATAAAGATGGAACTATAATATAATCATAAAGGAGAATGGATAAGGTGGAGGAGGTGGAGGAGATAGAAGTGTTAGGAGGAATGTGGATCATAATGTTATTTACTAGTAATTTGCTGGAGGTGGGGTTATAAACTAGCTGATTGGGTTGTTATCTGTGAGGAGGGAGTGCTGTTTTACGAGGGGCTTGGCAGGGGTGTAACAGGGGTGTAACAGGGGGCTTGGCAGGGTGTGGCCAGGCGGGTGTGGTGGTGTGGTGGAGGTAAAAGTAAAGATTAAGTCATAAATGTCTTACGATAACCCTCTTCATTTTTCCATTTATGAATACACACAAATAAAAACTTAAAGGCTCAAAACAATTAAATTAATCACCCAATTGACTCATTAACACATTTTCCTTATCAGTATTAGATGCATGGCACACTACCCTCCCTTCCCCTCCCTTCCCCTCCCTTCCCCCTCCCTTCCCCTCCCTTCCTTGCATCACGAAGGGCTCTTTGGGTCACCTTATCATTAGTCTCAAGGTCACAGGGAAGGGGCGGGAGAAATAACAACAAAGGAACAACAAGAACTAATTACATCAACAACATAACACCGTCACTGATTATAATGACTTTACTATCACCTCATCATCTAATTTTGTCTATCCTTATCTATATGCAATGGACACATGTATAGCCTTCCCCTTCATCCTTACCTGTAACAACCTCACCTCACCTCACCTCACCTCACCTTCAACTCACCTCACCTTCAACTCACCTGGTTTTCACTACTAATCAAATTTAGTCTTAATCCTACACCTGCATCTAGGGTGTTAATTGCTTACCTGTATCTTCACCTGGTGTTTATTCCCCCTCTCACCTGAGTTATGTGTTGTTGGGTAATCATGTGCTTGAGGGGAGATGCTCCATTTCAGGTAGCAACACAGCCCCTTCAGGTACAAGGTCATCATTAGCATTCTCGTCGTGGGTAGGTGAGCTAAGTCTGCTGCTAGGAAACTGCGAGCGATTTTTTTTTTCTCTCTCTCTATCTATCTATCTCTATCTCTCTCTCTCTCTGGCTTGCTCTCTCAACACCACACACACAGACACACACACACCCACACCCACTAAAAAAAAACCTATTCTTCAATTTCTTTTATTCATAAGTGTGTCATAAGTGGCTCAATGTCCCGTTAATATTGCTAAAAAAGAAGAAAATAATGTGTCCCTATTTTATATCAACCTATGAAGAAGGATTGTGTTGATTGCTTAATATATCCGTTCCATTTTCCATTTAGCATTGCGTTTAAAAAGAAAATTCAAAATTGCATCTTCAAAAGTGTTGATGTGAGCTTCCCTTTACAAAATGACTTGGTGTGTGTGTGTGTGTGTGTCTCTCTTTCCCTTGTATTGGGGGCGCTAATGACGGGCGGTTGGGAGGAAAATGTTTGCTCAAGGGAGAGTTAGCGCGGCAGATGGACGGTGAGACAGCATAGTGACGAGGTAGGGATGCAGATGAGAGTGACGTGCGTGGGTAGGTGTGACTAGGGAGGTGGTGTCCATGAGGCGAGGGTGTGGCTAAGGGGCTTCTATGGTGTACCGTTTGGGGTGTGGTCATTGCTTTTTTGTGCTTCCTTATTTTTTTTTTCTCCTCCTCTTCCTTCTCCTCCATCTTCTTCTCCTATCCTCCTCCTCCTCCTCCTCCTCCTCCTCCTCCTCCTCCTCTCCTATTCTTTCAAGCGTCTTAGATCACGAGTTTTTGTACTCTGGCAAGGAATAAAAAATAGGAGGTGAAAGAGGAGCAGGAGGAGAGGAAAAAATTATAGAAAAAGGAAGGAGGGAAGAGGAAGATGAAGAGGTGGAGAATGACGAAAATAATGAACAGGAAGAAAAGAATAAGTAGAAGAAAAGAGAAGTATATTTAGAAATGACACACACACACACACACACACACACACACAGTGAATCCGTAGTGACCTTGCATGTGTGAGAAGGATTCTGTACTGTGTTTGCCGAGGCTGGGTACACACTGGGGTCACGCCTTGCTGAGCCTTCGTTAGCCGGGCGCGGACGAGACTACAGACGAACGACCTTGACTTAACACAGCGGTGGTATGTGACGGTCGTTCGGTGGAGGAAGGAGAAGGGCGGGAAGGGATATAAGAAGAGAAGGGCGGGAAGGGATATAAGAAGAGAAGGGCGGGAAGGGATAAAAGAAGAGAAGGGCGGGAAGGGACATAAGAAGAGAAGGGCGGGAAGGGATATAAGAAGAGAAGGGCGGGAAGGGATATAAGAAGAGAAGGGCGGGAAGGGATATAAGAAGAGAAGGGCGGGAAGGGATATAAGAAGAGAAGGGCAGGAAGGGACATGAGAAGAGAAGGGCGGGAAGGGACATAAGAAGAGAAGGGCAGGAAGGGATATAAGAAGAGAAGGGCGGGAAGGGACATAAGAAGAGAAGGGCGGGAAGGGACATAAGAAGAGAAGGGCGGGAAGGGACATAAGAAGAGAAGGGCGGGAAGGGACATAAGAAGAGAAGGAAAATCAGCTTCTCCTTGAAATCAATAAATCCCTTTGTTTATCTTGTTTTTTAATGTATTTCAGTTAATTTTTTCATACGTTTGTGATACTTTTTTTCTAACGGTCTTGATAATGTGCCAATAAGAAATTAATTGAATAGGTGTAGTTCTCAAATTATTTTTTTTTTAATATAAATGTATAATCTTCTCCGAACAAGTCTTTAAAAGCTTCATCCATAATATTGGGAAGGATCACATAATACATAATTATTATACATACTGTTTAGAAGACTCATAGTTGAAATAGATTACAAATGAGTGAGTCAGTGAGGGAGGGCGTGAGTAAATGACATGAGTTTAGCGAGTGAGCAAACATGTGCGTGAGGGAGTGCGTTAAGGTCAAGATATTGTAGTAAATGTTTCCTTATATGAGGTGGCAAGGTTCTCAGACACACGGACAGAGAACTCCAACAGGAAGCGAAGGTGAAGAGTTAGCGTGAAGGTGCAGTACCAATAAACACATGCAGTAGTAGAGTTCCCAGTACCTAATGATTATAAACACGACATCAAGGGGATTGAAAACTACCTGTAAACTAACCATAACTGTGATTGTAGCATTGAGCGAGCTGTACACCGCAGAGGAATATTAAAAGTAACATTTGTAACGCACTATCAACCACCATCCCTCTAGATTACACCCTACACGCCCATACACAACCTAATGACATACAGAGAGAGAGAGACCTTGACGTAGCAACAAAAAAACGAGACAAGACAAAAGACACACAAGGAAAACAATAGAGACAACCTACAATTAATAGTTTTCGCCGTCTATCCTAAATGACAAAAAACAAAAAGAACCCACCCACAAAAAACTTAACCTTCCATACCCAATGCAATGCAGTTCACCTCCACAGCCTCGTCAGTCGCCCCTTCTTCATGCCACGCCCTGTCACTACCACCTCGTAATGACCCTTCACCTGACTCACAACATTTCCACGACCATTAAGAAACGTGACTTGGTGATGACGTGAGTGGTGCCCTTCCCTCACCTCCTCCCCGCCCCGCCCCGGCCCACCAAGCGCCCCGTCAGGTGTGTGTGTGTGCTAATTGGCAGGTGTGTGAGGTAATGGGCAGGTGTGTAAGGTGGTGACGCACTATTGTTAAGAATACCGACCGACAGACATGCAGACACACACACACACACGCACACGCACACGCACACACGCACACACGCACACGCACACACGTTAGTATAAAAGAAAGACTAAAAAGGAGCTGAATATAAAGCAACACTATAGATACAAAACTAGTTGGAACCAGACAATATACATTATATAACCCTCAATATTTTTCTTCATAGCAGCCACTGACAGAGCAGCAGCTTGGCATCACTGTTATGTAAGACTCGTAACACAACATTATCACGAGCTATAACCTTCCCTATCATTCTTATTTCTTATTCTGGTTGATTTTAGGAAAGTTTTCGTATGGCCAGCACACTCCCACGGCGTCATTCTTATAAGCCTCTGCATTATCATATCTTATTTTCACATTATCTATATATCTAGCTATCAATCTATTTATTTATTTATCTATATATCTATCTATCTATCAATATTTTCTTCCTTCCTCCTTTTCTTATTTATTTCTATCGTTCTTTCATTCCTCCTTTCTTCCTTCCATTCCTTCTTTCGTTTTTATTTATCTATCTACATTTTTGCATTCGAGAAAGTTTCGTTTTCCTTCCCTCCTTCGGGTGAGTGTGTGGTGTTTGCGTGTGGCCCAGGAAGATGGCACCGACTCATCACCTTGAGTGGCAGGTGAAGGTGATGAAATTACAAAAAAGACCCTCAGGTAGTCCAAACCTCCCTTCACCTCCTCCTTCTCCTCCTACTACTACTACTCTTCCTCACCTTGACGTTACCTCTCCCTTGTTTAAACACCTTCATCCACCTTCTCTTCCTTTCATGCTATCCCTTCCACCCCTCACCCACCCCTCACCCACCCTTCACCCATCCTCCCCATCCCTATTAAGACGATCCTCACCCCTCCCCCCCCTTCCATGGCACTTCTTCTCACATCATCCTTCTTCCTCTTCCTCTGTAACAGCCTCTCATCGTCTCTTCCCTTTTGATGCTTTTTTCTAGTGTGTTGTATATTTTTACATGAATAAATGACTTGCTAATAGCCTCAAAACGTGCCTTGGAAAGAAAAATATATAAACCTGCTTTATACTACTTTTTCCTCACACACACAAACAAAAAATCAAAATAATACGATGGTGTTATTGATTATTAAGTGAATTTCGTTGCAGAAGCGTATCCGTGATGTAAAAAGTGAAGAGAAAAAAAAATACTGAAGGAATTTTGGTCTCAAGGGATGAAAAAGTGTAATTCCTAGTTGAATCTTGCAATAATAAATACTTAAATAGAAGGAAACATGCATTTGACAAGCTCTAAAAGGCAATAAACCATGAACATAGAAGTAGAAGGTAGCAAGAAAAGTATCATTATAACTAAAAGGTAAACAACTGAAGGGAAAAGGGAGGGAAGCTAACGAGACAGTGTTAATTCCAGCTTGTTTAGGAGTGTTGTGGGAGGGGAGTGTTAGATGGAAGGGTGCAGCCCATGTACAGAACCTACTTGAGAGTGAGAGGAATTGACGGACACGATGCAGAACCTCCAATGATTATACAAGAACTAATGTATAAGTTTTTTTTTAATTAAGTTGCTTAGTGACGAGACCATGAAAGTTATTAAGGTTATTCATTACTGTGTGCTTAGTCATTGTATATTTATTTGTTACAGTTCTTGTTTTCTTTCATAGACCTGCAAGTTTTTTTTTTATAGACCTACACTTTTTTTTTAATAGACATACAAGTTTCTGTTAACTCAGCTGTGACGTGAATAGCGGTTATTGTTTTTTGTCGTTGTTGTAGTGGCTCTTTTTCCTCTTACACTCCGTCTCCTCTCTCGTATTCCTCTCACCTTTCCTCTATCTTCCTTTCCCTTTTACTCCTAAACTCCTCTTTCAAGGTTTCCGTAAATTGTCCGTGGCTTGCATTTCTATTATACGCTAACGCAAACATTCTTAAGTGTGTTTTAATAATATTTGTACACAGCAGTATTTGCGTGCAGGTGTGACTCAACAGGTTTGCAAAAAGATGAAGATGAAGGACTGTTGTTGACAATATAAGTTTTCTTTATGGTTTGACGTGCAAGTCACACACACGCACACGCACACACACACACACACACACACACACACACACACACACACACACACACACACACACACACACACACACACACACACACACACACACACACACACACACACACATTTTATTCATTATCATCATATAGTATCGCTTCCTCTTCTGTATCTTCTCGTTCTTCTTTTTCTTCTCCTTTTCCTCCTCCCCAACCTCCTCCTCCTCCAGTTCTTCTTTTTGTTCCTTTTTTTCCCCTTCTCTTCCACTGAAACGTGACCTTCGGCAGAGCCCACCTCACCTCGACGTCCTGGTCCCCTCACCTTGCTCCTCTCAAGGCCGGATAGGTGAGTCTCCTTAGAACTTCGTGTGGCAGATGCTGATCACTCCCTACCCCCTACACATTTTACCCCCTCTACCCCCCTACCCCCTACCGCACACCAACTACCCTCCGTCTGCATCCCTGCCGCCCATGACAACCTCTACTACCCCTCTTCTCCTCCTCTCCCCTCTTTGTTTACTCCTGTCTCTTTCATTCTTCCTCTCAATTATTCATGTCAAGTTATTGCCATCGCTGTCTACTGCCCTCCTCTCCTTCTCTATGGTGCCTGCCTCTCTACCCCCTGCCTGCCTGCCTCCCTTCTCCCTGCCTGCCTGCCTCCCTACCCCCTGCCAACCTCCCTACCCCTTACCCTCATTCTGTTAGAGTTCATCCCTACTCCCCGTTCCTCTTCTTATAATCTCCCCTTCCTCCTTCCCTCCCTTCCTCCCTCCACCTGACTAAAACTACTATCAGTTTACTCTTCTCTCAGCCTACCCTCTTCCCCTCCCTCCCTTCCTCCCTTCTTTATTTGTTTTCTTTTTTATTTAAACTTGATACATTGGATACAGTTGTGTGCTAAAATCCTGGTTGGGACTCTCTTCCTTCTTCTATTCCCTCCCTTCTGTCCCTCCCTCCCTCCCTCCCTCCTTCCCTTCTTAAGCCTCCTCCCTTCTACCCCCCTCCCTTCCTTCTTCCCCTACACCGCTCCCTCCCCCCTCCCCCCGGTCCCTGCATAGCCAGTCTTGTCACACCCATATCAACGCTTCCACTTACATAAACTTCCCATATCTGTCCAGTGAGCCACTACGCCCCTTGTGCTGTTTAGTTTATGTTTATGTTTTCTTCAGTTTACCTTGAAATAAATTGGTTTTCTAATTTCTTTTTTGTTTTGTTTTGTTTTGTATCTGATTTTGATTTACTTTTTATTTGTATTTTATTTTATTTTGGGATGTTGATTGTTATTATTTTCTCTTTTTATTTGTTGTTTCAAGTATGGTTTTTGTTTTTCTCGTTGTCTTTCTTTCTTTTCCTCTCTCTTTCTCTCTCCCTCTCTCTTATTTCTTTTAATTTCTTCTTAAGGGGTGAAGGGAGTCTCTGTGAAGGTCGTGGCTCATCACTTCCTTCCCTTCACCTTCCCTTCACCTTCCCTTCGCCTTCCCGTCCTCACTTTTCCTCTCTTCTTCACCTCATACGTCCTTCATTTCATCATTTTTCTTCATTTGATTTCTATGCTTTTCTGCATTTCATTATATTAAACACAATATTTGTTTCGGTTTGAATTCCATTTCTCTGTTCTTTTGCAACCTATTTTAGATTTATTTTTCCTCCTCCCTATGGCCTTTGTTCTCTCTACCCCTTCATCTACTTCCCCTTCCCTCCCTTCCTCCCTCCCTCCCTCCCTCCCTCCACTTCCCCTTCCCTCCCTCCACCACTGTAGGAGAGACACGTGATGAGGTTGGTAACTTTTGTAGCTCGTCCGAAGGTAGCAACAGGGAGCAAACTATTCACCTACTCGTGTGTTCAGGTGTGTTCAGGTGTGTAGGTTTGGTTTTTATCACCTTGCGTGTATGATATGATAGTATTTGACATTCAGAGGGGTATTCTTTTATTTATTTATTTATTTTTTAGTTCTAGTGCTTTTGTGTGTATCAAAGTCAAAAATTTGTGTCGTGTATTATTGTGTTTTGTGAAGGCAATGAATTCCTGTCGTCATATATTAAGGTTTTATTTCAGTGATTTATGTCCCTTGTCAGTACTTGAGGTTATTATCTTTTTTGTGTTACTATCTCACTCCCTTGCACGCAGGGGATGTATATATAAATTTCACATTGCGTATTATATTTCAGTCTTTTTTTATAAGTAGCTTCAGATCTTTTTTTTTTTGCATTTTTTTCTCCTTGTATTACATGTTATATCATTCTGTAATTGTGTTCATATGTTCACCTCCGTGTCGCCTGCATTTGTTATTCATTACACGCTGATAACAGGTGTGTTGCTCTCCTCCTTTACCTGCAGGGCTTAAGAGGGCGCTTGAACCCGTTACCTTAGGCTCTTTGATCTGCCAGGACTGTCAGGTGTGTGAGCGGCCTGAAGAAATCATGAGCACTATTCACAACTTCAACTTCTTGTCTGCAATTCGTATCGTTCATGAAATTTATTAGGATTATTTTTTCACCCATTTGTCTTTGGGTTACATAAAAAAAACTAATTGAGCTAGACTGTAAAACTTCACTGTCAATTTTTTACGTAAAGACAAATATTAAACACACCTCTAATGGCTGCAACGTGATCAAAAACTCCTATTGGCACTCTTGGTCAATGGCAGAACGTTTAATAATTAGCAATGACAAAAAAAATTCAGGAAAAGGTACTTCAAAAATATTTCACCTTCAGTTTTGGTTCCTCCTTCATGGCGACGAGACAGAAGAGGCGGCGATGACACGGATGGTTGAGGGGAGAGACCTTGGGAGGGAGAATAAGAAGAGGGAGAGAGGAGAGAGAGGGAGAAGATGGGTGGGAAGAGCCTGTGGAAGGGAGGGAGATGGATGGTATTAGAGAGAGGATGGGAGGAAGAGGATCGAAGAGGTGGAGAGAAGATAGGGAGGAAAAAGGTGGATGGTAACAGTGTGGAAGGGATGGAGAGTGGTTTAAGGGCATTGGGTCTTGTACTATCTGATTGTATATTTTTTTTTTTTATGACAACAACACAAAAAATAATGAAAATTGACAGAGACAGGACAGGACAAGACGCCATATGGAGAAGAAGAAAAAACGTGAGTGAGTGAGTGTCCATCTTCAAGGTTACATGGACAGGTATGTGTTAAATAGCATGTACTGTACCTGTGTGATTTAGTGAGTCTCTGAACCAGGTATGAAACAGGTAATCCTTAAAGTATACGTATAACTACTAATGGCCTTGAAATACCGTGACCCAAGGGAGGTTAGCGGAAATTACTTATCACGGCGACACTTCAAGGATATTAGATTTATGACGAGGGGTAAAAAAGGATTAACCTCAGAATCACATTTAAACGGGTTTCAAGCTATGGAGTTAGGAGTAAAGAATGGAAGGAAGGAGAGACAGAGGAAGAAAGGAAGAGAGACAACAGGAATTGGAGGAGAGGAAATATGATGAAAGGGGATGAAAGAAACGGGAACTAAGAATGAGAGGAGATAGATATAACTGTACTAACTGAGGGAATAATGGCACAATGAAAGGAAAAGAGAGAGAGAGAGAGAGAGAGAGAGAGAGAGAGAGAGAGAGAGAGAGAGAGAAGGGAAAAAAAGACAGAAAAAAAGAAAAACATCTACGGTACAGGTTCAAGGTCTTCTACAATCCAAGGCTTCCCACCACCACCACCACCACCACCACCACCACCACCACCACCACCACCACCACCACCACCACCACCACTACCCTGTCCCTTCCTCTATTCCTACAAGCCTTGGCCTCTCCTTATCCTCTTCCTTCAGGGTCAACGAAGACTACTCCCTGCCCCCCCCAGCCCCCCAGCCCCCCATCGCCCTCCCTCCATCCCCAACACACCCCAAACCTGAAGCTCCTGTAGAAGTAGTGGCAGGTAACTTGAACTGCCTTGGCTCTTAGTAACTAGAGAAATGTTATCTAAACCGACGAGGAAGGAAAAAATCAGATCTATTTTATCAGTGTGTTTTTATATTTGTGTATTCAGTCCTTAGATACACTTTTGGTAATGGGTTTTTTTTTATTTTGTTTGTGTGTGTGTTTGTATGTGTGTTGTGTGGGGGGGTCGGGGTTGGGGGGGTTGTTAGTGTGTGTGTCTGTTTGTCTGTATTTCTCTTTCTGTATCATTAGTATTATTATTCGTTTGTGTATGTTTGTCCGTCTTTTTTGTCCCTATGTCTGTCTACCTGTGTGATTCATAATGGGTGTGTCCGTCTGTCTGTCTGTCTGTCTGTCTGTCTGTCTGTCTGTCTGTCTGTCGTTGCATCTACCTGTCAGCTATCTTTCCTTTTTTTTATTTTATGTGTGTACGTTTGGTTACTTATAAATCACTCCGTCTTGTGAATTTTTTTTATTTTATAGTCAAAGGTACTACAGTGGGATTGGAGGGATATGTGGGTAGGGATGGGTATGTTGGGGTGGGTATGTTGGGGGTGGGTATGTAAGTGGTTGGTATGTAAGGGATGATTAAGTGAAAGAAAAACGAGGATGTAAAAGTTGAGAAGGAAGGTTGGCATAAGGTTGTAAGGTTTAGTTATATAATGTGGATATTTGATTTTGGGGTGCTAAGTCCTCCCTTTTTTTGAGGGTGTGTGGCTGCCAGGTGCTTACATGTGAGTGTTTGTATACCGGATGTCCTTCACTCTCCTTGTCCATCATTCTTCATTCCATTCAGCTAATCACATAATATCTCAAATTACTTTCAAATTCATCTTCTTCTCTGTCCCTCTAAATTTTTCTTACCCTCACTCTCTTAGATTTATTCTTTCCCTTTTAAAACGTCACTATAAGTTTTCCTTTCTCTCCTTGTCTAGTATTCAGTTCTTATTCAATGGTTTTTTTCTGACTGTGTAAATTCTTTTTCTTCCTTTTCCTTGTCCTTCTAATTTTTTCTTTTCCTCCGTCCTTGTACTTCACATTCATCTTCTCTCTTCCTTTCCATCCTCTTTCGACCTTCAAAAACACACACACACACACACACACACACACACACACACACACACACACACACACACACACACACACACACACACACACACACACACACAGCTCTGCACGTTGCCAAGAACTACATGTTATTCCTGAAATCATCTGCTATGTGACTGGAAATAAAATGATCCTTTCTCACGACGGGCAATGAACTGAGGTGAGGTGCAGACAACCAGGGCGGAGGGAACCTGTTTGAGGCTGAGTGAGGCGCCGAAGGTGACCCTCAATGTAAAGTGCAGCCCAGGAGTTAGTCAGGAGAGGAGTACTGTGCTTGGGTATCGCCTGAGGGTTACAGAGCCGTATGTTGTGCAGGTTGGGTAAGGGAGGATGATGGTAAGGTTTAATACACCATAAATATACACACACACACACACACACACACACACACACACACACACACACACACACACACACACACACACACACACAGACAGGGATCATAGTAGTGTGTCTCTGTTATTACCTAACAGACTACCTCGAGGCACTGACGCACACATTCACACACACACACACACAGACACAGACACACACACACACACACACACACACACACACACACACACACACACACACACACACACACACACACACACATATATATACATACACAGGCAGGCACGCAAACATACAAACTTTAAGCTGTTACCTCGTATAAATAAGATCATGACAAGGCTTCCCATGCCAACCAAGAGATTACAAGCGTATGTTAATCTTAATTCAGGTTTACTTGCGATTACAGTTTTACAGAATGCAGAGACCTGTGAAATATATCACTTGCATTTCTATCAGAGTTCCACGTCCTCTTGAAAGAATAGCATCTGTCTATCCATCCATCCATCCATCCATCCATCCATCCATCGCCGTTACAAGCATTGATCTGAGGCGTCAATGAACTGCATTATCAACCAAATGAATCGTCGTTCCCGAAACTCCATGTCGTGGCAGCTTGTGCGTACTCAATTATTCTCAAACTCGTCCATTAGTGTTCCTTTTACATTATTCTTACACCCACTGACCTTGGTATTCCGTGCGCCTGACCCCGAGCAGGTGTTATTAAGGAGAATTACGGCCGAAGCAAGACTCCCCCGCCACACGCCAACACCTGTACCTGTGCGCAGTGATCCTATTTACCTTCGTGATTAGAGCAAGACTCGTGCTGCGGCGATGATTAAACTCAGCGGCTCAGACTTACGTGAGAAATAATACCGTGGCGCAGAAAAAAAAGGACACAACGTCATGGTTAGTGTTGAACTGTGACCTTGGGCAGTGCATTCATTATTATACCCCCCCCCCTCGTGTGTGTGTGTGTGTGTGTGTGTGTGTGTGTGTGTGTGTGTGGGTGCGTATGAAACAAAGCAAGACTTCTGTTCTATTATTTATAAACTTCCTCCAGAGATGTACTACCCCTCCATACCTCTTCTCTTCCCCTTCTCCTCCTCTTCTCCTCCTCCTCCTCCTCCTCCTCTTCCTCCTCCTCCTCCTCCTCCTTCAGTACACGCGACATTTGTTAGGTGGATGAAAAGAGGTGGAAGGAGGTTATAAGAAACACGAATAAGGAAATTTACCCCAAAAAACAAACCTGATCTGATGACATAAACAGAGACAGAATTACCTTCCATGACGTGCAGTAAGTAGTGTGACGTAGCGAAGACTCTGAAATTATGTATATTAATAGATTACAGAGACGTGATGTGACTCTGCACGTGTCTGTCCTTTCATCTAGACTCCTTACCTGTTGATTGCCTGTAATGGAACACCGTCTAGTCCAACAAAACAAGGCGAGCGAAAGAAACTGACTATTGTATAAAGGTAATTGTCTTAGTATCTCCTCCATTATCTCCTGGTCTTATTTAGCGCGTAGAAAACGGGGTTATGAAGCACCACTTATTACTTTTACATGTGTGAGATGAGCTGGTACCTCATCCGGCCCCTCGGGATAGCATTACACTCATTATGTAGATTGTAATTTAAGTGTCTGGTGTAATTGTGATGTCCTTGTTATTTTGAGGAGCTGAAAATAAACCAAGGGAAAATATAATGGTCTTACAGTAGGAACGTATAGGTAGGTAGGTGGTGGTAAGTGGTTATGATCGATTCAACCTAATGTTTAGATATGAGGTAAGGTTATGTGTGTAGGTATTGTCGTCTTTGTTGTTTCCGTGATAGATTTGTTTTGTTGTGTGCATTGTTAAGGTGTTGGTCGTATAAGAGAAATAGTTCATAAGAAAATAATAAGTAAAGTAGTTATTATTGTAGGATCATTTATATATTATCTCTCTTCTACCTATCATTTTGGGAGGAGATAAGGGATGAAATTAATGATTCTCTTCTTACAATACTGCATTATAGATAGATGAAGAAATAAAATTATACAACAATAACCTTAAACAATTGTATGAATTAATGAAAGACATGAATCAAAATGCAATTAAGAAGACATGATTACCAGAGAATATCCTCCCTATTATCCCCCAACCTATCCATCACCTACCCATCGTCTGCCCATCACCCACCCTCTACCCATCACTCACCCACCTTGATGCGTCATTCGTCCTTCACCTGCACATCCTTTCTTACCTGTTCACCTTCATAATGACAAAGGCGAAGACCAAACCAAAAATATCTAGTCTTAGGAGAAAGGGAAGTCATTGTTGTGTTTGTACAGGTTTTCAAGGCCTTACTATGTGTTGTATGATAGACCTTATGTGTACTTGGGTGTAGAGGTTACGGAGTTCTATAATAGTACAACCGGTTTCTCCCAGGCTGTATGTACTCTTAGTCGTGAGGGGTGAGTTGTATCGCGTGGAGGTGAGGTAAGATTGTATTTTTTTCACTCTAGTGTATGTTGTATATTTCTAATTTATATGTGGTTTTTGGCATTTATGGTTACCTCAATTTTTGTTAAGTATTCAGATCAGAGGATGATATTCTCTCTCTCTCTCTCTCTCTCTCTCTCTCTCTCTCTCTCTCTCTCTCTCTCTCTCTCTCTCTCTCTCTCTCTCTCTCTCTCTCTCTCTCTCTCTCTCTCTCTCTCTCTCTCTCTCTCTCGCGGTGGTACAAACACATCAAAGTCCTATTAGGTATGGGCATTGCGTTCAACCATTCAACCTTGTAAAGAAAATGTGACGCGTTCCTATTCAAGTGAGTGTTTGGTGGAAAGGTTTGGAAATGGGTCTTAATTGCGTAAGGAACAGCTAACCCTTTCTAAACATGTTTAACCCACTCCCTCCACCTCGTACAGTACCTTGGTTTATGACGTGAATTTGCACCTGTATTACGTTATCTTATTTTTACACACAGACAAACAGCGTTATAACAGGGACTGGAAGTATTTAATTGTACTTTTCCAAGGATTTTGTTTTTACCCTTCAGGCATTGTAATTTAGTTAACTTATTCCACCTTTGATCTTCCTTCCATTTTCAGGTCTATTTAAAAAGAAGTCCCATGTTTTTTTTTTTATCTTTTTTTTATTCTTAGCATCACCGCAGGTTAGAAATGCATACATAAGTGGCAGGGTTAAGCAGGGTGTTGTTAGCCTTGAAAGTCATCCTGGTGGTGAGGCTCGTCATTAAAGTATTAATCTTACGTCACCCTTAACCGGCGCTCCTCAGAGACTAGACACAACTAATCACGAAAAGGGCAATAATTACTATGAAATAATATACCCAACACCCTTTTAGCGCGCCCTTCGTGAGCCGCACCCCTTGACGTCAGGCCCCGCGGCGGTCAGGTGTGTCACGGCCCTACTGGTTGTCTACAGTGCCCCAAGGAAGGTCAACATTACCATCTTCACTTTGACCTTTTTCTTCTTCTTCTTGTGACCTGTTTCGTTTTAGATCGCTTCGTAGGTCTTCGTCTTCCCTCACACTTCTTCATTTTCTTGGAGGTATTATTTTTCTATTCGCTGTCTGTTATATGTCTTTCTTTCTTTCTGTCTGTCTGTGCCTGTCTATATTTCCCTGTCTCTTTTGATATGGTATGGATGGCCAAACGTGGGAATAATAAGTGATAAGTTTTGACAGTTGGTTGTTACATTGCAAATATGATCGTGTGGGAAGATATAATAGTTTTCAAAAGGGCCCACCAAAAAAAAAGTACTGTCCCTTGGGAACTGGAAAGGCGATGCAACTGAAAATTATGTACTTTTTATTATTATTTTTTTTTACATTTAGTTTTTATCTACAGTCGTGAGGTATTTCTTAGTTATCTTTTTGAATAGGATACGCTCGAATATTAGATAAAAAGAAGTTCCCTGTGCATCAAGTGAAGTATATTTTGTCTATGAGTTAACTTGAACTTGTCTCTTGAACTAACTCTCACAGAAATAGGAAAAAAAATATGACTTGGCTATTATACTTTTTGCTTGGCTTGACGATAAATATGTTTTGTATTTTTATCATGTTGTGGTGTTTTTACCTTTGTTAATAATCCATAATAGTAATATGTAAACACAAATTTGGCAAACTGATGATGATGATAATGATGATTGATGACAGACAATGTGGTGAGAACAATTACTTTTCTCAAATATCAAATGTCATGTAATGTTTAAATCGATTTTATTTATTGTATTACAGCAACATCTTTCTTATGATTAGATAAAAAAAAAAAAAACTAAGTAATCTGATATGTTTTCGTTGATTAACTTTTACTCATATTTGAAGTTAAAGGAATATAAAAGAAGAAACATATTACCTTCACGCCTGGAAGTCAGTGTTATGATAGCGTTGAGTGAGGTGAGACGCAGGTGAGCGGGGAAGATAAACAACAAACCTAATACGCTTTACCCATAAGTGTTGAAGAAGACAAAGGAAAAGTTGTAGTGTAGCTAATGAATAATGAGGGAAATAAGGGATATGAATAACAGAAGGACAAACTACTTTTTTTTTCTCTCTCTCTCTCTCTCTCTCTCTCTCTCTCTCTCTCTCTCTCTCTCTCTCTCTCTCTCTCTCTCTCTCTCTCTCTCTCTCTCTCTCTCTCTCTCTCTCTCTCTCTCTCTCTCTCTCTCTCTTTCTTTCTATCTATTTCTCTTTCTCTCTCTAAACATTCGAGTCACTTTTTAAATATTTAGGTCACGCTTGTGTATTTTATTATGTTTCCATCATTTCATTGGCAGTAGATTAACAAGTTCAATTCACGGTCATAATTTTGAGGTTACCTGTAATAAGTTGAATTTTACACTACGTAGATAGGATACAATAGGATAAAAAGGTGAGGAAGGGAGGGATAGACTTGCATAAATCTCCTTCCTACTATCTACCTTACGTTACTTCAAACCTGCAGAGTGACTTAATCTCATCGTCTATTCTAGTGTTTACTGAAGCAATAGGTGTTTCCCGGCGCATCCAGCCACCCTGCATCACCTATCACCTCGTTGACCTATTCTCTCTTTCCTCACTTTTTTATCTTACACGTTTGGTAGCCTGGAGCCTTCACTGCCTTGTTTGGTTGTGATAAAAGGGTTTGATTGTAAGTGATTTCCAATGGAGATCTGTAGAATATATGTTTATGTGATGAGGTAGAAAGAGAGAGAGAGAGAGAGAGAGAGAGAGAGAGAGAGAGAGAGAGAGAGAGAGAGAGAGAGAGAGAGAGAGAGAGAGAGAGAGAGAGAGAGAGAGAGAGAGAGAGAGAGAGAGAGGTGAGGTATAAGGCAGTAAAAGTTAGGAAATATTGTTATAATGTATTTAGTATCACCGTCACTATTTTTATTTTCCTTCTCCTTGTTGGTTGACTAAATATATGATGAAGTGACTCGACGAATACGTAACTTTAAGTGTTTTTATGTAAGTGTTTATTTGTTCCACAGTATGATTATGTATCTTGTGTATGGAAATGTTTAAACGTTTATAGGTAGTGCTTTAAGTGCTGTGTGTGTGTGTGTGTGTGTGTGTGTGTGTGTGTGTGTGTGTGTGTGTGTGTGTGTGTGTGTGTGTGTGTGTGTGTGTACTTGATATTAATTTTAATTTTTTTTTTTTACTGCTTTAATTCTTTTTTACTTGAGGTAACTGTATTTCTACTTCTATTTTTTTTTCTTCAGACGTTTACTTTAGAATTGTAGGTCCTATCATATCCTAACCATCATGTTAACACTCACCAAATACTCCTGCGTACCGACCATCATCATAATTTAGGTTAGGTTAGGTTAGGTTAGGTTGGGTTAGGTATTATCATGAATAGAATGAAAAAAATATATATAAAAAACAGGAACATCAAACACGAGGCATTACAAAAAAGATTTATTTATAATCTTAAAATACTCTTATATACACTTTATTATAGACACAGTATTAGTTAAAGATAATATAATATTGATGTATACACACTAAACCCATAGAGGGAGACTGGGAGGGGTGGTGGAGGAGGGAGGGAGGGACGTCACCCCCCCCTATCCACCACCCCTTGGCTCCCTATCTTACAAGGGGCGCGCCACCATCACGCCGCACACTAATTTGCGTGCAAGAGAACCCAGGAAACACACACACCAAAAACGGGGCAAGACTAAACATAAACAAAAAGTAAATAAAACACTCGCCGTGGATACGATTCAATAGGAATAAAAACAAATCGATACAGAAAAAATACATTGGATATTCTGAATGAAATTTGAAAAAGAGAATATGTGTTGCGTGGAAATTGTTGAATGGGGTTTGGGAAGGGTGAAGGGAGGAGAGGAAAAGGAGTGAGGATAGGCAAGAAGAGTGAGGGGAGAGAGAGGACTGAGGAGAGGGGGAGGGGAGGGGAGGGGAGGAGAAAAGAGTTGCTTGGTCTGGGAGAGAAACGTGATGCTACCTTTTTCTATGTCATTCATGCATTACTGGCACATACTGTAAGTCCCCCATAGATAGGCTACCCACACGTCCTCCACATCTATGCATGATGCTCCTAACCCCTTAACTATCATCGCTGCCCTGTCTGTTAAGTAATGAATCTTGTAACCATTAACCTTGCATTGGAATGAAGAAATGCAAACGGCACCTACTTACTCACTCACTCCGTTTTCTTTTATGGAGCACTATAATATTTCTTTCTGAGTAGTGTTTATGTATAAGTTTCAAGGGGTAACGAAAGGAAAGTGAGTTGCTTATTCGATTGATTAATTATTTATATTCAGTCACATTCATAATACTTGGTTATGGATTACCTTTGTTTAAGATCCGCACTCATGACCTTGCGAGAGAGAGAGAGAGAGAGAGAGAGAGAGAGAGAGAGAGAGAGAGAGAGAGAGAGAGAGAGAGAGAGAGAGAGAGAGAGAGAGAGAGCACTCCATCCTGGGTACACGCGCTTGACAGTGGCGCCTTTAACATGCATGGTGCTTGGGGCGTCTTGGCTCCTTGCCCTATGCTCGTATGGTTAGTTTGATTCACGTACACAACACACACACACACACACACACACACACACACACACACACACACACACACACACACACACACACACACACACACACACGCACACATACACACATACACAAAAAGAAATATATCGAAGAACTTTGGTTAGTTGATAAATTTGAAGAAAATAAAAATACAACATGCTAAATAGTAAGAGAGAAAATAGATTCATTAACATATGCATGCAAGAAAGTACAAAAAAATTATGATAATACAAAAACTAATCATTATTCACAAGTTCACAGTTCATTAGCCAATAGGCGTCACTTATTTTCCCTACAAAAATGACTTCGTCCAATCACAGCGCTCCGCCTTCCACTGTGGCCGAGGTCTTGTTTCAGTGTAACTTTTTGATAACTTAATAATAATATAATAGAAAAAAATATAACTTTGAGTAACTACAAAATGCCCAGAAGACAATATTGCAGTCAAGTAAGAAATAATTGCATGATCATTATCTTTCTTCTTGCCTTCCAATGATGATAATAATGATAATAAAAAAGTAAAAAATTTAAATAATAATAGAAATCATAATTATGAAAATAATAACAATATTGATAATAATATTGATAATAATAATAATAATAATGATAAAAATAATAATAATAATAATAATAATAATAACAATAATAATAATAATAACATTGATAATGATAATGACTATAATACATATATATACTCAGCTAATGATAGACTATTAATAATTAACAAGAGACTGGTTCAATACTGAAGACTCGGGAACACCACACACTACATCACCATCATCACACCGTCACCACAACACCATCACACCATCATCATCGTCAACACACCAGCACCCTCACCACATCACACCAGCACCACGCCACGCCACATGCATTCACCTGGCATCACAACTAACACTACTTTCACTCGCCGTAGAAATCACTGATACTTCTGTCATCATCATCTGTGTTACTGCATTAGGTATTATTCTTGTTTCTTTTCACGCTAAACAGTTTTCGGAACAGTAAGGCTAAACGGAGTATAGGAGAAGAAAGGAGGAGAGTGTTGAGGGTCGCGTAGGGTGATATGATACATACCAAAGCTTAATAGATATATTCCAGCGGTCAGCTAGAAGTGTGTGGTGCCACGGACGCTGCGGGTATACCCAGGGCCGTCCGTGGGCGTGAGGGATGATAAGGGAGAGTAGGAGATAGGGACTGGTTACTACAGAGGCTCTTTGGAAGTTTGTGACGTAGAACAGAAAGGTGGATGCAATATTTTTGTTGTTGTTGTTGTTGTGTTGTTGTTTTACCAACATGCATAGCGTGTTAACATCGTGGGAACTCAATTAACAATAACATGGTGTGGGCTCGGGGATTACTATGAGGTTGATTTCACTGCCGCTGGAGTGAAAGGAAGGGGATCCTCCCACGTCGAGGCGAGGCGGGTGAGAGAGTGCGACGACCAGGTGGCGGCCGTGGCCAGGTTGAGGCGTTTCCGTTTTCTATGGTGACTCCCGGCTCGCCTTCAAGACAGGTGAAGGGAGCAAGAAGATGAAGCGCCGGATATCGTTACATGTTTTGCCATTCATGTTTGTATTCACTCCGGACTCTTAGTGTTCCCTCAACTTTGGTTTTGCCCTTGCATGCTTAGCGACCCATCGTTCTGCGGGTCAGGTGGACTCGGGTCCAAGGAAACAGTCAACCTTGATGTCTTCAGAGCACTCCTGTGTCGTCCTTCAAGTCCTTGAGGCATTTGTATTTCTTGAGCTTGGTGGGTCTCGAACCCTGGCACACTCAGTCAAGTACAGACATACACACGCCTATGTACAGGCCAGACACACACAAGCATCTATGTACAGCAACAATCACTTCGGATAAATACCAACAAACTGGATAGGAAGGGAGGGTTAAGTAAGACCTGACTGGATGGGGGGAAGGGTTGGAGGGCAAACCTATGACTATTAGCCATTAGACTGTTGAATCACGATCATCGATCCCCGCGGTGAGGACAACGGTGTGGAACACGGTGGAGGTGACCGTAGAGGGCGCTGGACAACGATCTGTGGCCAGGGGCATGTCCGTGAAGACCATGGGGGAGTGAGGCAGGGCCATGGTGGCGCCGCTCTCGGCCTCCTGTGCCTCCACGCTGAGGGAGGAGGTCAGTTCCGGCACTACTCGGTTGTCAGGACCCTCATCCAGAACCTCGTGGCTGTAGTAATCCACCCACTTCTGAAGGGAGTGCAACATCTGTCGCACCTGCGTTGGCTCCAGCTGTTTGAGCATCTTCACCACCTTGCGCGGGTCAACCTCGGGCGGAACTTGGGGGAGGATGGTGCTGAGGGACGATACTGGGATCACCGTTGAGGTGGATAGTTTCGTTACTGGCAGTTCGTCGACGTTCCTTCGTCTCCTAGAAGACCCAAGGGACCGTAGTTGGACAGTTTGTAGTCTGGTGAAGAACTGGCCTGGCTCAGAGCCAGTGATGTACATGGTGAGCACTGTGTTGTGCCCCGAGGCCGGCGTGGGCTGTGGTTTGCTCTGAGGCGTCTGGATATTCTGCTCTTGGCGGACCACCGGCTGCTGTTGGCTACGTGCGCGTGGTGGCTGTGACGATGCGCGTGGTGCCTTTGGCGATGCGCGTGGTGCCTGTGGCGATGCGCGTGGTGCCTGTGGCGATGCGCGTGGTGCCTGTGGCGATGCGCGTGGTGCCTGTGGCGATGCGCGTGGTGCCTGTGACGATGCACGAGCCTCCAAGGTCCCACGGCGCCTGCTTGAAATTTCTCGATCTGCCCGCTGTCCGAATGGGCGGAACTTGGGTGTACCTTCCTCGAAATACTGGGACTCTGGTGCCGCGACGAAGCGTGTGCTGGGGGGGCGGCTGCCATTGGCGGAACGTCGCCGATCTGTTCGAGTCAACGTGCGGCGACGAGTTGAGGCCGAGAACCGTTCGGCTTCACGTGGGCTGGACTCTGTGGTACTGATGCCATTGTTGTCAACTCTGCTCTTCCTTTGATATTTGCTGTAGCGAGTGTCCGTGGCCGCCCTGCCCGAGGACGGGGAGTCGGCGGTCACACTAGCCAAACGGTCACTCAGGGTGAAGCCTCGCAGCACGTTGAATTTAGGTGTTTCGTCCACTGTGTCTTCATAGTCGGGATAGTCAGGGCTGAATCGGTTTGCATTTTGATTCCTTTGTCTCTGAGGGCTCTGCCTAAAACTGCTGGTGCTGCCAAAGCCACCGCCGCCGCCGCCTCCGCCGCCACCGCCTCCGCCGCCACCGCCTCCGCCGCCACCGCCTCCGCCGCCACCGCCGCCGCCGCCGCCGCCGCCACCAGTGAAGAAGGCCTCATCTGCTGGGGGGTCATCGATGCCACTCAGGAGCGATGACAACATGGACAACACGTGGCTCTGGTCACCATCAATGGCACCAAGTCCTGCCCCTCCGGTTAGACTCGTCAGGTCCAACTGAGACAAGTCCAGGTTGGACAAGTCAAGCCCCGTGGGGTCCAGATCGAAGGTGGCTGTGGAAATCGGCTCCTGCAAGACTGAAGTGGCGCCGTGGGTCAGGTCGAAGAGCGTGTAGCTTCCATCGGGACCCCGTGTGCGTGTCTCGGTGATGGTAATGTGCACTGGGACGGTCTGCACGATGGACGGCTGATGCACCGACGACTCAGTGAAGTACTCAGTGGCGGTGATCACCTGTAATACACAGAGCATTAGTCTGGCGCCATTCACCTCATCGAGAAGCCTCAAATATTCAGCACACACACACACACACACACACACACACACACACACACACACACACACACACACACACACACACACACACACACAGAAAGGTATGTACAGTACACCTCACGTAGTAAGACAGCAAAGTGCAAGAGTCAGTGTCATTAGTATTGGTGCACAGGTGGAGGTCGTGATGAGATTCAACACAACTAGGCTCAAGGGGTGGAGGGTGGAGGAGGAGACAGTGTTGGCACCAAATGAAAGAGGGACAGGATGGCAAGGTGTGTAACATAAGTCGTAGATGGATGGCGTGAAAGGTATCTTATATCTAACACCTTCCTTGAACATAGTAAGCGTGCATGATAAAGGTGTTTGTTAATGGGTTTCATATAAGACAATGAAAACAAAGAAGGAGTTGAAAGGTGCATGCAAGAGGAAGCAGTTGTAGACAGTGGGCCAAGGGGAGTGTAAACAGTGACAGGTGCTACTCATCCGTCAGTGTCACCAGCAGCCGTCAGTCCGGTGGCGTTTTGCTCCCCCAGCTAGGTCTTGAGGCACTCCTGCTTGTCCTTGTTCGTCACCTAAGTCCTCTGGGTGGGAGGCATAAGTCTCTCCTCGCTCAAAAGTTTAAATACCAACATATTTGATGAGTAAACCGAAGTTCACATCTACATTGCTAGTGTTTCTCACGGAACCTTGAAGCTTCATTTTCTTTGGTCTATTTGTGAATGTGGGTGAAGCCCATTGTTCCACGCTGAAGGCTGGGTAAAGATGGTGTGTGGACAAGTGTTCAAAAGATTAAAAATATGTGTCGTGCGTCTTGCGCCCTCTGTTAGGGGCAGCAGCGGAGGTCTGCTGATGCTGACTCACCGGCACCTCATTGAGTGGGGCTGGTGAAGGAAGGACACATACACCTAGAACAACCTTGTTTGTCTGCTGGTTTAGATTACGTTTTGAAACTCATGTCAGTGTGGTGTTGGTGATTGTTTGTCCCAAGGTGTGCTGTAGAGGGTGTGGTGCTCTTGTCAATACTTTTTAAACTGTTCTCAGAGACACTCACTCGTGAGTAATTATGACAATATTTCACTGTTAGTGATGACCCAATCAACTGATTTAGTAATTCTAAGTAAATATCAAATATGTAGAGTGTGCTTTAGAAATATGCACAGTTAGACTCATCCTGTTGCATGATAGATTTTGCCAGAGTTCTGTTCATTCCAGTAAATCTGTCCGATTTAGAAATCTATTCGTTTAAAAAGCATTGGCTAAATGGGTTGTTTTTTTTAGTACTATCATGTCTGCCTCACACTTCCCTCAGGAAAACCTGATATGATGGTGTCATAAAGCGATATCTTTGTGTTGGTCTGTTCTCGGTACTACAGTACAGCTTCAGGTCCAAGACGTGTGTTCGTGTATGTGTTTCGGCTGGTCTGCCCGGGGACACTAGAACACAAGGACGGCCTCACCTCCTCGCTGGACTCAGTGATGGTGGTGGTGATTCTGGAGCCGCGGAAGATGACAGGGATGGTGTTGATATCCACTGAGGTGATGGTCGTGACGTAGGAGGTGGTGGAGGTGCTGAAGTGAGTGGTGGCTGGCACGTCGACACTCACCGTTGACAAAGTCTTGGACACAGTTGTCACCGTCCTGGTCGCGGGGCCCTGTAGGAGGAGGGACAAACAAAATTAATGTAGTTTTCGCAGTTACATGATGTTAGTGATATATATGGACACTTGCTAATACTATATATTCCTGACGTGTATGTGCGATTGTATTAGAAGAGTCTGCACGTGCGAGGACTCATGAAAACAAGAGTACTGTTTCTAGAGGCAGCTTAGGTATTCCTCCAATGACAGGTAGGTGACGAGTTTAATATTGGAGCTGATGAGTCTCGGTATGTGTTTAGGTTTAGGTGTGGTAATGATACGTACCTGTGAGCCCAGGAGTGCGGCCAGCTGGGGAGGGGCACCAGCACTTCCACCGGGGATGTTGCCGGAGAGGTATTGGTACACAAGCAGGTTAGTGAGGAGATCCTGGTTCCCACAGACACCGCCAGGCCCGCTAGCAGCAGCACTGGCTCCATTGCCTCCTGAAAGAATAAAAAAAAAGGAATTAGTGAATTGCGAAACAAATCCAAAATCACTTACATAATTATAGATTTAGCGCTATAATTGTAAACTTTAATATAAGGTGTTGTAAAGGTTTTTAGTTATGAGGTTTGTGGAGTATTTTCAAAAGCTTCGTCCTTCATGGGTTGTACGATTCCTGATGCCTGTCACGTGTGGTCACATGCCTCGAGAATGGAACGTGATGGTGGTGGTGCATCGCTTGCTGCAATGTTACCATCTCCATGACTTAACTTTACCTTAACGAGTTTCCACAGATGGAGACTGAGACATGAATGAAACACACACGAATGTCAGAGTAGCATACTGTTGGACCGGTACATCAGCCTGGGTTCATATCGATCAGTAACCTGGGTTTCACAACATCTCACTTAGGTGCCCCAGCTGCCGTGGCACCCAGGCATCATAAAGAACTGGGGTACGGCAGCCAGCTACCCCAACCCTCCCTCATAACCTCTCTTTGAGTCTAAACCAGATTGTCCAGCAGCGATGAAAGTGATGGCGGCGAGCCACCAGGAGGGGCGGTGGAGGGGATACCCATAACATTATTAAGGCTAAATACCCCTTGGTGCTCGTTGCTTGAAGCTAAAACACTGATGCAGACTGGACGACTTTGATAGTTAAGCAAGAGTATGGAAACACCCACACGAGGCGAGAGGATAAGGCTTGAAGGGTGTAGGTGTGTGAGTGTCCCTTCACTAGTGTCCTTGAGGATGAACGAGAGGCATACATAGTTAACTCGGCCAACCACCAACCAGTTCAGGTCAGTAGAAGGTGGGTCAGCCCTTGACCTTGCCTTCTACGCCGGCCCTTCCCTCCTTCTCTCCTCGGGCATCACGTAGGAAAGGAGAAAGGGAGAGAAACCTATATATATAGGGAGGGGGGAGGGTACCGTGTTAATGGGGACACTGTTGATCGCAGACCCAGTGTGTGTGTGTGTGTGTGTGTGTGTGGGTGTGTGGGTGTGGGTGTTTATGTGTGTATGTGTATGTATATCTGTGAAGAAAAAAATATATATATGTCACCTATCATACCTGTCACACCTGTCACCTGACACACCTGTCACCTGTCACACCTGGCACCTGTCATCCATGATTGAAGTATTCAATCCACCTTTATTTGTATCCCATCCTTGAAGGCTTGATAGAAAGGGACAATCTCAATCCCCGTCATTAATGGAAGACATAAATAAGACGAAGAAAAAAAAAACAATTAAGGAGGGGTTGAGAAACCTTAGCACCTATCACTACAGCCTTGACCAGTCACCCATACTTGAAGGTAGAGGTGGTGTAGGCGAGAAAGGGACTGTGACCTTAAAAAATATCATGATTATTAACAATCATCTAAATAGGTAAACACGCCCGAACCAGTTGTTGTTGTGTGTACTGCTGGTTAAGTGTAAGCGTTGCACCTGTCCATGTGTGGCCTTCATATTTGCCTTCCCTTCCCTTCCCTTCATTTCTACACCACTGAAGGATTGATTGACCAAATCTTACCCACACCAAGGACTCTTTCAATCACTTCAACAAGTACACTCAACTGATGTATAATAAACACACGAGTACCAGGAACAGTTTGATATTGCTAACGTAATCACTTCTTTTCCCTGCAACACAATTGAGATGCTGCATCAGAATATCAAGGTACAGACAACATATCTGACCTTGCACTGTATAGCATCACGTCACGAAAGAAAGAAAAACTATAAAGATAATGAACTCACTCTAAAGATACGCAATCATGTCGTTGATTAAAGGTACTTAAGGTGTAATAGAACCTAAAGTATAGAATTTGACTGA
>JAPQNM010000040.1:16200152-16210152 GCA_029783475.1 Metacarcinus magister | reverse complement strand
ATGGTGTTGTCTTAGTGTGTTTCAGGTGAGTCAAGGTATAGCCTGGCGTGTGTACAGGTGATAATTGGTCTTTTCTCACCTGTCTGTGGGCGCGGGAAATTAATTAAGATTTATTTGACACTAATTCTGGACGTGTGCTAAAGGAGGTAGAGATACAGTAATTTATGACACAGAGGAATCTATGTATCACACAGCCTACCACAATACATTAACCTTCATCACCACACCACCACCACCACCACCATCACCACCACCACCACATCAAAACGACCCCATACCGACCATCACACCTCACTATAAATCAACACACACTATCCTATGTATACACACAAAAACAAAGGCTTAGAAAATACATACAAAATAGTGAAGATGATGTTAATATGTTTTCTTTCTCCATACTGCTACTGTATTTTTTTTCTTATCTAGATTTGTTGTTTATTTGTGGATTTCTTTGGTTGTTTCTATGTTTATGTGTTTGTTTATTTGTTTGTAGACATGGTTTTCCGCCTTACTGACCTTCCACCACCACCACCACCACCACCACCATCACGTCACCATACAGCCGCTTGGAGGTCGTCTTAATGTTATGCAAGTGAACCACGTTGCAAAAGGCTCATGTTGTGTTTGCACTTTCACTCACACTAATGTATTGCTGCTGCTGTTGTGGCGGTGGTGGTGGTGGTGGTGGTGGTGGTGGTCTGCTCGCCTCTTCTTCCCCAGAACCACCATCATCACCACATTGGCACTCCTCCTCCTCCTCCTCCTCCTCCTCAGTAGTGAAGATTTTGATCGGCCGGTCATGACCGAGCGAGCGGTGGGAATTGAATTGTTTTCTGCCTCTATATATCTAATTCTAGTGAGCCTTATCTTGATGCAGCAGCATTTAAGAATGAAAATAAATAACTTCCATAGCCATTGGCACCGGTGACAGAGTCAGTAGTGAAGATTTTGATCGGTCGGTCATGACCGAGCGAGCGGTGGGAATTGAATTGTTTTCTGCTTCTATATACCTAATTCTAGTGAGCCTTGTCTTGATGCAGCAGAATTTAAGAATGAAAATAAATAACTTCCATAGCCATTGGCACCGGTGACAGAGTCAGTAGTGAAGATTTTGATTGGCCGGTCATGACCGAGCGAGCGGTGGGAATTGAATTGTTTTCTGCCTCTATATACCTAATTCTAGTGAGCCTTATCTTGAACTTATCTCTAACTGAAACTATGCTGAAAGTCTTACATTATTCACATGTACAACATAGTTTAAAAAAAACAAAATCGAAGAGGAAATTTTGCAAAAAATTTCCCGGAGTAGAAAAAATGACAGAAATACACGATATGTTGAGGTCAATTCTAGACATCCACGAGGGTCTGTAAGATGGTTAAACGTGTCGTAAAGCTTAGTTATGAACTGTTTTGAGCTGTAACAGTCATTACAAGAATATTCGTGAACGTTAAGACAATATGTGTTCCTTACGGGTTAACGTGTCGTGTGTAGGAGTATACGCGGGTTACTGATGGCTATCATATCCTCTCGATGGAGCTTGACACTGCAATAAAAGTACTGCATTACATTTTTTAATGAAAATAAATCACTTCCATAGCCATTGGCACCGGTGACAGAGTCAGTAGTGAAAATTTTGATCGGTCGGTCATGTCCGAACAAGCGGTGGGAATTGAATTGTTTTCTGCCTCTATATACCTAATTCTAGTGAGCCTTATCTTGATGCAGCAGCATTTAAGAATGAAAATAAATCACTTCCATAGCCATTGGCACCGGTGACAGAGTCAGTAGTGAAGATTTTGATCGGCCGGTCATGACCGAGCGAGCGGTGGGAATTGAATTGTTTTCTGCCTCTATATACCTAATTCTAGTGAGCCTTATCCCAATGCAGCAGCATTTAATAATAAAAATAAATAACTTCCATAGCCATTGGCACCGGTGACAGAGTCAGTAGTGAAGATTTTGATCGGCCGGTCATGACCGAGCGAGCGATGGGAATTGAATTGTTTTCTGCCTCTATATACCTAATTCTAGTGAGCCTTATCTTGATGCAGCAGCATTTAAGAATGAAAATAAATAACTTCCATAGCCATTGGCACCGGTGACAGAGTCAGTAGTGAAGATTTTGATCGGCCGGTCATGACCGAGCGAGCGGTGGGAATTGAATTGTTTTCTGCCTCTATATACCTAATTCTAGTGAGCCTTATCTTGATGCAGCAGCATTTAAGAAGGTCAAAGAAAGGCTATGTACACTACAGGAGTAATCAAACAGACTCTGTCATCCTGAAATAGTGTATAAAAACTTGTTTTCATCATATGTTCTACTTAAACTAGTTGTAACTCCTTTCGTTTTACTCGTATTGAATTTTCAAGCAATGCTTAAAAATTTACACCTTTTTCTGATCCTTATGGTATGTAACAAGTACTGATAAACACAATATTAAGAAAATATATATTACGTCCTCACGTAAATTACGTAGATTATAAATAATGAAAAAAGAAACTAGACGCAGGATTGGAATGGGATAGGGTTTAAAAAGAGGAAGAAAATATTTATACTTTCACAATATAACTCTTTGTTATATTTGATCGGTATCTATCTCATGAAAAATAGTTATCTACTAAAATAAGGATATCATTAAACAAACAATATTAGCTTCTAAGCTAAGATACCAATTGAACAAAGTGCTTTGTTTATTAGTTGGTAATTTCATAAGGAATATCTGATATCTTTTCCATCAACATTGGTAAAGTATTAGATCCACCATACTGATTTTATCATCTGTTTTAACCCAAATAAATTCATTTATAGCAATAAAACTTTCTGGTGAAATTAACTGAAACTATGCTGAAAGTCTTACATTATTCACATGTACAACATAGTTTAAAAAAAACAAAATCGAAGAGGAAATTTTGCAAAAAATTTCCCGGAGTAGAAAAAATGACAGAAATACACGATATGTTGAGGTCAATTCTAGACATCCACGAGGGTCTGTAAGATGGTTAAACGTGTCGTAAGGCTTAGTTATGAACTGTTTTGAGCTGTAACAGTCATTACAAGAATATTCGTGGACGTTAAGACAATATGTGTTCCTTACGGGTTAACGTGTCGTGTGTAGGAGTATACGCGGGTTACTGATGGCTATCATATCCTCTCGATGGAGCTTGACACTGCAATAAAACTACTGCATTACATTTTTTAATGAAAATAAATCACTTCCATAGCCATTGGCACCGGTGACAGAGTCAGTAGTGAAAATTTTGATCGGTCGGTCATGTCCGAACAAGCGGTGGGAATTGAATTGTTTTCTGCCTCTATATACCTAATTCTAGTGAGCCTTATCTTGATGCAGCAGCATTTAAGAATGAAAATAAATCACTTCCATAGCCATTGGCACCGGTGACAGAGTCAGTAGTGAAGATTTTGATCGGCCGGTCATGACCGAGCGAGCGGTGGGAATTGAATTGTTTTCTGCCTCTATATACCTAATTCTAGTGAGCCTTATCCTGATGCAGCAGCATTTAATAATGAAAATAAATAACTTCCATAGCCATTGGCACCGGTGACAGAGTCAGTAGTGAAGATTTTGATCGGCCGGTCATGACCGAGCGAGCGATGGGAATTGAATTGTTTTCTGCCTCTATATACCTAATTCTAGTGAGCCTTATCTTGATGCAGCAGCATTTAAGAATGAAAATAAATAACTTCCATAGCCATTGGCACCGGTGACAGAGTCAGTAGTGAAGATTTTGATCGGCCGGTCATGACCGAGCGAGCGGTGGGAATTGAATTGTTTTCTGCCTCTATATACCTAATTCTAGTGAGCCTTATCTTGATGCAGCAGCATTTAATAATGAAAATAAATAACTTCCATAGCCATTGGCACCGGTGACAGAGTCAGTAGTGAAGATTTTGATCGGCCGGTCATGACCGAGCGATCGGTGGGAATTGAATTGTTTTCTGCCTCTATATACCTAATTCTAGTGAGCCTTATCTTGATGCAGCAGCATTTAAGAATGAAAATAAATAACTTCCATAGCCATTGGCACCGGTGACAGAGTCAGTAGTGAAGATTTTGATCGGCCGGTCATGACCGAGCGAGCGGTGGGAATTGAATTGTTTTCTGCCTCTATATACCTAATTCTAGTGAGCCTTATCTTGATGCAGCAGCATTTAAGAAGGTCAAAGAAAGGCTATGTACACTACAGGAGTAATCAAACAGACTCTGTCATCCTGAAATAGTGTATAAAAACTTGTTTTCATCATATGTTCTACTTAAACTAGTTGTAACTCCTTTCGTTTTACTCGTATTGAATTTTCAAGCAATGCTTCAAAATTTGCACCTTTTTCTGATCCTTATGGTATGTAACAAGTACTGATAAACACAATATTAAGAAAATATATATTACGTCCTCACGTAAATTACGTAGATTATAAATAATGAAAAAAGAAACTAGACGCAGGATTGGAATGGGATAGGGTTTAAAAAGAGGAGAAAAATATTTATAATTTCACAATATAACTCTTTGTTATATTTGATCGGTATCTATCTCATGAAAAATAGTTATCTACTAAAATAAGGATATCATTAAACAAACAATATTAGCTTCTAAGCTAAGATACCAATTGAACAAAGTGCTTTGTTTATTAGTTGGTAATTTCATAAGGAATATCTGATATCTTTTCCATCAACATTGGTAAAGTATTAGATCCACCATACTGATTTTATCATCTGTTTTAACCCAAATAAATTCATTTATAGCAATAAAACTTTCTGGTGAAATTAACTGAAACTATGCTGAAAGTCTTACATTATTCACATGTACAACATAGTTTAAAAAAAACAAAATCGAAGAGGAAATTTTGCAAAAAATTTCCCGGAGTAGAAAAAATGACAGAAATACACGATATGTTGAGGTCAATTCTAGACATCCACGAGGGTCTGTAAGATGGTTAAACGTGTCGTAAGGCTTAGTTATGAACTGTTTTGAGCTGTAACAGTCATTACAAGAATATTCGTGGACGTTAAGACAATATGTGTTCCTTACGGGTTAACGTGTCGTGTGTAGGAGTATACGCGGGTTACTGATGGCTATCATATCCTCTCGATGGAGCTTGACACTGCAATAAAAGTACTGCATTACATTTTTTAATGAAAATAAATCACTTCCATAGCCATTGGCACCGGTGACAGAGTCAGTAGTGAAAATTTTGATCGGTCGGTCATGTCCGAACAAGCGGTGGGAATTGAATTGTTTTCTGCCTCTATATACCTAATTCTAGTGAGCCTTATCTTGATGCAGCAGCATTTAAGAATGAAAATAAATCACTTCCATAGCCATTGGCACCGGTGACAGAGTCAGTAGTGAAGATTTTGATCGGCCGGTCATGACCGAGCGAGCGGTGGGAATTGAATTGTTTTCTGCCTCTATATACCTAATTCTAGTGAGCCTTATCCCAATGCAGCAGCATTTAATAATGAAAATAAATAACTTCCATAGCCATTGGCACCGGTGACAGAGTCAGTAGTGAAGATTTTGATCGGCCGGTCATGACCGAGCGAGCGGTGGGAATTGAATTGTTTTCTGCCTCTATATACCTAATTCTAGTGAGCCTTATCTTGATGCAGCAGCATTTAAGAATGAAAATAAATAACTTCCATAGCCATTGGCACCGGTGACAGAGTCAGTAGTGAAGATTTTGATCGGCCGGTCATGACCGAGCGAGCGGTGGGAATTGAATTGTTTTCTGCCTCTATATACCTAATTCTAGTGAGCCTTATCTTGATGCAGCAGCATTTAATAATGAAAATAAATAACTTCCATAGCCATTGGCACCAGTGACAGAGTCAGTAGTGAAGATTTTGATCGGCCGGTCATGACCGAGCGATCGGTGGGAATTGAATTGTTTTCTGCCTCTATATACCTAATTCTAGTGAGCCTTATCTTGATGCAGCAGCATTTAATAATTAAAATAAATAACTTCCATAGCCATTGGCACCAGTGACAGAGTCAGTAGTGAAGATTTTGATCGGCCGGTCATGACCGAGCGAGCGGTGGGAATTGAATTGTTTTCTGCCTCTATATACCTAATTCTAATGAGCCTTATCTTGATGCAGCAGCATTTAAGGTCAAAGGAAGGCTATGTACACTACAGGAGTAATCAAACAGACTCTGATCAGTAAACCGCTTACAATCTTATTCAATAAATCCTTAAGAGATGGTAAAGTTCCATCAGATTGGAAACGTGCAAATGTAACACCAATCTTCAAAAAGGGGGACAAGTCACAACGTGGAAAATTTTAGGCCAATCAGTCTGACATCAGTTGTATGTAAATTAATGGAGACAATCATTCGTGACAATGTGGTGAAATTCCTTGAAGACAACGATATAATAAAACCCTCACAGCATGGTTTTCGTAATAAACGTTCATGTTTAACTGACTTATTAGAATTCTTCCACAATGTTTTTGACGCGTACGATGAAAGCAGAGCAGTAGATGTCATATATCTGGATTTTCAAAAGGCCTTTGATAAAGTACCTCATCAACGATTGCTTAATAAACTAATGACTCACGGTATCTCTGGTAGCATTTACAATTGGCTTCTGGACTGGCTCTCTGAACGTAAGCAGAGAGTAGTCTTAAACGGTGTCTCCTCTCAATGGTTAAACGTAAAAAGTGGCGTACCACAAGGTTCATTGCTTGGTCCTGTCTTATTCATGATATATGTTAATGACAGATGATGGGATCACTTGCAAAATATCGAAATTCGCTGACGATACGAAAATTCTCAGCAAAGTAACTACGACAATTGACAGAGAAGTCTTACAATCAGACCTAGATCGACTAACATCTTGGGCCAATATATGGCAAATGAAATTTAACGTTAAAAATGCAAGGTACTACACATCGGAAGAAATAATGATCACGTTCAGTACTCAATGAATGGTAAACCATTTTCTACAGTAAACAAGGAAAAAGATCTGGGAATCACAATATCAAACGATTTAAAACCCAGTCAACATTGCTCAGAGGTAGTTAAAGCTGCTAACAGATTGCTAGGCTTTATTGGGCGTACTTTCGAAAATAAATCAGAAAAAGTCATATTAAAACTGCATAATTCACTAGTACGACCCCATCTTGAGTATTGCGTACAGTTTTGGTCCCCATATTACAGAAAGGACATTGACAAACTGGAAAGAGTCCAGCGAAGAATAACAAAAAGGATTCCAAGGCTGAAAAATAAACCTTATGAAGAAAGACTTAAAGAACTAAACTTATTCAGCCTACAAAAACGAAGGATGCGAGGGGATTTAATTGAAATGTTCAAGATAATCAAAAGATTCGATAATATCAATACAGAAGATTACATTACTTTTGATAGATCAAATATAACAAGAAGACGTCATTCTTTTAAGATTACTGCTAAAAGATTCACATCAAACGAAGCCAAGCACTTCTTTTTCAATCGGATCGTGAACGTTTGGAACTCCCTGCCCGCCAATGTCGTCGACAGTAAAACAATTACTACGTTCAAAAATAGACTTGACAAATACTTAGAAGCCAATCCACAACTAAAATACTATCCGTTAACGTAGCAAACTTTTGAGTATGTTCATCCTGATGTACCTAACTTACGAAATGTCGATTCAAAAGACGTCGCTAGTGGCCTGACATCGCTTGCCAGGAAGTAGTGGTAGCAGTAGTGGTAGTGACAATAGTGATAGTCTAGTCTTGGTTAGCCTTCCTTTCCCTGCCAGCCATGGCTGGGGAGAGAAGCCTTCACCCTTACTATCCTGTATCCTTCACTCTAGATTAGATAGTTTACTCACAAACAGCCTCGTAAGGGCCAGCAGGCCTGTTGCTGTTTGTTCTTCCTATGTGTTCCTATGTGTTCCTCCTCCTCCTCTTCTTCCTCCTCTTCTTCCTCCTCCTCCTCCTCCTCCTCCTCCTCCTCCTCCTCCTCCTCCTCCTCCTCAATATCAACATTAATGACCATGTAACTACCGATCTCACAAGCTTCAAGATCATCGGTAAGCGTTTCAGATCGAATGAAGCAAAACACTTTTTCTTCAATAGAATCGTGAATATTTGGAATTCTCTCCCAGCACAACTGAATAATTTAAGAAGAAACTCGATAAGCACTTAGCATCTGTTCACCATATTGAGTATTTCATTCCTGCTTCATTTTTTTTCTGGTAATAGATGTAGATTATTCTGGTTTTCCTCACTTTCTTATATAAATTTCATGATAGCTTGTCTATGCTACATGGTATTGCTTCCTCTTCCGGCCAGCTTCGGCTGGAGGGATGGGTGGGTGGGGAGGAGCCTTCCACTTTGCTGTCCTTTTGTCTCTATCAAGTAGATATTATAGTAGTAGTGTAGCCACACGGACAGCCTCGTTAGGTCCAGTAGGACTGTTGCTGTCTGTTCTTCCTTTGTACTCATTTGTACTCCTCCTCCTCCTCTTCCTCCTCCTCCTCCTCCTCCTCCTCCTCCTCCTCCTCCTCCTCCTCCTCCTCCTCCTCCTTTTCCTCTTCAACTCCTAAATCACCCACAATTATAGACAAGAACACGTGTCGTATTGTTTCCTGAAGGAGCACTGCAGGCAAGTCAAGGCTGCTCGAGGACGGAGAAAACGGGTGTAAAAATAGTCTTCAACGTAAAGTCTCAAGGAAAATATATAGTTTGAGAGAGTATACAGTTTCATGTTTTGTTTTTTTGTTGTTGTTTTTTTACATTAGATTTTGCATATATTTATCACAATTTTGGTTTACAAGAAGGACGTTTGCCTCCTAGTGTTTATGTCATAATTATGTATATTCTGCAAAGGCTGTTATGAATAGCATATTGATAGTAATAACAACAACAGCAATAACAATAATGATGATGATGATGATGATAATAATAATAATAATAATAATAATAAAAGTAGCAGTAGTAATAATAATAATAGTAATAATAGTAATAATGCCAATAAACCCGCCGAAGGAAAAACTACTGTACCATTAGAATAAGATGCCAATTACACACACACACACACACACACACACACACACACACACACACACACACACACACACACACACACACACACACACACGCACATTGACCAATAAGTACCCTAGAGGGCGTCAACATTAGTCTCCGTTCTGCATCGCCTCCACCAGTCATAAGGGCGGAAGTGTGACGTTATGGCTTCTCACGGGGCTAATGACGAGGGGGGGGGGGCAGGGGGCGGGGGGGGCGGGGGGGGTAGAGTAGGGGAAAAGTAGGGGAAGAGACGGAGGAAATTGTTACGTCAAAGGCTTAATCATATATGTGTGTCTGTGTGTGAGGGGGGCGTGTGTGTGTGTGTGTGTGTGTGTGTGTGTGTGTGTGTGTGTGTGTGTGTGTGTGTGTTTCGATTTCCTGTTATGTGTTTCTCTTCTATTTTTTTTTCTTCCATTGCATAATTGCTATTGTGTTCCTCTTCCTGAATGTCTTCCTTTCACTTTCTTTCTTACTTTAATTCATAAGCGTTTATTTATTTATTTTTTTCATATTCTTTTTTATAATTGTTTTTCCGAAGTGTAAAATTAGTATGGAGAGAAAAAAAATACATGGAAAAAATTCAATTATGACATAGCTTCTTCCTTACCCTGTTCTTTTTTTCCTATAATTTCCTGGCTTTCCCTCTCCCTCTTTACCCTGTCGTAATTCAACCTACATCTCTCTCTGTGTGTCTCTCTCTCTTTTTTTTTTCTCTTCCTCTCTCATTCTCACTAAAATGTACTACGATGCTATTTTCTCACATTTTCTTTATGTTCTTCCTTCGTTGTTTGTTTGTCTTTAAAGTACTTCACATTCTCTCTTTTTCTTTTTCTCTCCCTCTCTCTCTCTCACTAAAATGTACTACGATGCTATTTTCTCACATTTTCTTTATGTTCTTCCTACGTTGTTTGTCTTTACAGTACTTAACACTTAAAGACACTCATTTGTAGTCTACTTTCTCGTGCGG
>JAPQNM010000040.1:16165152-16195152 GCA_029783475.1 Metacarcinus magister | reverse complement strand
GGCCTGAGACACCTGTACAGGAAATAGTTGTATAAAACCGGCAAACAAATATATATAGTAAAAAAAAAGTGACATTATTAAAGGGAATTAAAGGATAACTTAGAAAAAGAGACTTAATTAGACCTCATTTTCTATAATCTAAAGGTTCTAAGGGAGTCTGTCATTAAACCATTAACTACTAGTAATTGTTCACCGTTGTGTCTACCTATAATTACAACAGATTACAGGTAGACTATCATAAACATTAACTGAATTTTGAGTTATCATCTCCCAATATATATACTTTACATACACTTTATCTATCTATTTCATCGCATTCTGTTATCTTGGTTATCATTCTTGTACACTCGGTCAGTCTGAAGAGGAGGAAGAGGTAAGAGGGGAGTAAAGTTATCAAGGAACCAGGAAGGGGAAATAGGAAACACACACACACACACACACACACACACACACACACACACACACACACACACACACACACACACACACACATACACACACACCCACAAAGCGTCCTCCCCTTATTGTCACACACATTCCTCATTCTTTCCTCATTCTTACCTTCCCTCCCTTCCTCCTTCACCCCCCCCACCCCCCCCGTCTCTCCTTCCTTGTTTCCCTTCCTTCCTTCTCACTTTGCACTAAATCATCGTCCACATAAGGTCACTCACTCCCTGAGGCCTATTGCGTGCGTATTTGTTTTTCCTTCTCAAATGCGAAGAGAGAGAGAGAGAGAGAGAGAGAGAGAGAGAGAGAGAGAGAGAGAGAGAGAGAGAGAGAGAGAGAGAGAGAGAGAGAGAGAGAGAGAGAGAGAGAGAGAGAGAGAGAAAAAGAAAAAAAAAAGATAATAGCAAAAACCATGCAAAAAATCACCAATCTTCAGGACCCCCCAAAAAAAACGTCAACAAAAACAACAACAACAACAACAACAACATCGTATCTCTTCCTCACGTGTCTGTTGTCTCTTAAGTCAAGGCAGCACGACATTCCTGTATATATGTTAGGGTAAAAAAAATAAATAAATAAATAAAATAAATAAAATAAGAAAAATGTAAGGCTGAGTGGGAGGGTGTGTCTAGGCTCATGATTGTTCACCTTCCTTGGTAATTCACACCAGGAACATGTTATCAGACTGAGGACACCCATCGTTCGAAACCCGGCAGTGTCCTTAAAGTAATGTTGTCCTTCATGATGTCTGGGCAATAAAGGTTAATAAGAGGATGATGATTACAAATATGAGAGTGAGAGAGAGAGAAAAAAAAAAAGAGAGAGAGAGAGAGAAAAAAAATAGAGAAAAAGAAAGAGAGAGAGTCTATTCCACCAGCCTCTCTCATTACCATCTCATAGCGGATATCCTCATGTTGATACGCCCTTTGCAGCCTCCCTTCCTTCCACACTCTCTCCATTCCAAAGACTCATACTGGGATATATAAACTAAACTAACTTTCACTAACTTTTTATTTTCTAACTCCTAAAAAAAAACTAGGGGGGAGGGGAAATAAGTGTGACATAAATCTTTCGTTCAGTGAGGCCAAACGACAGTGAAATGAATGTATATATTTTTTTCTTTTATTTTACCTGAGGGAGTAAATGTTGTGTGTTCATGGGGGGGGGAGGGTAAGGTGGTAGAGGAGAGGGGACAAGGGCCTCGACAACCCTACCTACATACGTACATACATACACATTTATATGGAACTCTTTCTAAACTTTCACAACTAGACACAAATGTGGAACGAGATTGAAACATGTGTTGGAGTTGTTGTTTTTTACTACGTACTAGCTAGTTGAGGAATGAACAGCTGGAAGGAGAAGGAGAAGGAAGTGGAGGAGGAGGAGAAGGAGGAGGAGAAGGAGGAAGGAGGAGAGGACGAGGGGCAGGAGGGGAACAGTAATCGAACCCCATATTAGCAAATCCAATATAAACATTTAACATTTTTTTTTGGTCTATAACCCGAGAATGTTTCAAACCCTAAATATAGAAAAATACACTCATTAATTTTAGTCTTAACGTACATTTTTTCAAACCTCCGCACGTCATCTCAGTCGGTCGATAGAAAGTCGTTGATAGTATGACAAGTATTGTGGCTTAACTAGTTCTTTCCTGGTCTCTGCTTTGGGCTTAGAGAAGGAAGTAAAGGGTGCGAGGTAGGAGTAAAGAGAGAAACACACACTAAAAAGTAGATAGGATGAGAGAAGCAGTATTACCACTTTCACCTTCCTACAATGGACAACACTCTGCTGAGGATGAAAGCGAAATAAAGGAGAGGGAGAAAGAGAGTGAGTGAGAGAGAGAGAGAGTGAGTGTGAGAGAGAGAGAGAGAGAGAGAGAGAGAGAGAGAGAGAGAGAGAGAGAGAGAGAGAGAGAGAGAGAGAGAGAGAGAGAGAGAGAGAGAGAGAGACAGAGACAGAGAGAGACTAAATAAGAGTGAAAGTATGCAAGTTTATTGAGAACTTCATGTAACAAACATCTCCTGTGACCATTGTCTCTCTCTCTATCTTTTTTTCTTCTTTTTTCTCTCTTTCTCTTATTTATCTCTATCTATCTATCTATCTATCTATCTATCTATCTATCTATCTATATCTATATCTATATCTATCTATCTATCTATCTATCTATCTATCTATATATATATATATATATATATATATATATATATATATATATATATATATATATATATATCTCACACACATTCCTCTCATTCTTAAATATAATTAACACAATTTTCAATGCAAATCACAAACTTCACCCTCAACTTTTTTCCTTCCCTTCACTCGTCCAAGTCAAGGGGAGAGGCGAGGCGACAGGTTCCAGAAGCGACAGTAAGGTTCCCCTAGTAATGACTTCACCGCTACTGCCGCCGCCACCGCCCCCAGGGAGAAGAGAAAGTAATTGTTCCCTTAGCCAGTAGTGAATGGAGTGGACTGATATCCCGTAGAAGGAAGAGGAGGAGACGAAGAGACAGTTAGGAAAGCGAGCAGACTGATGAACAAATAGACTGAGTGGCAGGTAAGAAGATAGTCATGGATATAGACAGGTAAATGGTGAAATTTACAAAGAAGTAGATAAAGAAGACAAGAAAATAGAGACATAGAAAGCTAACTTGGAAGACTGGTAGTTACACAGACAGACAGACAGGTAGATTGACATGAATACAGTACACAAACAGACATAATAGACTCATTGGAAAATAAATAGACAGGTGGAAATAGATAGGAGTGAAGATACAAAAACAGGCACTCAAAAAGATAGACAGAACAGCATTATAAAAAAAAGGAAAGATGAACAGGATAAATATTAGACAGAACAGATAGGGAAATGTTATGTTATCACACCTCTTACAGTAGCTACCTAGAGGCAAAGAGAAGAAGAAAAAAAAGAACACGAGTCTATTGATCCCTAAACAACAAGCTTATTGCATAATGAGCACAAACCAAGATGACGAACATGTGTGGAATTCAGCTTACGTAAAAAAAAAAAAAATAAAAAAATAAAAACTAGTACATATTATTTTTTTTTTATCTACAACTTGGATAGAAGAAGAAGGAAAAAAAAAACATGTCCTGATAACACGAATACCAAAGAATTAATAACATTGTGTAATGCAAGTCCTTGACACCAAAAAAAAATCCGCCCTTAGCAATTTTTCGGTTTAGGCAATTTGTGTTGACTTAAATAATGTATTGTCATGCAAGGACGAGAAGCCGAAGAAACAGTCAGTCCTGCGCACCCCACTTGACGCAGGCAATAAAAGGAGAGAAGATGGACTCGAAATAAGCAAAAGTGAAAGGAATGAGACTTATTACTGAACAAAAATGACTAGAAACTAAAAACGAATAGTGAGGCTCATTAAAGGGAAGACCATGAAGGGAAAGGGAGGAAGGGGTGCATAAGTGGAGAGGAAGAAGGATGAGGAGGAACATGAAGGGGGAGGATCAGTGGGGTGGGGTTGTGAGGAGGGAAAGAGAAAGCCTTGGAATGCATCTGGTTGGTGCTAGATTCTCTCAACCTGCAGCCATTATGTTGTTGTTGTTGTTGTTGTTGTTGTTGTTGTTGTTGTTGTTGGTGTTGGTGGTAGTGATGATGTATGGGAATGTGGTGAGAGCTGTTGGTATGAAGAATGGTGGTGATTAGTGGGTGATGGTGATTGTGATGATGACGTACCGATATCAGCATTTTTTATATATATATCTTTTCTGTCTTTGCCTTCTGTTCACCACAATCAAACACACTCATTTCACCACCGACCTCAGAACTTTTGAACTGACCAACACTTAACACACCCACCACACACACCCTACAGGTAACATTACACTACACTACTTTTACCCACTACACAACACAGCCCCACATAATAACACAGTTGATTCCTATTCCTACAACACAGCACCACACTAAACAAGAGTCCCCCGTTCCACAGCACAGCACAGCCCCACACACCACGATGTACACCACACACGTCACGTAACTCAGTCCACACACCCGTTTATCAGAGTACAGTTAATGATCTTTTATACGTATCAAAATTTTGTGGACATATGCAAAGGAGTCTGTAGAATTTAAAGAGATATATGCTTCAATAAGACAAGATTAAAACCAAATAAACAAACAAAGAGTAAGAACCTCAAAATAAAAAGTAGATTAGAACGGCACCTACATCTGTATATCGTAAGAGATTTCCTCATATTATTACGAGAAAGAATAACCAAAGTGTTGTGTAGCCATTCACCACACACACACACACACACACACACACACACACACACACACACACACACACACACACACACACACACACACACACACACCGCATCAACCAAACATTTTCCACTTTGGAACATAACCTTGGCGGTGACCATCCCCCTTCCCTTCCCTTCCCTTCCCTTCCCTTCCCTTCCCTTCCCTTCCGCGGCTGTTGTTACTCGGTCAGCCTCACTAGACCTCAGAGGCTTGGTTAGTTGGGAAACAGGTGCCTAATGATCATGTAGTATAGTTAGAAACGTTCTCTATTCACCTTTGTCCGTGAAAATAGTGTAGCCTTAGAGAGCAAGGTGTATTTATGTCCTTGGTGGAGTGTACTTAATGACCAGAGAAAACCCTTATTCTTTTTAACGTAATGAAAGGATCTATTCTGTCTCTATTTAATTGATTTTCTTTAGTCAGGTTTTTTCGTCTCTGTTTGTTGAAGTGAATGGAAATAAAAGAAATAGGCACAATGGAGCGAGAATTTAGTGTGGAGTAACTTGCAATATTGAGGTGAAGTTTCAGTTTTGATGACCACCACCCTAAGGCCTCACCACCACGCCTTCAGATGGGTGTCAAGGGCGGGTCTTCACGTTCGCCAGAGGGAAGACCAGCCCTTCAGGAGTCCCCAAGGCGCTGCAGCAGTGACAGAGACCCTCACACACATCTTACCTGAGGGAGGAAGAAGTAATTTGCATGAGTTTATTGTCAAACCGCAACCTTGCCCTCGCTTCACCCTAATGAGCGAGAACGTGTAACAGTAATTAGTAAGTGTGGTTAGTGGATACTCTTTCATTAATTCCTTTGCCTTTTCACTCTCTTGTTACAATGCCAAGTACTGAAATGTAACTAAAGATTCCTTATAAAGAATATGGACCATGTCAATCATATTATCGGGTACAACGGTAGACCTGGTTTGGTTAAAAATACTAACCGGTATATTAAACTATTTCCAACATGAGATGGAGAAACAAAATCTGGGTGTGAGAGAGAACATGTAACATTAAAAAGGTGTTGCAACTTCTACATGCGCAACACCACTCACTAGAACCAACACATTGAACCAGATTCTAGCACCTCAGGAACCAAAAGCAACCAAAGGGAGAACGAGACATTAAAATATTGTTGCGAGGCTTCAGTAAGAGACTCAGAACATGTCATGGCGCCGTTGTACTCTCCTTACACGATTATTTTTGGCCATAACTTCCACTTTCTCCGGTGTGCAGGAAAGTTTGGTTTGGTCGCTGCAGTTTGTGTTGGGCGAGTTTATGCAGCGACTATAATGGAACGTTGACCCTCGATAGAAACACGCAGAAGTTGACTAATACTGCTTTAACAATGCACACCCAGCCAGCCAGCCATCCAGTCAGCCATCCAGCCAGCCACTTAACCAGTCTGCTAGTCCAGTCATGCAACTAGATAGCCTTCCAGTCTCGTTCAACTTGTTTTCCAGTTTATCAGTGTTTCTTCTTCCCGGTCATCATGCAGTCAGCCTCTCCTCAAGAAAGCTGCCAATTTATCGAGTTGCCCAATGAAGCAACACGAAAGATATATAGCGAGGCAGACGGGCATTCATTAAGCTGGCAGCGTTATGTTCGATTATTCATCCAGTTAACAAGGCAGCTGGGACTTTTACTGTTCTTGCCTCCTCCTCCTCCTCCTCCTCCTCCTCTTCTTCTTCCTCTTCCTCTTTGCTGCAGTTACACACACAGACACACATACACACACACACGCACGCATTCCGCCAACTAAGTATGTCTAAAAATCCTTCACTTCCTTAAGGGTACAACTGCAATGCTTAAATGAATGATTACTGTGGGGGAAATATTCGATTAGTTAATGATAGATTCACATAAGCCTCTTTGTGAGAGAATTAGATATTGTCTTTCTCATGTATCTGTCTCTTTCATTCCTCTTTCTTCTAAGCAGATCGTAACGGCAACTAATTTTTTTCCCCTCTCAGAACACGTCGCTCTCAGAACCCTCGCCTCTCATTTCCTGATCAAAGCACACCGACCTTCATTGCGTGTAGTGCGTGGTCAGTGTTTAGGTAAAAATGACTTACCGTGCAGCGTTCTCTCATTCATTGTTTGACGGTGGAGCTGCTTAGAAGGGTGCAAGCAGGAGAAGGAGGAGGAGGAGGAGGAGGAAGAGGGAGCAGTGCAGTAGTATTAAAGGAATGATTGAAGATAAAGAGTGGGTAATTTAAGTCGATGAAAGAGAGTGGTAAAGACAGGAACTATTCATTGGTATATAGAAGTAGAAAAAGGCACGTTGGTGAATGAGAGAGAATGAGAAATAGGGATTAGGTAGTGCATAACGTGATATAGATAAGCGGAAGATAGTTGTAATATGGAAAGGGAATAAATAGTAGAGTAAGAAAGATTAGAATAAGGATTAGAGATTTTGTTTTCTCTCTCTCTCTCTCTTTCTCTCTCTTTCTCGTGACCTTGGTAGTGCTAGCTGGGCCACACTTGACCTCATTCCTGCCTGTGGGGTGAGGCGTGTGTTCACGAGGTCAGCGTCTTGGTCATGTTTCAGCGTTAGGTGCAGGAAGGCGATTAAGTCTCATTCCAGATTCCAGCCTTTGTTCTCCTAACTCCTCCTGTGCCTCCTCCTAACCCCTCCTCCACCTACTCGTCTTCCTCCTCCTCCTTCATTACTATTATTATATTACCTGCTACCCTTCTGCTTTCACTCTCTCTGTCTTTCTCTATCTATCTATCTATCTATCTATCTATCTATCTATCTATCTATCTATCTATCTATCTATCTATCTTTCTATCTATATATATATATATATATATATACCTATAACACACACACACACACACACACACACACACACACACACACACACACACACACACACACACACACACACACACACACACGTCACTTACAATACATAAATAACACCATGAAACGGACACATAATGTTCACGATGCTTCATATTGTTTCACTTTATCCTCGCATTCCAAATAAAAAAAAATAAAAAAAAGAAATAAAACCGAAAAAAATAAAAGATGCACATTACATCATCATCTAAGACGTGTCCACAAAGTTAGAAAGTAAAACGAAAAGTAAAAATGACACACACACACAAAAAGAAGGAAAAGGAAATGCAGTAAAATCCACATTTGTATTCCACCCATGTCTTCCCTCACCCAGTAGTATCCTTTCACTGTCACCACCACACAACTTTCTCCCTCATCCTGCAGGCAGTGCAAGACTCACCCACGACAGGAAGGGACGCTAGGGCAGGGAGATCGTGTTTGAGAGGCTCTGTTTGATGACCCTTGGCACTAATATAGACAGTGATGTAAGGGGAACGCAGACGAGAGGATGTGAAGAGGGTCGGAGCAGCAGATTTATAAGTTTAGACCACACGTGTTACATCATGGCATGCACACCTCTTCACTGACTTGTCTCACCGGTTGAATTAGAAAGGAAGGAGGCTGTGTTTTAAAGATGTGTGTGTGTGGGGGGGGGGGTATGTGTGTGTGTGTGTGTGTGTGTGTGTGTGTGTGTGTGTGTGTGTGTCATGTGTCATCCAGGTGTGTTAGTGGACTTTCTCTTGTCTATATTGTTGTTGTTATTGTGTTTTATCTGTTTTTAATCTCGTTTTATGGTGATTTATTTGTTGGGATTATATGATTGGTGGTTTCCTCTCTCTGCCTGACCTTGATGGGTGATTACAGGTCCGTGAAGTCCATGTAAACTAAGGTCCATTACAGTACACAAAAGATAAAGACAGTGTTCAGTCATGGCGTACCTTAATTAATGTCTCTTGTGTCCTTGTTGTCACCGTGTTAAGAGTGCAGTGGGAGTTATGTTTATGTCACAATTATATAAAAAAAAAAAATCAAAAAGGTTGGAATATATAATAGCAGTTATAAGTCAACAAAAACATGAAGTGACACAATTTAATTCAAGGATACTTACATGTTTCGCTTTCTCCCTCGCTCATTACACATAAATTATCTCTACTTTGAACTATGATGGCTGTACTGTGGCTATCATTCTCCCCCCCCCCTGCACCTCCCTTAGTCCTTCCACAGACCATAGCGAGTGATGGGAGGCTGGATCACCACTGGACAACCACAGTGGCCCTGGTCCTTGCTGGAACACGCCGCAGATTAATGTTCATTACCCAACGCATAATTACATGGCCTTGTGAGTGTGGTCCTTCGTAGGCAGCATAATGAGAGGGAACGTCAGGCATGAAAGTATAAGCTTGGTACTTTTATTATAGCCAAGCGTAGTCACAAGGCTTGGATGCTGGGTACAGACTGGTGTGTTTGGGCTTATCATCCGCCGCCTTCAGTAACGGGCTCACGGGTGGTATGTGAGGCTGAGTCACTAGGAAGGTTAAAGGTGGTAATGTAGAGAAATGCTTGCTCTTCCACCTGCCTTACCTGCTTTACGCCCTACTGATTTTCTATCTTTAATCTGTTATCTATATTTTTTTTTTTTTATCGCCTGTAGATTCTGGGGTCAAATTGAAGCTGTATTAAAATGTGTATCTATGCTTTCCTGCTTTTTTATATATATATTTTTTTTTGTGTGTGTGTGTGTGTGTGTGTATGCTGATGTAGTTTTTCGTCTCTACCTACATTCATATTTTTTTCTTCAAATTCCAATATATTTATTTTCTTTCTGTATTCCTTAACTTTACTATTCCTTTGTCGTTTTATTTTTCTTTGCTTTATCACTTTTTTGTTCTCTCTCTTTCTCTTTCTCTTTCTCAGTTGCAGTATCGGCCTTTCTGATGAGTTACGCCTCTTGCTTGTCTAGAAAAGCTATATATTGTTTAAGAAGAGAGAGAGAGAGAGAGAGAGAGAGAGAGAGAGAGAGAGAGAGAGAGAGAGAGAGAGAGAGAGAGAGAGAGAGAGAGAGAGACAGCAAAACAAAAAAAAATAGAGAAAGAGAAGGAAAGAAAGAGAGAGACGTCCTGTTGTATGCTTTTCATTATTATTTATGAGTATTACATGTGCTAACTCTTTTTTTATACGCATCTCTTATTCACTAATGTCACCTCCTATCCGACACAGCAGTACTATACCTCACCCCTCACCCCACACGACCTTACATCACAGTAGAACACTTTTGATCCTCTTTCACTGCTTCCAGGAAAATTATACGATGTCAACTCAGGCATGAAAATGTGGCGTTGCATATCTTAGTTATTTTTTTCAACACCTGATCTAGAGAAACGTGTAGAAGGAGTTAAGGGGAGTGTGGTAAGGGAGTATGGGGTAGAGGAGATTAAATTTCCAGGTAAGAGGTGCCGTTTAAGACCATAAAAGTGTTAATACGTTTTGTTAGGTAAGGGAAGGGTGATGATCTGCTCCTAACACTCATGTCTGACTCCCCTCCTCGTGTGTGGAAGGAAAGGGAGGAAAGGAGGGAGTGAGGAATGAATGAGGGAAGAATACAGTGAAGGAAGAAGGGAGGTGGAAGGGAAAGGATAGATGGTGGTGGTGGTGGTGATGATGATTTAAGAGACATTTCATTTCTTTGATCATCAGTGGAATTTCGATTTTATTCTGTTTTATTTTAATTTTGGTGTTGAAATGCGTTGCTGTTGTTTTTTTTTCATGGTTTTCGCTGCGGTTTGGTATTGTGTATTGTTTTAGTAATGATATTTTCCGAGTATGTGTTGATGTTTTTTTCTTTTCTTTTTTTTTTGTAGCTATTATGAGAAAAGAGAGAGAGAGAGAACACACACACACACACACACACACACACACACACACACACACACACACACACACACACACACACACGTAAAACTCTTAGAAAGTTTAGACGCAAGCTTGGAGGAATGTTGGTAAAAAGGTTAAACATTTTTTTTTATAGTGAAAGTTGTGCCACGCTACTAGCAAGGACCCGGCACACCACGGCAGATCTCGTACACCTTACCTGTGGATAACAACACCTGCCTAACACTTCCCTTATATTATGAAGTGTAAATATATAACACGCTAAGAAATGCACGTAAGAGAGTTATGTTTGTCTTCTCTATTCAGTGGTTTTGGGTTCATTTTGAGTTATAAATATATGTTCGTGTACATCAAATGACCTTTCCTCACGTTGTGTTGTTGGCATTAAGTTTTGTACGTCTGGCAGTATTGGTTTGGTTCAAATATTAATGTGTTTATTATATTTTCAAATCTCCATAATACTACGTCGTGGGGGGTTTTTTTTATTCATTTTTTTTTGGCTTCTGTGACTACGTGCATTAATTTTCATTACTATACGAAGTGACTAGAAAAAGAGAAAGAAAAATTTACGCATCATTTTTCATTGTAATTTTCCCCTCTTTACTTGTCCTTGCTTATGTTCCATTTATCTCGCATGACTCATTATATCCTTGCCAGGTGTATGTATGAGTGTGTGTGTACGTATATGTATGTATGTATGTATGTATGTATGTATGTGTGAGGCATTACCTAACATTATTATTACCTTCTGTTATGTTTCTGTTTGTCTTCGTCTCTATTTCACGGTTATGACAAGTTTATTACGTCTGGGTTCCTCTCCTTCCCTACCTTCTCCTCCCTCCCTTCCTCCCGCACATTATTCCCCTCATTAACTCACATGAAGGGGTCAGAAGGCGAGGGGAAGGAGAGGAGGCGTGAGGGGGCAAAACAGGTGAGGATTCCACGTGAGAAATGACAGGCATGCAAAACAAGGCAGGTGTATTAGAACTGACATGTGTGAGGTTTAGTGGGACAGGTGTGGTAATTAAATAAGACAGAGGTGGATGCAGATTGGATGTAGAACAGGTGTAAGGGGTCATAAAGAAGGGAAAGGTGACGTGTTAGGAAATGTAGTTGAAGTAAAGAATGTCTAGTTTTATGTACATGTAAATAAAGATCTGTTCCTAGTGAAATGATAAGGCAATTTTTTGGAATACGTAATCACTTCAAATATACGTAATGCGTTAGATATATGTATTATTTAACGATAATACAAAACTATTATTTCAAGTGATTTCTGGCAACTATTCGTACTACAGTTGCTATTTAGCTTTATATGGATATATATGTATACGAATATGTGTGAATATGGGGTATGGGGGGGAACCGTTGGGGGGTGGAGTGTTGGGGGAACCGTTGGCGGGTAGGAGGGTATTGAAAAAAGGTACATTTGAATTGAAGAAATGGGTAGATTTGATTTTCAGAAAGGGTAGATTTGCGTGCATCAAAAAGGGTAGATTTGTATGGGTACGAAAAGGGTATCACTATTTCATCACTAAAAGTACCCTTAGTGCACTTTGATTGTACCCATTCTTTTTTAATTAAGAGTGTGATTTTGCAACGTGTTCTTGTAAGGTTAATGTGTTAAGCTGCCACCACGACACGACGAGCCAGGAACCTTCACGGAAATTTGACTTGCAATAACACCAGCAAAAAAAAAGTTTCAGAAAGTTGTTTCCATAAAAAAAAATAAAGAATACGCATAAAATATCACTTATATTAATGGAAAGTTGATATAATAAAGTAGAATAACACTAATTTTACCTAGAAAGAAAGAAACGTGTTAAGATCATAGTGGTGTGTGATGGTGTGTGTGTGTGTGTGTGGGCGAGGGATTAAGGCAGACATGGTGAGCTGTAAAGGCGTAATACACAATCGATCCTGAATTCAAATAGAGACTCGACCTCCGCATTCCTGGCCGGGTCTTAAACATCACCACTTAATGTTAATTGTCGCCACTGCAACAGACAGGGTTCAGGCCTCGACCATTTACGTTAGCGAGGCAGGGAATGAAGGCTATGTTGTGGGTAGTCAATGAATGTTTAAGAAGTCAGTAGTTTTGTGTAGGATTCTTGACGTGGAATAGTGAATAGTAAATGAGATAGACAGATAGATAGAGAAGAAAAGAGAGAGAGAGAGAAAAAAAAGGAGGAGTGAGAGAGATGGGTCGCCTCCCACTCTTCCTAACGGCGGTCAAGAGTCAAGTGCTTGTCCCCGCAGCATACGAGTATTGTTACCGTTATAGTAGTAAGAGTGTGACGTGGTGAGCTGAAAGCGGCGCCCGTGTTGACGCCTCGTCGTCCTGGCAACCAAGGACGATACCCTGACGCTTCCTCCTCCTCCTCCTCCTCCTCCTCCTCCTTCTTCTATGATCGTCCCTCTTTTCATGCTAATAGTTTTCAGCTCCTAATGTCACGTCACTAATGGAGTTTCGTTTTCTTGGTGTCGATCAGAAGTGAGTGTGCATGATGAAAGAATAAAGAATGCGGTGGTAAGGGAATTTGCAATATATTTTGTGTTGCTTGCTTGTTTGCTTGCCCAGGGTGAATGAGTGACTTCTTGCAAGCATTCCACATTCTCTTTTTGCAGTGTCGTTGTTAGTGGTTATGATGGTGGAGGTGGTGGTGGTGGTGGTGGTGGTGGTGGTGGTGGTGGTGGTGGTGGTGGTGGTGGTGGTGGTGTTAATGTTACACTAATTGAAGCATAACAAAGGGAGGATCTAGTGCATTGTTGTGGCGTTTTCGCAGAAGTGCAACGAATTAAAGACCTAAAGACCATACCACATTTGAGTCGTCCTATGAGAGAGAGAGAGAGAGAGAGAGAGAGAGAGAGAGAGAGAGAGAGAGAGAGAGAGAGAGAGAGAGAGAGAGAGAGAGAGAGAGGGATATAGAGTAGTAGGAATGTATAATGTTTTTGGCTGTCGTGGGTGTCAAGGCGAACTTCTACACCTGTTCCTGATTGCAAACCCAGCGTATCACCCCCCCACCCCACCCCGCCCCACCCTACCTTACCCCGCCCCAAACATATCCCACCCTACTCCATTCACTCCCCTGCCCTTCCCTACCCCACCTCACCCTGTCCACTCCACTCCACTGTACCCTACCAATCAGTACCTCTGTTCTATACTGTCTTAACCCATCCCCTCATCACCCCTCCTTTCCCCTCTCTGCTCCTTCCTCCCATCCCAACACCATCCCTTTCCTCCTCTCTTACTTCTCTGCTCTCCCCTTCCTTACCCCTTCACTCTCTTCTACGCTCCTCTCTACCCTTCTACTCCTATATTCCAAGAAGCTTCACACCACGCCCCGCCCCGCCCCGCCCCGCCCCGCCCCGCCCCGCCCCGCCCCGCCCCCCCTGGCCCCGCTCTATTTGTAAGGAACGCATCAAAATGTCAGAGTAGTAGAAGCGTTTGCCTGCCCTAAGCCTGCCTTGAGGGGGCGAGCAGGCAGGCAGGCAGGCAGGCAGGCAGGCAGGCAGGCAGGTGGAGGAGGCGCGACAGGCTTACCTTGAGTCACTCCACCCCATGCCATGTCACTTAAGCCACCTGTGACGTCATGAAGGTTGCCACGTCACGCATATCTCCTCCTCCTCCTCCTCCTCCTCCTCCTCCTCCTCCTCCTCTTCCTCCTCCATGACGTCATCCACTCACAGGTGTTGACAATGGTTGATGTGTTACTGTCGAGTTGCATGTGTTAGTTGTTTAAGTTATTATTATTATTATTATTATCATTATTATTGTTACTATTATTACTATTATTATTATTATTATTATTATTTTCGTTGTTGTTAATCATGTTTACCTTAATGGAGGCTAACAGGTAAGGTGGCTGATCGAACCGCTTCCAAGTTGTAAGGCTTTATTAGGCTCCACACACACACACACACACACACACACACACACACACACACACACACACACACACACACACACACACACACACACACACACACACACACACACACTAAAAACCTCACGTCATCTCATCTCATTAGTTAACAAGACAGAAACAAATTCATTACCTTTATGTTTACACTGAATACTTTTACACCTGTCCTGAGGCACGTACAGTAAACTCATTACCTTCATCCAACCCGAAGACCACCCTTTGCTTAATTACAATACATGACCCTAATGATTTGTATTAAAAACGATGATTAATTAAAGTTATTTCAAAAGTCTAGTCATACATTATAGTCATTTCACGTCTGCCTCCTCCTTCCCTTTCACCTTTCTTCCCTCTCTCCTGCCCTCCCTCCTCTTCTCTTCCTTCTCTCTCCTCCTCTCCACCCTTCACTAGCTCCTCATCCCTTCTCTCTCCTATCAATATGGCCTCGTCTCCCTTCTTTTCCTTCTCCTCCCTCTATTCCTCCTCTCTCCCCTCGTCTTCCCTTCGTCTGGTGTGAAGGGCGTCGCCTGGGAAGCACCTGGCTGCACCTTCACCTGCCGCCCTCACCTGTGCTAAGCTGACCCCGTGCACCCAGGTCAACAGGTTCCACAGGTCACCAATACTCAACGCTCACTCAGTCTCTTCTTCTCAAGGCCAGCCACCACCACCACCACCACCACCACCACCACCACCACCACCACCACCACCACCACCACCACCACCACCATAATAATCATCGCCAGAATCATGACCACCACGTACTACTTAGTTCATTTGTCACCTGATGGGAGCATACCTTTAATGAGTCAAAATAGAGGGTCATATGTTGTAGATTATACCTCTACTACCTCCTCCTCTTCTTCCTCTTCCTCCTCCTCCTCCTCCTCCTCCTCCTTCTCCTCCTCCTTCTCCTCTTCCTCTTTTTGTTCTCCTCTTCGCAGCGATATTAAAGTTTTACAAGGTCGATTTTTTTTTAGCCAAGTTTGTTTGCTTTCATCAACATAGGGGATGAACGGGGAGGGAGGGAGAGAAAAGGGGAGAGGGAGGGAAGGAGGCGTAATGGCGGAGCTCAAAAAAATAGTCAAGGTAAACTTCCTTTAATTCACTAGTTTTGTTTTTGTTTTTGTTTTTTGGTCTCTCTCTCTTTCTCTCTTTCTCTCTCTCTCTCTCCATGTCTATCCTTGGAAACCCACCCTTTCACCACCCATTTTTTTTCTATTCATATACAATTCCACTTCTTAACCAATAAAGAACAATTGATTTTTTCCTTCATCCTCCCTCTCTTCCTACTTCTATTATTATTTCCAAGCATATCTTTCCTTCCCCCCTTTCATCACATCCTCCTTTCCTTTCCTTTCTCCTTTCATCATCTTTCCTTTCTTTCGGTTTATCCATCTTCCTCCTTCAGACTATACGTAATAATTGCCTAGTGAGATAATGAGGATCGTCTGTCTGTCTGTCTCTCTGTCTGTTTCCTTCACTCTTGAATGGGTTTGAGGTGCATCGTTTATTATTTAAGTTTAACATTCTTAGCGGCTCCTTCAGTGCGTCTCAAGGGCATCTAACTACTACGTGTCTGGGGCTCTTCTGGCTCTTCTTCGCAAAAAGTCGCCGTGTTAGTACAGTAAGGACGATGCTTGCTGGAGGTGGAATTAAAAACGTTTTGTGTGTTCCGTCAAGATGTTTCGGGTGTGGTTCAGTGCGGATGTTTTATACTGTTTCAAGCACGTGTTTCATTCATTCATAATACTGGTATGAAGCTTCGTTTTTTGTGTATATATGAATTTCCTGCATCAGTTATTATATTGATCATTCGTTTGTTTTTTTTTTTCGTTACTTCTATTTGTTCATTGGTATTTGTTCAGTTTAGTTTATCAAAGGGTTGCCTTATTTAGGGTGTAATGAATAGTGTTTTCGTTAGTGTGACTGCATAACCTCATTTCATCTCTTCAGACATCTCCACTCATCTCCACTCATCTCCATCACTTTCTTCACTTCCCACACTTTACCTTCCTGAGCATTACATAACACCTTCTTTCCACCTTGTTAACCCAAATTTCTCACCACTTAATGCCTCGTCAAGTGATAGACGTGGTGGTGGTGGTGGTGGTAGTGGTGATGGTGGTGGTGGCGGTGGTGATGGTGGTGGTGGCGGTGGTGATGGTGGTGGTGGTGGTGGTGATGGTGGTGGTGGCGGTGGTGATGGTGGTGGTGGCGGTGGTTAGGTAATAGGTAAAAAGCGCTACTATCTCATATCTCTATTTTCTTATATTTCACAATTCCTAAGTTTGTTCCCTTCTCTTCCCCTTCTTCTTTATTTTATCTTTCTTCTCTTTCCCATCCTTCACTTTCTCTTGTCCTCTCTCCCCTTCTGTTCACACTTTGTATTCCCTTACCATCCTTTCTATAACTTTCCCATCCTCCTCCTCCTCCTCCTCCAGACTCGTGGTCTGTCATTCGTGAAGAAAGGACGTGTTCGTGTTTCGCTCGACCTGACTCGATTTGCTGCCACACCTGCCCACCGCTAAGTTCAAATCACTCCTATAGTCAGACTCGCCCATGAGTGTAGTGTGGGTGGCGAGCGGAAACAGTCGGGAAATACCCTTTTACAGGCCTGCCACGTGTCTTTTAATCCGCATTGTAGAAATGTTTTAATGTAAGTAAAACCATGGCAGACATGATCAGGAAATATGCATACACGTTTAGTCATAGTATTATAATGTATGAAGAAACAGTAAACTTATAATGGATAAGATATATATAAACATATAAAGAAACGTGGCATACATATTTTACAGTGTTGCTAATAAAAAGCAGTACCTATTAATGAATTTCCCTTTCGTTCTGGATAATGCATCTTATCACTCAAGAAAACTTCACATATGACATATGATGTTGCCAGATACACGATTCGGGCCTCATAAATTTTTTAAATACGAAATTGATTTGAATTTGCGCGGCAAATCTCTACACGTGGCACGCTGTAACACGGGTATTCCCCACGATGGTCACACCCCAGCCACACTCTAAGGTGAGTCTGACTATAGGATATCTCTTGCTATCTTTTGCTGTCTCTGCATTTTAAACATTTTACACGACTCATACATACACATAGATCAGTGATACATATATAATTCATGTGTTAATATTCTGTGTAGCCTTTAACCCCTTCATTCGTACATTATTGTGGGTGGGTGGGTGGGGGGGTGGGTGGATATAGTAGTAGTGTAGCTAAACAGACAGCCTCGTTAGGTCCAGTAGGACTGTTGCTGTCTGTTCTTCTTTTGTACTCCTTTGTACTCCTCCTCCTCCTCCTCCTCCTCCTCCTCCTCCTCCTCCTTCTCCTATTTTATTTATTTTTTTTTTTTACTATTTCACACTGTAAGGGCCGAAATACCTCGTTACTATTGTTCACTTTCACACTCATATACTTGTACACACACACACACACACACACACACACACACACACACACACACACACACACACACACACACACACACACACTCCTCCTCCTCCTCCTCCTCCTTCTTTCGGTGCTGCCCCTGCCCTGCGGTGGTACCCTTTCTAAACGAGGGAAAAAGAGGGAAGAGGAAGAGGAGGAGGAGGAGAAGAGGAAGAAGAGGGGTGGGTCAAGGTGGAGGTAGGTGGTCTTATTACGAAGTGACTCGCCGAATACGAACAAAAGAAAAGGTTAAGTGATTGACAGGTAAAAAAATGCATGAAAGTTTGCCAACCTTCACGTTGTAGTGTAATGCTGATCAGCGGATAATTGGTGAAGAAGGAAATGAAATGATGCGAACAAATATTTAACATGGAAAGAATAAAATATAAAAGAATGCTTACAGAAACCGAAAGAAGACTAATTTCACGATGATGATGATGATGATGGAAATAAAGAGAGTGAGAGAAAAAGAAGAAGAAAAAAAAAAAAGACCTTCAACTGCGAGTATGTTTTTCATTTGTGCAATTTTCCATTTCGTCATCTGTCTTTCTTCTTCATCTTCCTCACACCCTCTTTTTTTGACTCCACTCACGTTTTTTTCGCGTGGGATCATTAACTAGTATTCAGGAGTGGAAGGGGGAGTGTAAGGAAGGAAGGGTATGAATGATGTGTACTGAAAGAGGGTGAATAGATGGAGTGTTCTGAATGCGTGGATTGAAGTGGAGTTAAGTGGAGGAAGTGAAATTATAGGATTGAGTAAGAAGAGTCAGACGATTTGAGAGCAAGAAGAAGAGAAAAAAGAGGTACAATAATGGTAATGACAGTATGAGAAATAGCTGATAACAATAAGGATAATTGTAATAACATAATGAGTGTGTACAAGTTATCCCAGTCATTCCACGAGCCTCATCATCATCATCATTTTTATTATCGTCTTCATTAGCAAGACAAACACCAAAACGAAACAACACCAACATTCCTCTGAAACTTAACGAACCAAATGATAACCTAGAGTCTTACACTTGACCTCACCTCACCTGACCTCACCTTCCCTTAACATGACCTGGGAAGTGTTGCATCTTACCTCCATCCCAACATGACCTAACCTCGACCTTACCCCCTAACGTGACCCTTTACTCCCTTAACCAGTGTGTGTAATGGTCATAAGCAAACTCAGGGACTAAATCTGCTTTGTGGTAGGATAAGAGAGAGAGAGAGAGAGAGAGAGAGAGAGAGAGAGAGAGAGAGAGAGAGAGAGAGAGAGTGAGAGAGAGAGTGAGAGAGTGAGAGAGTGAGTTTCTGAGCCTAAGGGAGTGGTTGCTTGCCTATAGGGAGGATGGAGGTGTAAGGGGGGAGAAGGGAGGGGAGTGAGGGAGGAGTAGGTCAGTGTGAAGGTGGTGGTGGTGGTGGTGGTGGTGGTGGTGGTGGTGGTGGTGATTGGTGATTGGTGCAACTTGGTTTTGAGTTCATTCATCCCCCTTCCTCCCTCCCTTCCTCCCTTCCTCCCTCCCTTCCCCCCTCCCTCCCTCCCTTGTCCCTCCATCTCTCCATCACATTAATTCTTTCTTCACTTTCAACATTCTTCCATTTTGATTCCATGGCCCATTTACTTCTTTTTTTTTTTCCTTCTGTTTACCAAATATGAGATTCATTCCACACCCACCACCTCCACTTCCCCTTTCCCCTTCTCCCCTTCTCCCCCCTTCCCCACCTCCACCCCGATTAGAAGTGGTAAAGGGGAAGGGGGGGGAGTGGTTCTGTTTGCTTCTATCTGGAAGGTGGAATGTGATAGGCCTAAGGAGCCGAAACAACGTGGTGGCGTCCTTCGTGTGAGAGGTGATTCAAGGACTTCTCTTAATATCCTTCAATGCCTTCCTATGTATCTATTCTTCCTCCTCCTCATCTTCTTCTTCTTCTTCGTCATCGCTTTTATTTAATCTTATTTTATCCTTTTTTTTGCCTCTTCTCCTCTTTCACTTTTTTTTTTTTTCATTCAGACGTACTGTATTTCATTTTTATACACACACACACACACACACACACACACACACACACACACACACACACACACACACACACACACACACACACACACACCATTCATTTTAATCCCCTCACCTTCACTAGTATACCTTCGACATTACCTGTTCCTTCTTATCATCCTCTCCCTCCCCCGTCTCTCTTTTTTTTTCTCTCTCTCATTACCACTCCTCATCCCTCTCTCCCTCCTCCTCCTCGTCCTTTCCCCTTGCATCTAAGACACACTCCTAGGATTAAACAGATGGTATTTGCTTTCACCTCTCAATGCAGTGCGCGGCTGTCACCTTAACTTACCTGTCCAGCTTGATGAATGACGATAAAGACCAAACAACTTTTAATAATGTTGAAATAAAGCAATAAAACGAACGAATGGAGATTGTGTTTTACTGAATGTATTGATAATGTCACAGAGAGAGAGAGAGAGAGAGAGAGAGAGAGAGAGAGAGAGAGAGAGAGAGAGAGAGAGAGAGAGAGAGAGAGAGAGAGAGAGAGAGAGAGTTTATTTATTTCAATGAGGTAAACGTTGCCTCCTAATAATTTCCTTTTCCCTTGAGTAACATGTCCGGTCACACACACACACACACACACACACACACACACACACACACACACACACACACACACACACACACACACACACACACACACACACACACACACACACACACTTACGTAATCCCTTTCCTCCTCCTCCTCCTCCTCTCCTCTCTCTCCTCACACATGTAGGAGGAGTAAAAGGGATTCCTAACCCATTCCCTTTCCTCCATCCCTTCCCTCCATCCCTTCCCTCCATCCCTTCCCTCCATCCCTCACCTCTCTCCTTCCCTTCCCTTCCCTTCCCTTCGAAACCTTAGCCCATGAACCGAGGGAAGGAGGAACCCACATCTCTCTCCATTCTCCCTCCCCTTCTCTCTCCATTCTCCCTCCCTTTCTCTCTCCCCTTCTCTCTCCTTCGTATTCCTTGATCCAAACGCAAGAATTAATCATATGGAAGATTTCTCACAATATACTTTTTTTCATTATGTTACGAGCCTCTTGTTTATATTTATTTATTTATTTATTTATTTATTTATTTATTTATTTATTTATTTATTTATTTGTTTATTTATGTATTTATTTGCGTGTGGTTGATGTGGTGTGCGCAGGTGAATGTGTGTCTGGCAAGGTTTTCTTACGCACGAATGTTCAAAGAATGTTTTATTGTTATCATTTATCATTATTATTATTTATTATTATTTATTATTTATTATTATCATCATCATTATCATTACTATCACTATTATTATTGATCCTTTTTGCATCATTTCTTCACTTTTTTTTTCAATCAATATCATGTTTCTCCACAACGATTACCTCCCCTTCCTCTTCCTCCTCCTTTTAATAATATTCCTCCTTCTTCACCACCATCACCTCCTCCTCCTCCTCCTCCACCTCCTCCTCCTCCTTCTCTTCCCCCTTACCTCTCCCCTTTACTCTCCTTCCCCACTTCTCACTGTCCACTCTTATCTCCCCTCTCCTCTATCCTCCTCCTCCTCCTCCTCCTCCTCCTCCTCCTCCTCCTCCTCCTCCTCCTCCTCCTCCTCCTCCTCCTCCTCCTCCTCCTCCTTACAAGGTCACCAAGTAAGGTTACCAGAGGGCGAATCACGACTGGAATGGAGTGAATCTAACGGGATGGAGGGAGGGAGGGAGGGAAAGAGGGAGGGAGGGAGGGTAGGCTGGAGGGAGAGTAGGAAAAGAGAGAGCAAGGGAGAGGAGGCTGCTGTAATAATTAGAGAGAGAGAGAGAGAGAGAGAGAGAGAGAGAGAGAGAGAGAGAGAGAGAGAGAGAGAGAGAGAGAGAGAGAGAGAGAGAGAGAGAGAAGAAGAAGACGTAGGATGCATCTTAGTTTAGAAAGGAAAGGTTGGGTAAGGTTAATAAGGGTTAAAGGGGGGGGGATGGGGGAGGTAGGTAGGAGAAAGTATAGGAAGGGAGATATTTATGGGAGGGAGGAAGGGAGATGGGAAGCTTAACTAACGGGATAGAGAAGGAAATCCTGAGGGAGGGAGGAAAGGAGGGAGGGAGGGAAAGAGGGAGTAAGGGAGGGATCGAAGGGCAGAGGAAAGGAAAGATGTAGAAGTGAAAGAAGAAAGAAAGTAAAATGTAGGAAATTTGGATAAGTAAAGAAAGTATGGAAGGAGGGAGGGAGGGAAGGAGGGAAGGAGGGAGGGAGAGAAGGAGGGAAGGAGGGAGAGAAGGATTGAAGGAGGCTAGAAGAGAAGGAGGAAAGGAGGAAGATGGGAAAAAAGATGAGGAAACGTGGTATTTTTATTGGTGAGAGAGAGAGAGAGAGAGAGAGAGAGAGAGAGAGAGAGAGAGAGAGAGAGAGAGAGAGAGAGAGAGAGAGAGAGAGAGAGAGAGAGAGAGAGAGAGGCTGGAAGGATTGCAAGACAGCTAGAAGAATGAAGAAGTAAAAATAAGACAAATAAATAAAAACAATAAATAAAAGGGATGAGGCAAAGGACAAGAGAGAGAAATTGTATAATCAAGAACAGGTAATTAAATAATGCGAAGAGAGGAGGAGAGAGAAAAGGGGGGGGGAAGGGAGAGAGGGAAGAAGGGAGGGAGGAGGGAAAGGGAGGCTCTAAAAGGGAGAGAAAAAAATAAGTATATGTGCCAAAGAAAAGAATAGAACATATAATAGAGATAAGAAAGGAAGGAAAAAATTATAGGGAGAGAAATTACATGTATAGAGGAAAGTTAGATAAAGGGAGAAAGAAAGGAAAGCAGGAATGGAGAAACACACACACATACATACACACACACACACATGTACACACCTCAGTTTTATCCCTCACTAGTCACGTACACACTTCCTCTCCACCTCTTCTTCTTTTCCCTCCTCTCTCTCTTTTTTTCCCCTCCCTCCTCCTCCTCCTCCTCCTCCTCCTCCTCCTCCTCCTCCTCCTCCTCCTCCTCCTCCTCCTCCTCCTTCCTTCCTTCTGCATATTTCTCATTGACTGTCTAGAAGCTCAAACAGGTAATAGAGTAAGTGGAAAAACTCCCCTTTCTTTCTACAATACTTCTTCACATCTCCTTAAGAATTCCCTCCTCCTTCCTTCAATACTCCTTTCATCCTTCAAGCTTTCTTCATCCTTTATTCACAAGCAAACATCCTTGCTTTTTAATTTACTGTCGTCTCCATTTCTCCCGCCAAAATGAAAGGGGTAGGACACATACAGGTTGAAAAGACAGTATAAAAAGCAATATGTACAATTAATCAGCTGAGTGAAGGAGAGGGAGAGAGAGAGAGAGAGAAAAAGAGAGAAAGCGAGAGAAAAAAAATAATAAAAATAGACACTGACATCATTGTTTCATCATCTTAACACATCGTCATTTTTCCCAAAACTCACTGCCTGGGAAATGTTTCTTTGCACCTCTATTCTTATCTCCATTCCTACACCTTTAGGCCTTTCCTTCCCCTTGCTCACCTTCCCTTACTTAACCTTCCCTTCCCGTCTCCTCTTTCTTACATTCCACTTTCATTTTCCCTTTTTCCTTCTCTCCTTATTCTCCCGTTTTATTCATCTCATCCAACTCCCTCCTATTTCATTTTGTCTTTCCTCTTCTCTCCTGCATTCCTCCTTCTCTCTCTCCCTCTCTCCCTCTCTCTTCTCCCTCTCGTCCCCCCTCCCCCCTCCCCCCCACGCAATGTCAGAACCTCAGTAGGCAGAATGAATGGGCTGCAACGAAGGGGGGGGGGAGGCGGAAGTCTGGGTGAACAAGGGTACTCAAGGCTGTGTGCGTGTGTATGTGGGTGTGTCTGTCTGTGTGTCTGTGTGCAGAGAGAGAGAGAGAGAGAGAGAGAGAGAGAGAGAGAGAGAGAGAGAGAGAGAGAGAGAGAGAGAGAGAGAGAGAAAAAAAATATGACAAGTTTTTTTTCGGTGGTGGTTAAAAGTGGAAGGAGGTGGAGAAAGAAGGCAAGGGAGAGGACAGGTGATGAGCAGGTAAGGGCTGGTAAGGGCAGGAAAAACACTGAAGAAGATTAATGACTGCTACGTGTCTTGTATATGTTTTTTGTGTCATCAGCTGAATAGTTTTAGAAATGAAGGAAGGAAGGAAGGAAGGAAGGAAGGAAGGGATAGTTAAGCTTGGGATGAAGGAGGATTCTGTAATTATGAAGAATGAAGGAAAAGAAGAAAAGGTTTTTAAAAAGTTGACCTAGTGAGGATGGGAAAGATAAGGGAAAATAGTTGGACAAGAAAGATGAAGGAAAAATAAGAAATGAGATAGAATGGAAGGGAAGAAAAATTATAGAAAAATGATAAGAGAAAAAGAAAAAACAATAGGAGGAAAAATGGGAAAATGAGAATAGTTTTAGTAATAGAATTAAATAAAAATAAATAAAAAAAGTGTAGAGAGAGAAAGATGATTATGAAAGAAGGATGAAAAAGGAAGGATGATAATGAGGCAGTACAGGTAGTGGAAATACAGGTGTACATTGGCCTGGGAAAGATACCTGGTTTACCTTACCCTACTCACGTGACCTTTCCTCTACCTCACCTGTATTAACCTCCTCCTCCTCCTCCTCCTCCTCCTCCTTTCTTTCCTTCTGCCATCCTAATAGTTGTTCTACCATCCACTTAAATATACCTGCTATGCTTGACCTAACCTTACCTTACCTTACCTTACCTGACCTTACCTTACCTTACCTGTACTTTCCTTACTTGGTTTTATAGCTTCCTCTCCCTACTTATACCCCTTTTACTTACTCCTCTCCCTCTTATTCCCCCCCTCCCACCTTCCCTCCTACTCTCACTCACTCACTCACTCATTTACTCAGTCATCTACCACCTCATGTTTTGCTTGGCATCTACAAACAAGCAAACATACACACATACATTTCTTTTTATATGAAGTACATTAACACACAAACCTGACTTCTTTTTAACTCACCCTTTGCATTATAACCGCAAGTAATATAGGACGGAGAACCAGGGAGGGAGGGAGGGAGGTGTGGAGGTGTGGAGGGCAGGTGTGTAGCCAATGAGAGCATGAGTTTAGTGCACCCTGAGTTACAATTGGTCGTCGTGGTGTGGTCAGGCGGTCAACTCACTCACTGGAACTGTTCTCGACTGACACTCTGACCTTCGTTGCCGCCGCCGCCGCCGCCACTCTGAATTGAACTCTGTCTCTGAGGTAACTTGAAAGTGAATTGACTTAAAGACGTACCGCAGGAAACTTTCACTGCGGTTTTTATTTATTTTTGTTTTTTTTTTCACCTATTTTTTTCCTCTTTATTATCCGGTGAGTGAGTTGTTTCGACCTTGTGTGTTGTGGAAGAAAGGTCGTGTCCAGATGTAAGTATCACACAGCCAGGTGGAAAGACAGTACTAAAGGTTAAATACTTGAGGGACAGACAGTAGCTATTGAAAGGAGGGACATAGGAGTGACAGAAATAGTTAGTAATTGGGAGTAGATATCAATGGTCAATATACAGAAACTTTTTGGAGTGAAAGATTGTGATGATAGGAACGAAAAGAAAGTGGATGTTATGAAGAGAAAAGTATAAGGGTAGCAGATCAAGTTTCACGAGAGAGAGAGAGAGAGAGAGAGAGAGAGAGAGAGAGAGAGAGAGAGAGAGAGAGAGAGAGAGAGAGAGAGAGAGAGAGAGAGAGAGAGAGAGAGACAGGACTTAACCAAAATACTCCCCCCAAAAAATAGAACCAATAACGATAAGACACAGACACGAGAAAAACAAAAAATATACCACTGAGTTAAAATTCCGTGAAGAAACACCACTCTAATCAGTACCCCCCAAAAAAAGAAGCTAAAAATCAAGAAAGTAGACCAGACCCGTTACCATGACAACGCCAAAGTGGACGTGGAGTAGGTAGGTTAGGTAGGTAGGTAGGTAGGTAGATGCTAAGAGGTCAGGTGTGGAGACAGGTGTAGGGGGGGATGGGGGGAGGGTAGACTGACACCCTTTCATAGTTATACACTCAGGTCAACACGTCCTCTATGTCACCCAATGCCCCTTAATCTTAAACACTCCACGTCAGACCAAAAAAAAGTTGGGATGCAATACTTTATGTCAAGACGAAGTAAAGGTTTCTCGATATGCATTTTTTGTTGATAATTGAGTCTTGAGTACAAAGAATTTATATATGGAAAAGGAAGATAAAAATAGATATGATGGAAGCGCATGGTTTGAATAGCAAGTTAAAGCAATTAGAAATGTTAAGATAATAGAGTTTCTGGCAAGGAAGGGGGAAAGAGAGAGAAACAAAACAATGAGTTAAAACGAAGGGTATGAATGAGGCAGGCTTGATAAATGAGAGACATAAAGGAAAGAGATGAGGCATGAATGTATAAGCCAAAGGTTAGATAACGAAGGGCGTGAGAAAGGTGATAAAACAATGAGTGAACATACTAAAAGGTGACGGGAAGGAGGGTAGGTTGAGGGGAGGGAAGGAGGAACATCTGGGTCGCTTCAGTGCCAAGGGGCTTCTCTTACCAGCTTCACGTCCTTGTCAATAGGGGGTGAAAGGATGACGTGACCTTAACATCATAACTCTAAATTCTTCCTCCTCCTCCTCCTCCTCCTCCTCCTCCTCCTCCTCCTCTTCCCTTTCCCATACACCCTCGGAAGGCCTCGACATTCCATCCTCCCTCAGCCTCTGTCTCGTGATCTGGCGCGTGACTGAGGCCGGTGTATAGACGAACATGTGAAACTCGTCTTCGTCTTTGTCCTCGTCCTCGTCCTCTTTCTCTTGGTTATTGGCGTTGTGGTCGTGGTGGTATGTGGTGATGGTCGTTGTCTGTGTCGTTTATATCCTCCTCGTCCTCCTCCTTTTCCTCTTCGTCGTCTTCATCGTCGTCGTCGTCCTCTCGTCATTAATAAAAAAAAATCATTGTCACCATGAAGATCGAAAAAAAGGCGACTCTATGATTGCATGAGGCTGAAGAAAGGTTTTGTCGTCTCCCCTTTCACTCCAAAATTTGTAGGTCAGGCACCACAGAGGTTAACAAAGGCACACACACACACACACACACACACACACACAAAAGAAGAAGAAGCATCATTAATAATTCCTGGGTGATAGAATTTTTTTTTCTTCTTTTTTTCTTTCTCTCTCACACGAAGTTGCAATTGAAGCCACTGGTCAGGATTTATGACTTCGTGTTACTCTTCAAGGTCACGAGGAGATGAGAGAGAGAGAGAGAGAGAGAGAGAGAGAGGGAGAGGGCAGGGTGGAGGCGGGAGGGGAAGGTGGCAGAGAGGAGTAGTAGGAGTGGGAAGAGCAGCAAGAGGGAAGGACAGGGACAGAAGGTGAAGACAAGGGCATAATAATTGTTCCTTTTCTCTTTCTTGTATATCATTTCTCTTTCTACGTCATCACTATCTCCTCCTCCTTTCTCTCCTCCTTCCTGCCTCTTCCCTCACCTTTATTCCATCATCACAACACACACACACCTTTGACCCTCACCACCCTCACTCCTACCTTTCCCCTCACTTCCCCGACCACTGACACTCCTTATTCCCCTCACTCCCCACTCCCCTCTCCTTACCTGTTTGTATATATCATCCTGTACTTATTCTTCCCCTTATCCCTCTTCCCTCCTTTATCCTTGGTTGCTTATGTTCCTTATTTCAGTTTATTCTCCTCTCCCTCAAGTCTAGATTTTGTGGTTCCTCTCTGCAGTGTGTGTGTGTGTGGGTGTGTGTGTGTGTGTGTGTGTGTGTGTGTGTGTGTGTGTGTGTGTGTGTGTGTGTGTGTGTGTGTGTGTGTGTACGTCTCTTTTTAACCTTTGACCCGGACGTGCACTTCTCAAAGGACTTCTACAGCATCACTTTTTTTTACTTCTTTTTTTTCGTCCTCGTCAGACACACACACACACACACACACACACACCAACGGCTGTCATCCCACGCCACGCCTTCCCTCCTTTCCTTCTTTCCTTCCTACCTTCCTTTCTTCCTTGTTTCCTTCCTTCCCTCCTTCTTTCTTTCTTTCTTTCCTTCCTTTCTTTCTTCTTTCCTTCCTTCCTTCCTTCCTACTTGTCTTCCTACCTACCTTTTAACCTTCCTTTCCTTTCTTTTCTTTCCTACCTTCCATCCTTCCATCCTTCCATCCTTCCATGACATCCTACTCTCTCTTCATTATTCAGTCTCCTTTCTAATAGTCAAGTGGATGACGTGTTAAAGGAAAGTCTATCCATTAATCCATCACTTCCCTTACTTTCCCTTCCCCTTTTTCTTCTTTTCACTTCATTTATTCTTTTCATTCTTCACTCACCCTCATCCTTCTTTATCACCTCACATCTCTTTGTCTTTATTTATTCATTCTTTCATCCTGTTATTTTCATTTGGTTTGTATTTATTTAATGGTCTTTTCTGTTTCCTTCCCTTATTTTTTTTTTATCTTTTTTTTCACTTTTCTGTATTTATCAACATTTTCCATCTCAATCCACTTACTTCTATTCACTTTTTTTATTATCCTCATTCATTAACTACCTATTCATCTTCTCTATTTCTCCTCTTTATCTTTTACCTCATTCCTGTCTCCCCTTCCTTTCTATCCCTCTCCTCCCTTCTTTACTCTCTCTCTCTCCCCATGCATTCCACCTTCCCATTCCTTCATTTTGTTCACCTACATATTTCATTCCCTTCCCCTTCACTCCCCTCTCCTTTCTCCTCCCCTTGTCTCCCCTCCCCTCCCCTTGGGCCAGAGAGGGAGTGTTGGTTTGTGGGTAGCCAAGGACAACCAGTATTCAGGGGAGACTAAAACACTCCTCAGATATCTACACTCACCGTTACAGTCCTCCTCCTCCTCCTCCTCCTCCTCCTCTCCTCCTCCTCCTCCTCCTCCTCCTCCTTCTCCTCCTTCTCTGTTTCCTCCTTTATTCTATTTTGTTTGGTCTTCCCCGTTCCTATGCGGTGGTTGGTTTGCTATATAAGTACTGTTTTTTTTTTTAATATATATAAATCTAAATCAAAAATGAAAAGAAGTGACATAAACGATTGAAGAGATTTATGCAATTATATCTAAGTTGTCTGTGTGTGTGTGTGTGTGTGTGTGTGCGTGGTGTGTGTGGTGTGTTGGGGAGGGGGCGGGGGGGAGAGGGTAGAAGACGACTTTTTCTTGGGGGGGTTGGGGGGGGGGTAGGGGGTCGTGGGGATGTACACTTAATCGTCACGACCTTGCCCGCCACCATCCTAAGAAGACCAGGATTTGGTTTAGGGGGGGAGGGGAGGGAGAGGAAGAGGAGGTGGAGGAAGAGGAGGAGGAGGAGGAGGATGTAAGTGAAGGTCAAAGTGAAATGGAAAAGGCTCATCTCTGGAGCTTCTTTTACTCCTCCTCTTCTTCCTCTTCCTCCTCCTCCTCTTCCTCCTCCTCCTCCTCGTCCTCCTCCTCCTCCTCAAAAATAAATAATAATGATAAAAATGAATAATAATGATAAAAATAAAAATAAATATTAATGATAAAAATAAATATTAATGATAAAAATAAATATTAATGATAAAAATAAATAATAATGATAAAAATAAATATTAATGATAAAAATAAATATTAATGATAAAAATAAATATTAATGATAAAAATAAATAATAATGATGAAAATAAATAATAATGATAAAAATAAATAATAATGATAAAAATAAATATTAATGATAAAAAATAAATAATAATGATAAAAATAAATATTAATGATAAAAATAAATATTAATGATAAAAAATAAATATTAATGATAAAAATAAATATTAATGATAAAAATAAATATTAATGATAAAAAATAAATAATAATGATAAAAATAAATATTATTGATAAAAATAAATAATAATGATAAAAATAGATAATAATGATCAAAATAAATATTAATGATAAAAGTTTATTTATTTTTATCATTAATATTTATTTTTATCATTAATATTTATTTTTATCATTAATATTTATTTTTATCATTAATATTTATTTTTATCATTAATATTTATTTTTATCATTAATATTTATTTTTATCATTAATATTTATTTTATCATTATTATTTATTTTTATCATCATTATTTATTTTTATCATCAATATTTATTTTTATCATCAATATTTATTTTTATCATCAATATTTATTTTTATCATAA
>JAPQNM010000040.1:16150152-16160152 GCA_029783475.1 Metacarcinus magister | reverse complement strand
AGACTTTGATATTTTTAGTTTGACTTTCGTAATATACATTCACCAAGTCTCCCAATGACTCTTAAAATAACTATAATTTCCTTGAGGTATATATTGTATCTAAGTATTTCATTAAATTATACACACACACACACACACACACACACACACACACACACACACACACACACACACACACACACACACACACACACACACACACACACACACACCACTTAATCAGCGACCATGAAATCCTGTCCTCGGCGCCGCTCTTGCTCTCAGTGACCTTAGACATGACCTTGATGTTGCTGTCCTTGGCGCCACGTGACCTTGTCTATCCCACGCTGATGACTTTTTACTAAACTGGGAAACTGAGGATGAGGTGAGGATGGGGTGAGGGCGGAGACTGGCTGTTTGAGGCTGGGGTGATGAGGAGGGAGGGAGAGAGAGAGGAGGGGAAGGAGGGGAGAGCAAGGGATGGTTGTGGTGGTGGGGAAGGGCAAGGTAGTGAGAGTATACAGGTACGACAGGTAAAAGTTGTAGTGGTGTCTTGACTTACTCTCCTTTTACTACGTGCATTGTACTTACTCGCAAGGTAAATGTTATAGGAGAGACACACACATGGCTGTTGAGTTTCAGTTGGCGATCAAAAAAAATAATTGTAGAGAGTAAAATCTACCTGAAAATAATCTGCGTGGAACAAGTCTCATGAAAATAAAAAAAATAATAAAATAAAAAACATAGACACAGGAAATGAATAAAAAAAAATCTTGCCTTATCAATAAACACCACGATTCATACATAAATCCTAGCATCAATCATCTCAACACACAGCCTCCACACACCCCTTTCCCCTTGTAGGCCTCCGTCACCGCCTTCGTCAGTCACCAGGAAGCAACACTAGAGGCTCGGGTCAGGGGCTCACCGCGTGCCACTTCCCTGCGTCATCACCCCCAACCACCCCTCCAAGACATTTTCCTTCACCTCGATTCTGAGTCGGTAGAAAATAGATCTAGGGTCATCAAGGGTGGAGAGGGAAAACGGTGGTGGTGGTGGTGGTGGTGGTGGTGGTGGTGGTGGTGGTGGTGGAGGTGGTGATGGAGGTGAGGATTTATGGCCTGAAGGTGTGGCGAAGAGAATGAAACACAAAAGCTATTGGCAATAACCACCTTGAAGTGAAACAAGTTGAAGGAACAGAACGATGATGGAGTAGGAGGAGGAGTAGGAGGAGGAGGAGGAGGAGGAGGCTGGAATGAATACGGGGACGGAAGGAGGAGGTTTAGAATAGGACTGGTGCGGGGACGGGACGGGACGGGACGGGACGGACATGAGGCAGGGACAGGGGACTGAATGACCCTGCTGCATTGTACCATAGCAACTGAAACCCCGAGTAGCAGGAGGGAGGTATGACTATGCTGCCGGCTGCTCGCCCCACCTTGACTTCAACCTTGTGTTTTTGCGATCCAGATGAACATTTTTTCCCCGCGATGTTGCCTTGGCCAGATGGTGAGGAGGGCGCGGCTAGGGCTTTCACGGACGCAAACTAGACCACAAACACGGACGAGCCCACGAGGATGACTCAAGCTCCCTTAACCCCTTCCCTCCCTCCCTCCCTCCCTCCCTCCCACGCCCAAACATCACCTCCTCTCCCCCTTCCTTTAACGTTGTGTGAAGCCTTGTAGCACATGAAATAATTTCCAGGTAAAGTTGCCCTTGACACGCACGGCTTCATAACACACACCTGGCCGCCTCCATGACTAGACAACACTGCAGGGAAGAAGCATAACATAATATACAATCTTTAGTCGTACCGAGACGCACATCCAGCCCATGAATTTTTTAGGGAATTATCACGTTTGAAACTACGTAGAAAAGAGAAAGAAAAACTAAAAAATATAGTATTGGAGAGTGAAATATGAATCCAAAAATATACATGAATTGAGAGAGAGAGAGAGAGAGAGAGAGAGAGAGAGAGAGAGAGAGAGAGAGAGAGAGAGAGAGAGAGAGAGAGAGAGAGAGAGAGAGAGAGAGAGAGAGAGAGAGAGAGAGCAAGGTGACCAAGAAGGACGGCTACGTTTGTCGGTCAGGAGTACACACGGGATGACCTTGACCTCAGAAGAAGCGTGTGTGTGTCAGCTGATGGGGCGCAGGAATCAGGTCAGGGTGGGTCACTTGCCGCTGCGATAGATGGCAGAGGGAGGGAGGGAGAAGGGAGAGAAGGAGGGAGAAGGGGGGGAGAGAGGGAGAGACACTGGAATGAAGAGCAAGGGAGAGTCTGCAGGAGAGGAGATAAGGAGAGGTTCTAGTAAAGACAGACAAAGGGAAAGGCTATGAGAGTTACGAAAAGGTGATAAGGAAGATGAAGTGACAGTAGGAGGTATAAAGGAAGAGTGAAATACTAGAATAAAGGAGAGAGGGCGTAAGGGGAGTTACTGGAGGAGGGAAGAAGGGGGTAAAGGTAGTACCATATATGACACCTTATATATTTGTTTTTATTAAGGAAAATTGCCCTAAAAATACCCACAAGTCTTACAGAGATAGAGACAAGTGGTTAGTCTGCGGGTTAGTGAGTGAGTAAAATCTGTCTCTTATACAATGTTTTTACTTCTGAATTATAAGTAGTTGACTATTAATACCAAAATAGTGTATGGAAGTATAGTGTTTGAATGTAATTACTTCATCGGCAATAGTCTAAAGTAGACATTATCTTTTTCTCCTGCTGATGAATTTTGTCGTCCTTGCCATAATAAAAATAAAGACGGTAAATATACGCTTGAGTTGTGTTGAAACTGTTGTTTATAATGACTTTCAAAACTGGGATGCGTCCTTCAAGATGCAGCAATTTGTTAGGCGTCATATACAGTAGTAATTTCATGTTAAATACAGATGAGCATCGCGGGGAGGAGGAGAAGTGGAGAGAATATGAATGAGAGAGGAAGAGAAAGAGAGAAAATGAGAGTATAGAATAAAGAAATATTCAACAAGAGAACCAAGGAGAAAGAGAGACTGGAAAAAGGTGAAAGAAGAAAAAAAAAAAAAGGAGGAAAGTATAAAGAACATGAGTTGCATTTGGAATATAAACAAATATATATGAGAGAAAATGGAAAGGAAGATAGAAAAACGGAAAGAGAAAAAGCAAAGAAAGTGAATAAATGTGAAAATAAGGAAAAGATAAAGGGAGTTTGTTTTTGTAATAAAGAGACAGTGAGAGAGAGAGAGAGAGAGAGAGAGAGAGAGAGAGAGAGAGAGAGAGAGAGAGAGAGAGAGAGAGAGAGAGACAGAAAAGGGAGAGTTGTTAATTGGCAAGGAATGTAAGAAATCGAAGAAGTGAGAGGAGATATAAACAGAAGGCGGAAATATTAGGTGGTCAAACTAGTGTGTTAACTTGACCTTGTTTTCTATATTTTCACCAAACGATAAACAAGACACAGAGAAGAGAGAGAGAGAGAGAGAGAGAGAGAGATAGAAAAAAAATATATGAAAGGAAAAATTCTTCACTCACTCAATATTGTTTGCTTCATCATTGACCTTCCTGTCTGCCTGCATTGTTAGGAGGTAAAAAAAAGTTACTACGTAGTTTGATTTTCCTCCCAACTTTCCATTCCCTTCCTTATGTTTCTGATCTAAATTTTTCATCACTGTATCATCACTTTCGTCAAACATTAGACTCTCTCTCCTTCGCCCTCTCTATTTGCCCTTGACAGTCACCTTTTAATTAATCAAGGTGTCAGGTGATTTATAGAAATATCTTTTTTTAGGGCGAAACATGGCTAGTAGAATGTCTTTTTTATTTTAAGGGTCATCGGATTCACCTTTTCATACGTCGAAACTTACCTTAAAATAAAAAAAAATGTTGTAGGGGGAGAAAGTTATTTAATGGAGGAAGAGATACATTTTTTTTTGGTTTTTTAGTCCTGTTTTAAATATTTGTTGATAGCATTCACCTGTCACAAGATTTACCTGAGAAAGTCATTAAGGAACGTAATTATGCCTCGCCAGGTAACCAAATGAAGGAGGGGAAGAGGAAAAGGGTTAATATAATGTTTTGAATTAGTAGTAATAATTGGGTTTCTTTTTTCTTTTGTTTTTCTCTCTCTCGTTTTGGAAAGTTTGTAAGTCTGGAAACACATAATTGCTAGGTTTTTTTTTTTATTATTATTTCCCTTTTACTTCTAGCTTTCCTTTTTTTATTTTTCTCTTTTCTTTTCACATTTTTTTTCTTTATATTTGTCTTTATCATCGAGTGTTGCTTTTACGTCGTATTATCATCATGTATTTCCCGGTTCCCTTCTCCTCCTCCTCCTCCTCTTCCTCCTCCTCCACTGTCTTTTTCTATCTTCTTCTTCTTCTTCTTCTTCACCTCTTCTTCACCTCTTCTTCTTCTTCTTCTTCTTCTTCTTCTCTTCTTCTTCTTCTTCTTCTTCTTCTGACTCCCTTCGATTTGCGTCTTAAAGCTGACAGTTTCTTCTTCCTACTTCCATCATGTCTACCTCCTCCTCCTCCTCCTCCTCCTCCTCCTCCTCCTCCTCCTCCTCCTCCTCCTCCTCCTCCTCTTCTGCCTAAGTCATCCTCTCGTCTGCGAACAGGAATTTCTCGCCTTCTCTTCACTTTCGCTCATGAAAACAAAAAATAGAATTCTTATCAACGTTAATAATTTCACTTTCAAGCTAAGAAGAAAAAAAAGAAAAAAAAAAAGAAAGCAACACAGATAAAAAAAAAAAAATATCAAGAAATGAAACCTTCCCTCTGCAGACCCTTTCACTACACTACTGGACTCTCCCTTTCCTTTTACACTGCATTTAGAGCAAGTTAAAGAAAGAAAGAGAGAGAGAGAGAGAGAGAGAGAAAAAAAAAGAAAGAAAGAAAGTGAAACGCAAAAGGCGCGTAATACCAGACAAGAGATAATAATAATGATAATGATGATGATAATAGTGAATGAAAATAGAGTGTAAATATTTGTAGAGATGGTGATGATGTTAATAGTGGTGATGATGGTGGTGGTGGTGATGGTGGTGTTGGTAGTGATGGTGTTGCAGAATGAAGCCAACAAGTGACATTTGACCTAGTTTCCAGGGTAGGAGGTAGTGTTCCCAGGCGACAGGTCATGGTGGGGGGGGCGGGTAGAGGGTAGGAGGTAGGAACCGGTTAGGAGTATTCAAGTGGGGTAGGGAGAGAAAGAGGACGGAGAGGGGGAAAGAAGGAGAGATAGAATAATGAAGAGGAGAGAAAGACAGTGGAAGGAAGAAATGTAGGAAGGTGAGGGGAGGAGGTAGGTAGAATAGGAGAACAGGAGGGAAGGAGTAAAGGAAGGAGGAGGAAACAAAAGGAAATGGGGAAAGTGAAGGCAAAGGAAGATGAAAAGGAGGGGAAAGGAGAGAGGAAAAAAGAGAGAGAAAGAAGGGAGAGGACAGAGAAGGAAGGAATAAAAGAAAGAAAGAAGGAGAACTGGTAAGGAAGGAGAAGAGAGAGAGAGAGTAAGTAACGAAACGAAGGAAAGGGAAAGGAAGAAACTAGGATGAGAGGAGACATATATTTACGGATGAGAGAGAGAGAGAGAGAGAGAGAGAGAGAGAGAGAGAGAGAGAGAGAAATACAAACAAACTGATAAATTTTCCCATGATAATTTAGCCTTATCCCCGACCTCCCTTCCCCTCTCTCTCCCTCACTCTTTCCTCTCTCTATTTTGATCTCCTCTAGTGGCGGAAATAAATGCAGGGGGAGACCACAAGTGACAATATAATAACCACAGTTAAGAGAGAGAGAGAGAGAGAGAGAGAGAGAGAGAGAGAGAGAGAGAGAGAGAGAGAGAGAGAGAGAGAGAGAGAGAGAGAGAGAGAGAGAGAGATTGTTGTTTTGACACAAATAACAACATAAGTAGTAATTAGCATTTTGCATATTTATCTATATTTATTCAGGTTAGGTAAGGTTAGGTAAGGTTAGGTTAGGTTAGGTTAGGTTAGGTTAGGTTAGGTTAGGTTAGGTTAGGTTAGGTTAGGTTAGGTTAGGTTAGGTTAGGTTAGGTTAGGTTAGGTAAGGTTAGGTTAGGTTAGGTAACAAGGATTACATTATTTATTAGAAAACTAATCACATAACGAATTGAAGAAGAAAAAAAATCTAAATTCGAATAATATAAATCATATTACAAATTGACGGGCTCTAGATAGCCCATGTGTCCTCTAGATGGAGACACGATAGATAACCAACCATATTACAATTTATTTTTCCCTTCTTTAAACATATGAAACATTTATTGGCTCATTAAAGATTTCGATGCTTTTTAAACCTTTACGTGTTGTTGAAGTACCGAACGCTTCGAAACAGGACACCGAAGCGATGCGACTCACTCACCACCAGTGCCGGCGGGCTTTTTGTGAAGTGCAGGTGCGTGTCGGAGTCCGTGCTTTCCCGAACACTTATTTGTGGTCGAGGAGAAGCAGGTGTACCGTAGCCCCACCCTTAGCCTGTCCACCACGACCCAGCAGGTACGCTTAAGCAGGTAACAATTGTATAGACATATAACCATGGAGTGTATAGTGAGTATCAAGACATTAGTGTGCTCCCAGCTAGTCTAGTGACGCCGCTGGGCCGAGACACCATAAGATTGCCGGTTTTTCATACATCATCACATTCTATTTCATCCATTTCACATTTCATAAGACTGTATTCTGGTTATTGAACTTCTTAAATATAGTGAAAGAAAAGGAATGATGGTCACAATGGGAAGTCTTAAGGCCTAGGAAAGCGAACATTGACGTCAGTAGTTGAGTTGGTTAGTGTTGATGTTGGCGGACATGTTCACATGACTCCCGCGCTGGGACCTTCAATGTACCGCCGTCACACCATTCTCATCCTTGCCATCGCCAAGCCAATCAGCCTGGGGTGTATCTGACGCTCAGCTATAAGCTGGCAAGTCAGACTCCCCAAACTGTCGAGCGAAGGGAACATCACTCATATATCATAGCGCAGAGCCTCGGTGGGGTGTATCTGACGCACTGCCTCGGCGGGCAGTCAGACTCCCTATTGAGGCAAGCAAAATGATATGTGAAAAAGGATTAATAAATAAAAACATGACAAGAATTACCTGTGGGCCGCCCATTAAGGCAAAAGGCCCACGTCATCCATAGCTGGATGGCAACCTTTAATAAATAAATCCTTGCCATATTACGGATGTTTCTTGTATTTTTCTTTATCTATTTATCTCTATTTATTCATTTATTTATTTTATTATCTATCCTATTCATTTATTCATATTACAGGTTTGACTTTCATGACCTATAAGTAATGAAATTCAATATTATTTGTTTGTTAATGTGTGTGTGTGTGTGTGTATGTATATGTATATATGTATGTATGTATGTGAGTGGGATTGATTAGTATTTCTTCAGCTTACCTTACGTTACATAGATTAATTATGTATACAGGACGTACCACGCATACATGACAAGCTTAAATAAAACTACTTTCAATTAACTCCCTACAAGACATTGATAAGTCACCACCACATTCACGACTCTATGAATACCTGTCAGCTAATTACCTTCTGACTATAAAAAGTTCTACAGGTTCAAAGTCCTTGTGAGGATAAGATCACCCTTTTGTTTCTCGCCTCACCAAGGGGACAAGAATAGAAGATAAAAAGAAAAGAAAACAATAGATTGGTGCACATGAAACATAATGTAAGAAGTAAAATACAAGCAGTAGCATTTTCTCTTCCTCTCTCTTGTATTGCTCTCTCTCTCTCTCTCTCTCTCTCTCTCTCTCTCTCTCTCTCTCTCTCTCTCTCTCTCTCTCTCTCTCTCTCTCTCTCTCTCTCTCTCTCTCTCTCTCTCTCTCTCTCTCTCTCTCTCTCTCTCTCTCTCTCTCTCTCTCTCTCTCATTATGCGTGAATGTCCGTGAGTTTAACAAAGGGACCTTTTTTCCCTTCCAACCTTCACCTAACCTTGAGAATCGTAGGGCGCTGAGACCCGTTAGGTGGAACACTATGGGCACTAAGGACGGGCATGTGAAGGGCACTAAGACCTAGCCCTCCTGCAGGATGAGGTGTATGACCAAGAGAGAGAGAGAGAGAGAGAGAGAGAGAGAGAGAGAGAGAGAGAGAGAGAGAGAGAGAGAGAGAGAGAGAGAGAGAGAGAGAGAGAGAGAGAGAGAGAGAGAGAGAGAGAGAGAGAGAGAGAGAGAGAGAGAGGAAGAAAAAAGTTTACGTAAGCAAAAACAAAAAAATAGTGGATTAAAAAAGCTTCAAGGTCTTTTATGTCCCCTAAGAAAAACAAACATTTCGTAAGAGGTAAAAGTCGCCGGGGTGTTTGTTATTAATGTCGAAAAATCACACCGCTCGTCACCGTGATTTCCCGCTGAATTAGTGCATGAACCAAACATAATCAGGAGGATGAGAAACACCACGACTTGCCTCTCACACACACACACACACACACACACACACACACACACACACACACACACACACCTGAACAAAACTTAAACACTACACCTCTCAATCCTTCCTTCCATATCTCCTGGATCTCTCACTTTCAACGTCTATTTTTCTCTTATTAATTTTACATCTCACGATCCTCATACTTTTCAATCCCTCACAGCTGGCCACATGTTTTAGTATGACACAGAGGGAGGCCAGATGAGGGTGAGGTGAGGAGCACTTTCCTTTGTTAATCCTCAAATCAGTGAGGGAACCGAAGCCTGAAGGACGGGAGTTACCGATCATTTTGAGGGAGATTAACTTCATCGTGGGTGCTGTGGAGGCTGAGATAGATGGAGAGAGGCAGAGGGAGGAGAAGAGAGAGTAGGGTTTGGTTAGTTAGAGTAGTTAATGTCCCTTTACGTAGCCTTGATGTTGGTGGCTTTGCTCTGGATCGCTACCTGATGAAAGTGTGGCCGATGCGTGGCAAATAACCTCCTGGTATTCTTAGCCACGTGGTCGGAGGTCACTTGAGTGCAAAGGAAAAGGAATCTAAAGCATGTATCTGGTTATTAACTTTCCCTCGGAGTGTATCAACGGTAATTCAAGAGTAATGTGTCATCATTGAGTTCAGACACGTTGCAGTTCGTGGTTGTGTGATTGGTGGAGCTTGTTTAAAGAGTCGCGTTGTCTTTATTTTAGAGGTTCACGCTATATCCACAAAGGCCTTATTGGTAAGAAAAAAAAAGTAAAAGTGATAGCAGAAAATAAAAGGATGACTCAATTTGCTTGACCTCGAACGGATATATTTTTTTAGGGTTATGATTTGCACAAACACACACCGCCGTATGAGCTGAAGGGAAGAAAAGGGAGAAAAGAGAGGAAGGGTTAGTTAGTAGTAAAATGCAAACAAATTTAGTGAATAAAGAGGAAAGTGTCAGAGAGGCGATCGAAGATGTTTCCTTTTGCGTGTTAGCGACAAGTTGTGCTGGTGTCTGGCCTTCCCTTCATCCCCTCCCGCATCTCTTCAGCACGACTGTGACCCTAGTGGCAGCCACACACTTGTCGCAGCGATGGCCATGGCGTGAGGGTGCGTTGGGGCGTTGGGGGGTTGGGGCGTTTGGGGGTTGGGGCGTTGGGGGTGTCTGCAAGGCAATCCATGTGTTGTGTACTAGGTGACTTCTGCCCCCCACAGCCTCCTGCACTGAGGGAGAGGGATGCAGATGGCCGTTACGAAAGCAGTATTCACCAACTTTCTCGTATAGGCCGTGCGAGCCTCAAGCGTTTCGTGATCACAAGGAGCCGTCTGATATTTTCACACGTCAAGGCTGGCTGGTAAAGGGAGTCTTTCACACTCATACGTGGTCGTACGTACAACAAGAAATTACCATATTGAAAGTGTAAATTTGTCTAGCAACGTTACACTCGCTCAAGTATACCCTCAGAGGAAATAATTTGTCGGTAACCACTGCCTTCTGTTAACTGAAATTTATTTGCGACCTTTGCTTCCACGCTGAAGAAGGTCAAGCCCCTGACCAGCCACCATGTGCCTCCCTCTCCTCCCCCCCCCTCCCACCAAGGTCACCGGAAAGATTGCATGACGCC
>JAPQNM010000040.1:16137652-16140152 GCA_029783475.1 Metacarcinus magister | reverse complement strand
CAGTGTGAGGGGTGACCTTTACCTTGTATGCTCTGAACGAGGCTGTTTTTAGGTTTTATACATTTTTTTTTCCTAAGAATCGTGGGAGACAGAGATAGAGTGAATGCCTTGACCTGCCTCCCCCAGCCTACCCCAGAATTCCCCCATTTCCCCTTGTCTCTCCACTGCACCCTCCCACATCATCTAGTGTCTCCCTGCCTCACTCTGCTCCTACCACCATTCTTGTCTCCCCATTCCGGCATTCTTTTTATAGGTTAGAAGTCCCGTTGACCCGCCATAACCTCCGTAGTGTTTCAAGGCTCATTGGTGACTCTTCATAGTCCTCTAAACGTCCTTCTCCTTTCATATCCTCCGTTCTGTCTCCTCCAAGTGCCGTTCTGCCTTTAATTCACGCCCTTCCTCATTGGTTGTGGCTGCGTCGAGGTAGCATCATCCACACCGAGTTGGGTCTTGTCAGGTCGGGTCAGGCAAGGTCACAGACAAGTCACGATAGAAGGAGGGAGGGAAGGAGGAAGGGATGAAGGGAACAATGCACACACACACACACACACACACACACACACACACACACACACACACACACACACACACACACACACACACACACACACACCAGAGGCATGTTAAGGCTTCCCATAGCAACTGTATACAATGTTCTCTCATCACTGTCATTGGTGTGATAATTTGTCGTCACCTTCCGTCACCTTCCACAGCGTCATGCATTCCTTCACTCCTTCCCTCACCACATCCTCACCTTCCCCACCTTCACAGCCACAAAAGAACAATAGCTTTCCTTGAATCAGCCTCACGAACAATTCATAGCCACTGGAATCATCTTGTAGCAGAACATCCGTGTAATAAAACAATGATTGGATGAGTTGTAATCCAATGGTAAGGTCTCAAGGTCTTTCCTCTCTCGGGCAAATCCTCTTCGTGCTCTCCTCTTGAAGTATACACGCCGAGTGGAAAGGGAAAGATGTGACAAAAAAAAAACAACTTGTAGATAGAGAAAGTCCTATAATTGTTTCAGTGGCCTTCCCTCTTTCCCTCCTTCCTTCCCTCACTCTTCTTCTCCTTCCCTCACTCTTTCCCTTCCCAGTTTCCAGTAGGCACCGTCACATTCTCCTCTCCTTCCACCTGACCACTTCAATGTCACTCGAAATAAGTTCAAAAATACTCCTTCAAAACCAGGTTCATATTTATATACCTTCTTACGATAATAATTCTACATCAATGCATCTTTTTATACTTGGCTTAGTTTCCTCGTTGCCAAAATAAGACCCAGATCACCTTGCTTTTTTGGGGTTCTTCCGTGTCCATTCGCCCTCCCCGCCACCTCCACCCCCACCCCCCCTTTAACTGATCATTTCCGCCATCCATGGAGGAAGAGAAAGGGACTAATGGGTTAATGGGTTGGTGAGAGGAAGGTGTGAGGCAACAGATGAATAGATCTGTTTTTTATGTGGAATTCGAGTAGAATGTTGATCAACGTCGTTTATTTACTTTTAATCAGTTTGGTTAAGAGAGAGAGAGAGAGAGAGAGAGAGAGAGAGAGAGAGAGAGAGAGAGAGAGAGAGAGAGAGAGAGAGATAGTGAATGCACCTGTGTTAATATGCGTATGGTGTGTTGTCATCCTCTCAGAATTGTTCATCTCATATTGATTCCTTTCACTTTACTTCCTTCTTAACGTCATCACACTTTCTACCCTTTTAATTTTTTTTTGTCTAATTTCTCATTTCTCTTTTTTCTCCTTTTACTGATCTTTCACATACTTTACTGTCTATTTCTTTCTCTCCCTCTCTCTCACACTCTCTCTCTCTCTCTCTCTACCTGTCCATCCATCCGTTCATTAGTTCTGTATGTTAATTAACCTGTCTACCTTTTCCTGTACAAATACCTGTCTTTCCCTTGTTCCTACACCTGTTCACTAGCCGCCAGGTGAGGTACGAGGCTTGGCAAGGAAACTTCACCTTCACGAGAGAGAGAGCAAGTTTTTCCTCTTTCAGACACGTGTATGAGAAGGAAAAAACTTAGCCATGAAGGGAGAAGAGAGAGAGAGAGAGAGAGAGAGAGAGAGAGAGAGAGAGAGAGAGAGAGAGAGAGAGAGAGAGAGAGAGAGAGAGAGAGAGAGAGAGTGTTACATTCACTTGTCTAGGAAAATAGGACGATACAATATCATATTTCCCACCTACCACTCCTTTCTTATTGGTATGCTACGTGTGTCAGCTGGACTTGTGATGTGTGGTGATAGGGGCACGTCGATGAAGTCAGGTCACTTAGGGTTATTACATTTTAACCTGTATATATTATCTTCATCTAATTTGCTTTCCTTTTGTATATATTATTTCCTGTCTTCTTCTGTGAATAAAATTAATGCAAACGAGTGATCATTTTTTTTTACATTCTTCGTTTTCTTTCATTATCTAAATCGTTTTGATAAGGAGATACATGAAGGAAAAGTTTTATTTTCCATTCATCATATTTTAGTACAAGACAGTTT
>JAPQNM010000040.1:16125152-16127652 GCA_029783475.1 Metacarcinus magister | reverse complement strand
GTTACCTTACAAGTTCGGCTTCTCGTCACAGTTACTATTACTACATAGGTCAGTCTCTCCCTCCTCACTCCCTGCATGGTTACCTCACTAGCAAGGGGCAGTAGAAGAAGTTGTCGGGCGGGGAAAAAAAAGCCGTCACTAGAGTATCTCCCTTATGGCAGGTGTCTGTAAGTTCACCGTTCAAATAGGTTAAGCAAGTACTTTCCTCAAGGTAGTTTAGAGGGAGGTGGTTGAAGGGGGGGGGAGGGTGAGGCGTTGGGCAGGTTTGCAGGTTTACCTTTATTGACTTCCATTAAAGGTGTGTCTCGGTTGTGTGCTGTTGAATCTACTTCTGTTTGTGTTCTCGGGTTTGTTTTTGTATGGCCAGAAGCATCATTCGCCTTCAGAACAGAGACTAATACCTGTGTTTTATTATGCGTTTGAAACAGTTGGTCTTAAGCCTCTTTAGACGAGGACCAGAACGAGGAAGTGTCAGGTGATAGGAAAGGTCTTCAGCACCTGTTGGCGTGACATCTCAAAGGTCCTGTTTTGGGGGTTCAAGGTCGTGCGTGAGCGGAAGGTTTAATTAGTGACGGTTGACAGAAGAAATGTAACGAAAAAAAAAGGAAAAAATTGAGTAGTGGAAATTAGTGTTGTGGTATTTTGTAGTTTTTTTTACAATTTTGAGGGACTTCGTGGAGATGCATTGTCATTCTCAGCGTTTATTCTTATTTTTCACACATTAGTTTTTTTTTTTAGTTTGTAAGCTTCATTATGTTGAACTTATGCTATTCGATCATCTCTTTGTCAATCATCTATTATCCACTTCCTTCAAATATCCCATTGACTTTTTCTTCCCTCTATTTTTTTTTCCTCGCGTTGTTATGCTCTTTTTTTTTACATGCTGGAAAAAGCCATAAAATCGATCGGTCACTGCAATAAGTTCAAGAGCCCTCTGGCTGAATTTCCTTTTCTGCTTTCTCCTAACCTCTGCTCCTCCTCTTCCTCCTCCTCCTCCTCCTTCCTTACCTCCACTCGCATCAAATCCACCTATTCCATCTCTCCCACCTCCTCCTCCCCTTCCTCCTCCTTCTATTCGTCCTCTAATTCTCCATTTGTTAGTATTACTGCAGCTCATATTCAACCTGAAGTCTCAATCCCAACCTTCCTTCCTCAAATGGACCTTACACATACATAGGCAGGGCTGTGAACCCTTATTTAGTCACTGGTAATGGGGAGGAAAAGCGTTGGAGACTTGAACACCCATAACACATCCCTTTACTACCTATTTGCACCTTACATTCAAGGGAGTAACTAATAGGTATCAAGGAACCAACACTTACACCCTAACGTATACTTTATGGTCAGAGATGTGCGATGTGCAGCCCGTGGGGAGGGAAGTCAAGGATTAGAACGCTTATCCTTAGGTTATAGCACTTAACTGTCGTCACAAACCCAAGGATGCAGATGTTAAGAAAGCAGAAATAGAAATTACAAGGAAAAAGGAGTTTGTGTCTACTCTTTGAATCCGTATTTCATGGTGTGCAAAGAAGCTTGTTAGATCGGTGAGGTATTTTCATTCTCACTATAAACACGAACGCAATGTTAGACTATTAGTGGCTGTATTTGTTGATTTCAAGAGGATCACAGGTAACACGCCTCTCAAACCCACGTTAAAGTCGCCAATCATCTCACACCTCCATGAATATAACCTGCTAATGTGCCGCTACCAGTGCCTTTCCTTCCCTTATACACCACTAATAAGGGATCCACTTATGTACCGTTCATCACCAGTGGTTCCTCGCGTGCCAGGACTTCCAAAATGACGAGCCGCGTGCATGCTGATGGCGGACACGTGGTTGGAGTGAGGAAGGAAGGAATGGGAGAGGCGGGGTGGAACTGTGTGCCTTATGACGTGTGTCCTACATAATTCAGTCTACTTCTGCGGGTCCACATGGCTTGAAAGGGATATCGTGAGGGAGTGGATGTGTGTGGGTGAGTGTGTGGGTGTGTGGGTGGGTGGGTGGGTGTGTGGGTGGGTGGGTGGAGGGGTGTGTGTGGGGGTGAGGGGGAGGGTATCATGGTCTACTGGGGCCTCTTTCACGTCAAGTATTTTCACCTCCACAACTACTACTTCCGGTCACGTAATCTGGCCTCACGTTACTCGAATTTATGGTCTGTTTGTATATCAGGTTTCTAGTGGCGGTCCAAGGGTGTTTCGTTCACGTCGTTTTACTCCCCAGCAGAATATTAAGGCATGACTTTGTATAACTTGTATCTTTGTATAACTTGTATCTTTGTATTCCATGTTGTTGTAGGTTGTGGTATGCTCTCGTGTTCTCTCTCTATCTGTCTGTGTTATTGTCTTCTTTACCTGTCTTTACCTTTCATTCACTTTCTCCTTACCTGTCTGTTCTATGTAATTGCTCTTTTCTCTTTCCTTGCTGCATTAAGTTAATTCTTATCGCTGGAACACATATTTACATTCAATTTTTACTCTTGCTTTGCTAAGTATGGTATT
>JAPQNM010000040.1:16120152-16122652 GCA_029783475.1 Metacarcinus magister | reverse complement strand
AGGAGAAGGAAGAAGAGGAGGAGGAAGAAGAGGAGGAGGAGGAAGAAGAGGTGCTTACTCGTAGGTGTGGCTATGAAATTTCACATGTCAGCGATGGATGATGAGTTATTTTGTACACAAGTCAGGAGTTTCATGTGTGTGTGTGTGTGTGTGTGTGTGTGTGTGTGTGTGGGTGTGGGTGTGGGTGTGGGTGTGTGTGTGTGTGTGTGTGTGGGTGTGTGTGTGGGTGTGGGTGTGTGGGGGGGGTAGTAGTAGTAGTAGTAGTAGTAGTAGTAGTAGTAGTAGTAGTAGTAGTAATAGTAGTTAGTAGCAATAGCAGTGGTAGTGGTGATGGTCGATATGGTGGTGATGGTCGATATAATTAAGCAATGAAGATAAGAGCAAACACACACACAGTTTTTCTCTCTCAAAGTTGGTGACGTGTGGAAGTAATTGCTTAAATCCATTAGTTATTGACTTAACCCTACATACCTTCTCCCAACACACCTGAACATTCACATATATAATAAACGAAATGACCCTTCAAAAAAAAACATTAATGAGAGGAGGAGCAGGAAGGAAACATAAAAAAAAAAAAAGTTGAAATTTCATATAGTTTCTTTTCTCGTCATTGTTTGAATATGACTCAGAAAATATAAGACCTTCACGCTGCTGCTCCTTGTCCTCCCTTTTTGATCAATGATTCTTCTGATGCAGTGGAGCTAAGAATATAAATCTATCTATCTTTTTTCTCTTTCTTTGCAGGTGGCTAGTCGACTAAAACAGTGGAAGCGAAGGTAAGTCCACAGAATACTAATACTAAAACAACTAACACAAAAAACACGAAATTGATAATACAACTAGTGGCAGTCATAAAAAAAAAATAAAAATAAAAAATAAACAGTATACAGTCTTACGCAACAACTGGCTCGGTTCAGAAGTTCATATATATATTTTTTTTTTTTAAACCGTCAACCCGATTAGGCCTTCAACCTGTATATTCGTTATGTATCTGACGCAATCACCTGGTTTAGATGGTTTGAAGTGAGAGGTTGAACTGGTTGTGAGAGAGCAAAAATCAGCAAGTGTGTTTTTTTTTATTTTTAATGTTGTTGGTTTTTTTAATGACTAGAGAGGCGAGATTAGAGGACGGGAGTGAGTAGGATGGATTGAGGATGAAGAAACATAGAAGAAGATGGAAAGGAGAGAAGAAGGGGATAGAAGGAAGTGAAGGGTATACAAAATGTAGGTGAAAGTGATTATGAAATGAAGGGATGAAGAGAGACTATAGAGGGAAAGGATATGAGTACGAGAGATAGAGAAAGAAAAAAATTATTGTGATAATTTCCTGTGTTGAAATGATTGATAATAACCTGTATGTGCAACTGAATGGAAATAGAATGAAGGCAAAAAAACACCACCTGTATAACTCCAGCCCTTGGTTCACGCCCATGCCACGCCCACACACCCATTCTGTCTTGTGCCTCGATAAGCACTGAAAGTAAAAGTCATCCAACGCACCAACATAATAAGTCACACACGTATGAAAAGATATTTATGTAGATATAAAATTAATATAAATGAAAAAATAAATAAATAAAATCAGTGCCTAAAGAAAAGATACCAATAAAAGGCATAACTAAATAAACAAAAGAAACAATAGAAAAATAAATAGAAAAAAATGTATTACAAGACACCTGTCGAAAATGTCACAGAAAAATATTATCCAAAACAATGTCAATAGAAATAAATATAAAAATAAAACTTGGTGACAACGTATAATAATAATAATAATAATAAACAGATACACCTAAAAAAAAAAAGGTTTTATAAATGTTAGAATCATGATCATTGAAAATAAGTCACCGAAAAGAGAAAGAAAGAAAAACTGAGAATCACAACCGCATGATGAAAAAATAATAAAGAAAGATATATACAAGTAGATAGATAGATAGGTTGATAGACAGATAGATAGATAGATAGATGGAGAGACAAATATAAAGATAGATAATGAGATGAATTGATAAATGAATCGATACATACATAGATAAATGAAAATAATAAATAGATAGATAAATTGACAGATAATTAAATTCATGAATGAAAAGAAAAAAAGATGTCACACGCGCCCCGATGAAAAAAAAAGAATCGATTTAAATGTAAATAGGAAACAAGATCGGCATTATTTTTTTTATTCGCTGCCATTATGTTAAGTTGTTTGTCTGCAAAGCTTAATAAAAAATAGTCCTTCGAACCTAAATTCTCTTAGGCTCAAGGATAATATTTTTTCATAGCTCTTTTCATAGACACCAAATACTTCTTCCTACTCGCCTTACTTTCCTCCTCCTCCTCCTCCTCCTCTTCCTCATCCTCCTCTTCCTCTTCTTCCTTCTTTTCCTCATCTGTGCAAACATTTATAATTGACCTTCACTTCAGCCCCACAATAAGTATATGCTAAGTAGGCTCCCTTGCGGCTTCTCGCGTATTCTTTGACACTTGACTGAGATGCAAAAGGAACCAG
>JAPQNM010000040.1:16100152-16115152 GCA_029783475.1 Metacarcinus magister | reverse complement strand
TAAGTTTTGAGTGCAGTAATTATAGGTATTGTATAGTCACCTCTACGTCTGGGCAGCGGCAGGCACTAGCAGGGAGGCCGATAAGTTGTGATACAGTAAGGAGAGTAGAAAAGAAAAGAAAAGAAAAGAGATAAGAAAAAAAAAATAGCACCTTGAAAAGATCGAGGAAACAGTGACGAAGTTGAAAGGTAAATGGTGTCATGATTTTCGGCCGTGGTAGTGGTGGTGGTGGTATGGTGGTGGTGGTGGTGATGGTGGTGGTGATGGTGGTGGTGGTGGTGGTGGTGGTGGTGGTGGTGGTGGTGGTTGTGGTAATGATGATGACAATGATGATGAACTCTCACAAGTAGCGAAGGTGCCCGGGAATTTCAAGCAAAGTGTTAATAGTTTCTTGCTTTCTTGTTTGCCTTTCACTTGTCTGTTCTGGAATGGTTATCAACGATGCTCTAAATTTTTTCACGTGCTTGAAGGATATAAAGCCCAGAAGAAAATTAATTTGTTCAGAGAAGAAAATTAATTTGTTCAGAAACTTTTAATTAAGATGAAATTGTATCATTACATCTTGCTTTTAATTTAGTTTAGCTCTCCACTCGGGTTTCAAAACTGAACAGCTTCCCTTCATATGAATTTAATGTTCTGTTTCAAGCGTGTTCAAGAATATTCTTTTGTTGAAAGAATCCTATTTGTGTACAAACAAATGTATTAGAACACCTTTGTGTTAGTCGAGGAAACAGAAGGCAAGTCAATGAAATATCAGAAATATATATTGACCATTCCAGCAAATGAAAGATATCACAATTAAGCAATACGAACATTTCATTTTAAAAGCAGTTCGAAGGAAAAAAGAAAAGAAGAAAATGTACTGAATCAGATCAAAATATAGATCAAGTTTTGCTGCGTAAGAGGATGAGGGTAGAGGGGGAGGCGAGGAGGAGGGAACGGAAGAAGGGAACCCGGAAGGCGCTTACCTGGTGGGTTGAGACGCCCGCCGGCCGTGGGTGTGGCCAGGGGAGGAGGAGGAGGAGGAGGGGGAAGAGGAGAGAGAAGTGTAAAACGAGGAGGAGGAAGAGATGAAAGAAGATGAAATAGAACACGGGCCATCACTACTTTTAGGAACTCCCCTAAAATTACATATGATAAAGGAATGCATAGAAAACGCATACTTTTACTTCAATAATTCCAATATTCCTTAAAGGTGAGACGGAGCCAGATTACGACACGGATCTTTTCCCTTTGAAGTTACCTGGACGGCCTTAATGAAGCTGATTCGTCTGGTCACGTGTCATGGTGCGCCTGTGTGTGGGGGACGCAGTCAGAAGTGGTGCCCAGGATGGAGGCGACGACTCACTCTCCGTGTTGGTCACTCAAGGATACGTTAGGCGGCACAGGGAACCAGGAACAGGCTGATACGTGGAACCCAATCCTCAATTACCTCCCATTACCACTCCTTCATTACATTCTTTACATCCCTTCCTTCCGTTCATTTCCCTTCCTTTCTTTGTCTCATTCCTCCTCTCCCTTTCCCTTTCTTTCTCTCTCCCTCAAGCACCAGATGACGGTGTAGAATAGACGCAGACATAACACGCCTCATAATGCAAGCTTCACAACCTGGTCCATTTTTCTAAGCGGGTGAGATAATGTTGTATGCAAATTTAAGCAAGAGGTGGTGGTTGTCCGCAAGAGGCAGTACGTACATCAGTCGCTTTCACCTTGGACTGCAATCTCGAGGAAGAGTGAGTGAGAGTTTCCGTGTTGGACTTGCTGCTGCCTGAAGGAGCTTAGTCATAACTGTGTGGCATCCTTTCCCTTTCCTAAATCTTTTCCTCTCTCTCTCTCTCTCTCTCTCTCTCTCTCTCTCTCTCTCTCTCTCTCTCTCTCTCTCTCTCTCTCTCTCTCTCTCTCTCTCACTCTCTCACTCTCTCTCTCTCTCTCTCTCTCTCTCTCTCTCTCTCTCTCTCTCTCTCTCTCTCTCTCTCTCTCTCTCTCTCCTTCCCTCCTTCCCTCTTTCTCCTTCTTCGCTTTACCGCCACCTCAAGCTGCTATGTAACTCAACACACATTCACAACTACCGCCGTACAAGTCACCCTTTAGTTTCCAGTTACTGATTGCTTCCTCATCCTCTTAACGCACCTTCAGTCACCCTTATTCCTCTATCAGTCACGGCCATTACATACTTACCAGATGGACGCAAGGCTCGCACTTTGTCCTAAGATCACCGCCTCCTTCCTCATTACACCTGTTATTATCACCAACTCTCAAATGTGATTCAACATACAAGTAACGGAGATAATATAAGTGAATAAAAAATACATAATTAATACAACAGGAAATACCAAAACAAGAGGAGCTCGCCGTCTGCTTCCTTGGTAGTTTTGTCAAAGTGTTCTTGGTATGTCTAGCATCATCTAAGCACAGAAAGTTCAACGTGTAACATCACTCTTACTTCTGGTGTTAATTGCAGCTTTCACTTGGCTGGTATGTGTTTCCTGCTTACCTGCTATGCGTCAGGGGATGCATGATGCTCCTGGTCTCTTAAGTTTCTTTTTTATAAGCATTCCATAGAGTTTTTTCTCACAGACTAGGTTAAGTTAGATTAGATTAGGTTAGGTTAGGTTAGGTTAGGTTAGGTTAGGTTAGGTTAGGTTAGGTTAGGTTAGAGACAGACTCTTTAAATATAGGAATAGACACTTTTTATCTACATCAAGTCATTACGAAAATATGATAGACAAAATATATATATCATACAATGACGTCTTCACATATCGTTATCATCCTTCGGGAACTGAAACAAGCATCAACATCCTTACACTGAGGATGACAACAGAGCAGCTTCTTACATGCAACACACACACACACACACACACACACACACACACACACACACACACACACACACACACACACACACACACACACACAAGCCAAGAGCCACAACACAGGTGAGTCTTGGCTTGAAAGTGAGAGTAGTCAAGCGGGGGGCGGGAAGCGGGCTGAGTGAGCGGCTGGATGCCAAGCAGAGCCAAGCCACACAAGTTGCATAGGTCGAAAATCCCAAGCGGTAATACCTGAACCACCAGCCTTAGCCTCAAGCCCGTTCCTCCCTGCTAGCCTGGTCCTTCCCTCATTCCTCGGCGTCTGGCCTTTAAGACAGGACTCACCGACGCAAGGAAGCCGGGCAGATAGAAAATTGTGCTCCTTAATGTAATTTGAATAGACTTAGATAGCCAAGTAAACGGACGGATAGATAGACTAATAGATGGACAGCAAATAATGTTTAACTCGTAACTTCATCCTGTCGTCATGTTGCCAATACCACACTACATGATATTGAGTCTAATTCGATAGGAAAACGTGTCCTTTTTCTAACTATGGTAGTGGTATAAGGGTTAATGAGATGGTGTTTGTGTTAGCGGTGTGACTGTGTTATGTTCATTAGTGCAAAGATATTAACTGGTAAGGGAAGCAAAAACATGACTAACTACCTACCAGTGACATAGATAACTGGTAAGCAGCGAGTCAAAGAAAGGGAAAGAGAGAGAGAGAGAGAGAGAGAGAGAGAGAGAGAGAGAGAGAGAGAGAGAGAGAGAGAGAGAGAGAGAGAGAGAGAGAGAGAGAGAGAGAGTTATTAATCGACGAAACGAAATCATCACACGAATGAAGAGAAAACAGTAAATAACATAGTAATTATATCAACGGCGTGGGAAGGAAGTCTAATTATTTGTACTATCGTCTGTGGTGTCTCGCTTCTCTGCTGGTAATGACTGGTGATGATACTGTTGTGGCTGTTGCATTGAGAGAGAGAGAGAGAGAGAGAGAGAGAGAGAGAGAGAGAGAGAGAGAGAGAGAGAGAGAGAGAGAGAGAGAGAGAGAGAGAAGGGGGGGGAGAGGCGGCAAGATTCATCCTACGTGATATTTTTGTAGTTAAGTTCTTTCTGGGTCACCGTCTGTCTGTCGTTAGTCCCCGGAGTCACACAATTTGAACCGGTGTATAGCGTTGTGAGGAGAACGTGCGTCCGCCCTTCCGTCAGGTGTAAAAAAGAGATATAAAAACAAACAAAAATCAATAAATTCCTACGTAAAATCAGCTAATGAATAGGGGTTAAATAAAAAAAATAGTTTACGTGATAGGAAAGTTAATAAAAGATACGTAGCATTGCCGAGACGAATCAGTTAGTTACGAGAGAGACAATAATTGATTTAGAAATGATGTACTTAAAGGTAAGGCGTAAGGTATTGAGGTAATGTTATGCAGGTAAACCACAGGTGAGGAAAGGAGATAGAAAAAGACTTATGTTAGAAAGGAAACCGGTCAGTTAGTCTTGGAGGTGTTTGCTTAAGATTGATAGACCAAAGACTTGAATTCACCATTGATGCAAAGGAGTAAGAGGTGCATGACACATTGAATCATAAACGTCACTTTCTAATCAAACACCACAACGCATAGAATACACAAACGCTGTTAAAATTTGTCCATATTTCTCATCCGTAGCGGTGTGTAGAGGAGAGTAGGCAGGCATGAAGGAGGAGAAATGGTAGGGAGCGAATGAGTTCCAAGGAAAAGTGAGCATAGAGAAAGAAAAGAAATAAGATGCGCAAGAACACCAGCGAGAACCTTTGGTCTTAGTAATGATGCTGAAAATACTGTAGAAATATACGAGTCTATTTATGTCAGTATCATGTTGTTTTTTCTGTTTAATTTTTTTTATTTTACTTTGATTCAGACAGTGGGGTTTTTTTTATCAGTATGATATGCTTAATTCTTACGCTTCCATTTCTTTAACAATGAATAACATCACTTTCTTACATTGTTATTTTTTTCACAAGTAGAGAAGAATATCTGAAGGCAAGAAACGTTTATAAAAAAAAGTCCACTGAACGCGTCTCAAAGGAACATTACCGAAGTTATTTTTACACTAATACAATGACGTCATTTTCTTTCACTGTGTGTGGAGTGACGCAACGGTAACGGCCGTGACTTATGACTTGATGCTCGGTGTTTCAGTGTCGTTGAGGGCGGCACTGTACAGTAGGAGTGTATGACCCTAGATGTGTTACGCGGTGCTTAGTCATCTATATTTACCGTTAATAGCGTCAGTTTCATATTTTCATACATATATACATAAATACATACACATATACATACATACATACATACAAACTTATACCAAACGTACTTATTGAAAACTATTTGCATGTATAATCTTAACGTTTTCTCATTGATAACTTACAGTGTGTTACAAAGTATCATATAAGATTTAAAGTATTTGTTTATCTATTTATTCACTTATTTATTTATTTATTGGTTCATTGAATTAATATTCTATTTATTTATTTAATTACCTGATGTAATGACGTTCTCTGTGGATGACTAATGATCATATTGCAGAAAGACACATTGATTACGTATTGTGGTCTGAGCATACATTCCCTTTTTCCTCTTAGGCATATCAATTATATACATTCACTCTTATTCACCACCACCACCACCACCGCTCTATTGTGATGATTGCTTAGTTCCCCTGACTGTGCGGCACTTGCTGTTCGAGTGCCCCAGGCTGAGGGAATTGCGAGAGCAGTACCTCGCCCAGTGTCGGGGCAGAGATGGGAGTTTCTCTCTCTTTCTCTGGTGCTGGGGGAGGAGGCACTCTCCCCGGGACATGAAGTGTTAAAATTCCTACAGGAAAGTGGCTTTCTCCACCTCCTGTAGATATATTTTTCTTTTTATGTAGTATTTATGTAGCTTTTTAATTTTTAGTGTTTTTAGTACGGTGTCAAATGACCTCGATGTTGCGGCACCATGATCTATTGTCACCAATCAATCAATCAACCACCACCACCACCACCACCACCACCACCACCACCACCACCACCACCACCACCACCATCACCACCACCATCACCGCCTCTAGCCCTGTCATCTCATCACGTTTACCTCGCACTACGCTCTGACGATGTAGCAAACGTGGGAAACTCAAACAAGGCAGTAAGTAGTAAGCCCACACCTCACCACCACGCCCTTACACACACACACACACACACACACACACACACACACACACACACACACACACACACACACACACACACACACATATTGCCTGCAGCTTTCCTCTCCCTTCCTCCCACTCTGAGATTCACACTAAGTTTGCCTCGAAGCCCCAGTGAACGCAACCCTTTCTAAAAACATCATTCATTTCACTCTAGCATTGAAGTCCCGTTGGTACTCGAGGGATGGTATGAGTTAGAATGCTGTTCATGTCCAAGGGAGGATACAAGGCCCTTTGAGAGAGGCCTTGAGTGGATGTGGAGCTGGTCGTGAGTTCGAATCCCCGGCATCTTCACTCCCTCTCTTGTTACGGTGTATGGATAGGTTCAAAGTTAGAGGCGTTTTGCTCACTACATCTATCTCTCTTTTATAGCGGTGTGTTATGCAAAGTGTGGATCATGTAGTGATTTGGGTAAAAATTGTGGGAAAGCTTTCTCTCTTTCTCTCTTTTTCTTATGTAATTGAGCATTCAAAAACATATAACAGAATTACAGTGTTATGTAATGTTTAGTGTCATATATCCTGTCACTTTGAAAATAGACGATTACTATCGATATGATGATAATGATAATGATATCAAGAATTACAATAATAATAATGAAGATACCTCTAATAATGTAAATAATAATAATAATAATAATAATAATAATAATAATAATAATAATAACAATAATAATAATGAAAATTATAATAATAGTAATAATAATAATAGTAATAATAATAATAATAAAAATGATAACAATAATAATGAAGGTTATGATATTAATAGTAGTAATATAATAATAACTATGAAAATAATAATACTCCAATAAACACACACACACACACACACACACACACACACACACACACACACACACACACACACACACACACACACACACACAGACAAACACCTTTAGATATTATAAATTTGACCCGAGTTTCGTCAAGCATCAGAACAACAATGTGCTGGCGACCTGCCACTACCATTCTCTCTCGCTCTTTTTTTTTATCTCTCTCTCTCTCTCTCTCTCTTTCTCTCTGTCTCTCTTTCTCTCTCTCTTTCTCTTTCTCTCACCTGTTAGACCGCTAAGGCCACCCAGCCCTCCTAGTGCCGCCAGGTCCGGGTTGGTCACTGGTGCCGGGTCAGCCGATGCCGACCTCCTTGGGCGCTCAGCTGACTCCCTGATGACGTTCTCCACCGCCGCCGCCCTCGCCACCACCATTAAAGACGCCCAACACGCCCACACTACCATCACGCCCATGGCTTTTACCATTTTAAACTTTAGAAAGATGTTTAAATAGGGATATTTTTGTACTACCTTTCTTTTTCTCGTTTTGTTTTGACTTCCAGAGATGTGATATAGATTTTCTGGGATGTATTATTTTGTGTATCACTTTATCTTTTCTTTTTTTCTAGTCAGTTTCTCAACCTTGTGCTCTTTCTTTTCAAACACTGGTGGAAAGACATGTATGAATCCATTGCTTAAATGCAGCAAGCGGCGCGGGGGAAGAAAATGCAATACATCTCTTTGTGCACTGATCCTTCGCTCACAATATCAAACTCGTCATCATCACCACACGAGCGGCTTCACAGGGCGGCACTCACGACTGCTCACGGCGTCTGGATATATCCTTCGGGCATCCTACACGGCGTATATCCTTTCGCTTTCACTCCGGAGCGTCGCGGTGCCGTCACCTGGCCTGTGCAACGGCGATTTGCCAACTGAGTCTCGTGGTGGTTCGGCCCGACTAGTTGTTACTTCATCTCCCGGGATTAAAAGAAAACGGGAGGTGGGGCGCCAACTTGCTAGGGGATGCTAAGATAATTGTATTGATTGCAGCTTGTTTCTATCTTTCTTTATTCTCTTTTATTTCCGTTTGGTTTCAGTTGGTTTTAATTCGATGTATTAGTTATGCAAGGGATCATGTATGCAGCAGCAGCAGCAGCAGCAGCAGCAGCAGCAGCAGCAGCAACAGCAGCAGCAGCAGCAGCAGCAACGCATGTTAACAATGACTGTTGTTGATTTTTTTTTTTTATGACATTATGAAGCCACGTTTCCACGGATCGTTTCAACATTACGGACGCGGGGACGCACTTCTGACAACGCAAGGACGACGCATGATCCTTTCTCCTGAAGCTGCGAGAGACAACGCCCGCTGGTGCTTCACTCCCTCATTCCTCTTTCACAACCTGTAGCTACGGTGCCTTCATCCTCCCGACCCTGCAGGCAATGGACGCTGCTATCTCCCTCTGACCCTCCTTCGCCTCAAGCTCTCCTCTTTCCATCCCCTCCTCCTCCTCCTCCTCCTCCTCCTCCTCCTCCTCCTCCTCCTCCTCCTCCTCCTCCTCCTCCTCCTCCTCCTCCTCCTCCTCCTCCTCCTCCTCCTCCTCCTCCTCCTGTGTCGATACCATTCCCCTAAAAACCCGATTACGAAATTACCCCAAACGTTCACTACTTAATGGATTGCTGCAATGGACACACAGCCATGATTTGTGACTTTGTGTTTGTGTATGTGTGTGTGTGTGTGTGTGTGTGTGTGTGTGTGTGTGTGTGTGTGTGTGTGTGTGTGTGTGTGTGTGTGTGTGTGTGTGTGTGTGTGTGTGTGTGTATCGTCGCTTTTCGTAGTGGACCCAATGACTCGTAAAGTGAAAGGAAAGATGGAAAACTTAGTTGCTATATTTCTTGTATTTTATGGGAATCGTGATGATGGAGTTTTAAGAAAGAGAAAAAATGAATGGAGAGAAGAAAAATACACTAGATTATATTTGTTTATAAATCATCGTTGTCGTTTAAGTTATTTCTGAAGCCGAACGAAAGTATGTATAGAAGAAAAAAAATTTACTATTTACCTCCATGATTTTCGATTCTTCCCTCAAGTACATAACACATTCCACCAAAAAACTACGGAACTGCTTTACGAAGGTTTAGATTTGAAGACGGAAAAAAACTATCTTTGTTAATCAATTTTCCGCTCGTGAACCCATTAAACATTTTTACTTCACATCACTCGTCCTGCAATGACTCAGATGTATATCAAGGTTAAGAGTGCACACTTATACCTTCGTCATCTCTCAGGCGTGTGTCAGTGTGTGGATAAGGGCACTAACTAGGGTGCTCAGTGGCCAGGGTGGAGGGCAGGAACGAGTGTGATGATAGGTGAAGAGGTGGTGAGGAGTGGATGAACTTAGTGGTGAGTGAAGGGTTGTGACTGTTGTGGTGAGTGTGGTGAGTGGATGAAAGTGTGTGACTGGTTAACTAGGCAAGGAATAGGAAGGACTCACTGGCTAGGGAGACTTAGGGTGTGAAAGAGAGAGAGAGAGAGAGAGAGAGAGAGAGAGAGAGAGAGAGAGAGAGAGAGAGAGAGAGAGAGAGAGAGAGAGAGAGAGAGAGAGAGAGAGAGAGAATGTGAATACGTGGAAAATTGAATAGAAGTGACTTGAATTGAGGACAGGTGAAGGAGATAGATGGTGTGATGAGTGGAGGAGGTTACAGAGGGTGGAGGTGGATGTGGAAGGAGAACAGTGCCGTGAGGGTTATTGACTTCTTGTTATTGATGCGTTTGTAATGATCTCGTTATTGTGTTATTTCATCTGTAAGTGTATCAAGAGTGTGAGTCATCCAATGCTAACTTCTCCATTGATTGATTTATATTCACTCTTTTCAACAGCTACTCATAACCTTCATACTCGCTTCTTTTTTATCCCTTACATATATATATTTTTTTTATATAGATAGGTTTACGTTTCCGTACTCATTTGAATATCTGGTTTCCTATTCATTCTTGTGATATTTTTATGGCTTTTTATCTTCCCCTTCTCCTTTTTTTCCGCTAAAAAACCTTCCCTCGCCCATTTTTTTTCCCAATGAAGGGTAAAGTGTGTGGTAGTCTGGCATTTCAACCAGGAAGACCCAGCCATCACCTCCCTTGTGAAATGGTCTGGGTCACACAAGTAGGACTACGTATACAGGGAGGAAGAGGAGGAAGAGGAGGAGAATAGGGAGAAGTAGAAGGAGGAGGAGGAAGTTAGAAGGAAGAACGTTGATGCAAAAGAATTTAAATGTCAGTAAAAAAACAAAAGGAACCTGTATTTTTATCTAATTAACTTTTCTTTTTTTTCTTTTCCCGTTATGTGTAATTACCAGGAAGTAGAATATTAATGCATGAGCAGCAGAAAGGTATATGTTGTACTTCTCTTTACTACTACAGCATTAAAGGTGTAAGGGAAAGTATATATGTACTGTACCACTGCCTTCACGTTCTTCAGTATCTACACTTAATATTGTGTAAGATGGAAGTTGTTTCATACTTATTTCATCACGTAACAATAGTAGATCATTGTACATTTCATATCTTTTTTATATTAAGTAATGTAATGTTTTCCTCAAGTACTATTTTCTTCATTAATATCGGGTAACATCAACATTTCTTCCACATCACATTCCTCCACCATTTTTCCCTCTTTTAAATCGTTATGTAACACCGTCGCTGTCTCCTTTACTCTCCCTTTCTTTCTCATGCCGGGAGAAACGAGGTGGACGGGAAATGGTCCAATTTTTTATCTATACATGAGCCTCCTCCCCTTGCCACATCCCTGTTCCCCTGCTCCCCTGTTCCCCTGCTCCCCTGCTCCCCTGCTCCGCCTCGTCCTGCTCTGGCTGGTAAAACAAAGCTTCCCTGAGGTCGCCTACTTGTTGTGTAATCTGTGTCGTCCAATGCCCCGCTGCTCCCTTGTTTGCCCTGGGGGTGTGGCTCTCGCAGGCAGGTCATGTTGTTCTTAAAGGGGAGAAGCTAATGCTGAGATGAGGTTTTTTAAGGAAGGAGAGACTAGAGGGAGAGAAAGGATTGGGTATGTGTGGGAAGGGTGAAAATTACTCTTAAGAAATGGGTAAAAACTACTCTTAAGAATGGTATATTGTAAAGAAGGATGTAGATAGAAAGAGAGAGAGAGAGAGAGACGATCATAGGATAGAACAGACTAGGAATTTAAGTTATACAAACAATCTATCACAACCTCGACGACGTTATAAGGGAAAACCACAAAGTACCTACCATATACTTAATCCCCTTGCTCATTGATATATCATTCTCCTTTTGAAATCAATTAAGAAAGGAATTTTTTATCACTATACCGAGATCCATTAACACGTTGCCCAAGAGAAGATGATCACCATACTACCATATAGGAGAAGGACCATTTGTATAGCATTGGTCTGTGTGGTTGACGAGTATCACTGTTATGTGGGTGTTGGTGAAAAAGATAATACGTGTTTTCTTCAAGTTGATCATTGTAGAAGAGTCTTTGATGCGCTTTTGTCAGTTGTTAGAGGAGTGTAGTTAGGCTTGTATAAATATGTAGTTTGTTATGTAATATAGCGGCATTATTAGATTGTAGTATTATTTTTATTTTCTGTGTGTTCTTGTTCTTCTTGTTTTTATTATTATTATTTTTCTCCTTTTTTTTATTATTGTATTTGTTCTTGTATCTGTTCTTCTTTTTCGTTTTCTTCTTCTTCTTCTTCCCTTTTCTTATTCTTATTATGCTACTTGTTTTTTTTTTCTCTTTCTATTTTATGTAGCTATGAGTAGACGAAAGTTGCGTAGATTCCCTGATAAGTAAAAAAAAAAATCTAAAAACAAAAAAATTAAAAAGAAAGAAAGAAAAGCTAAAAGAAAATAAAAAAATAAATAAAAGATCAAATGAAGGGGTGCGTCGCTGCCTACCCGTTAGATATAATGGAGGAGGTTTCATGCACATGGCTTCCCTTTCACCTGTACCTGTGTGTACCCTCACGTGGGTCCTCATTAGCACGGCGAAAGGTGATGTTTGGCCCTCAAGGATAAGCCACTTTAGGTAGAACAAACATGCCTTTTTATTGTTACTATAACCATTACGTATTAGTGTTAAGGTCATTGAGAAGTTTAAGTTAAATCTGCTTGTTTTATTCATTGTTATCAAGTGTCGGTGCTTCAAACACACCGCCATCATCATTGCTTGTGTTAAAACTCCTCAGGTTCCTCCTCAGCCTCGTCGTTTGAGTCCAGTCCTACTTCCTCATAGTCCTTCTCGAGGGCAGCCAAGTCCTCGCGTGCCTCGGAGAACTCGCCTTCCTCCATGCCTTCGCCCACGTACCTGAGGGAGGGAAGGACAGGTGACTCGCCGCCCTTCACTTGCCCATAAATTTTACGTAATCTCAAGGTCCGTTAAGACCACCGATGCGTCCTTGTTAGGATACACACCACGGCAAGGAAAGCAACGCCAATATAACATCCTCATCATCATCCTCTTATGTATCCTACTCCTACTCCTCATCCTCTTATGTATCCTCCTAATCCTCCTCATCATCATCTTCATCATCATCATCATCACCATGAAGACAACGAAATATGGTACTGTATTACACACACACACACACACACACACACACACACACACACACACACACACACACACACACACACACACACACACTCACCAGTGCACGAAGGCCCTCTTGGCGTACATGAGGTCAAACTTATGATCCAGCCTGGCCCACGCCTCCCCGATGGCTGTGGTATTAGACAACATGCAGACGGCCCGGTTCACCCTGGCCAGGTCCCCCCCGGGCACCACCGTGGGCGGCTGGTAGTTGATGCCCACCTGGTAGACAGGGACGCGTGGTTAGCTTGTGCAGGTGTATCCGGGAAGGGATGATGGATGGTTGCAAAAATGGGGAATGAGTTATCATTAAATATAATGACTCCAGGAATGTTTGTGGGAATACTTATTTTCTATCCTCCAGGTGTGTCGTCCTTGCAGTGTGTTATCTTAATACTCCATTACCTTCAAGCCATACTGATATTATACCTCTTTATCAATAATCTCCTTTCATCATTCGTCTAACGTATAGTTTTTGGCACCCCCTCCCCCCTTATCATTCGTGTTATTACCACCGATCATTACCGGAAGCAGCAGAGTGTTTTGCATTCCCATTTTCCCTCACCTTGAAGCCTGTGGGGCACCAGTCTACAAACTGGATGGATCGCTTAGTCTTGATGGTTGCGATGGCACAGTTCACGTCCTTTGGCACCACGTCGCCCCGGTACAGCAAGCAGCACGCCATGTACTTCCCGTGTCGAGGGTCGCACTTTACCATCTGAGGGGAAGAAAGAAAGGACGTTGATAGCCTCGTTTTGTTAAAGGTTTTGATATAATTTTTTTTCTCCTTTGTCCAGTATATATTTTCCTTTTATTTTGTTTGTATTTGTATCGATTTCCTTACTTGCATATTATAATAGTTTTTTATTTTTATTTAGTTGCGTTGAAATATGTGTTTGGATATCCACAATATACATGATTTGTTTCTCTTTATTTTCTTTCTCTCTATCTCTCTCTTTTTCTCTCTCCATTATCCCTTATCTTCCTTCCTTTCTTTAACTCCTCAATTTTCTCCCAGTCTTTCCTTGTCCTCACTCCTTCAATGCTCTCTATCTCTCCTTTCAACCCTCACCTCGTCTTTCATACACTTCCTACCACCTCCCTTTACCTTCCTTATACTCCCTCCTCACCTGGTTTGCCGGCTCAAAGCATGAACTGGTAATCTCGGCGACTGAGAGCTGCTCGTGGTTGGCTTTATCGTTGGAGATGACAGGAGCGTAGGTGACAAGCGGGAAGTGGATGCGAGGATAGGGCACCAAGTTAGTCTGGAACTCCGTTAAGTCAACGTTTAGCGCACCGTCAAACCTGCAGAAGGGGTGGGGGTGATTAATTAAGAGGAGGTAAAAATATGGTGGTGAGAAGGTATTTTTAGAAGGCAGTGGAGATCGGTGAAAGCTAGTTGAATAATGATGATGATGATGATGATGATGATGATGATGATAAGGAAAGGAACAATCAATAAGGAATTTAAGAAGAGGGGAAGAACGATGAAACATGATAAATATAATGATGGCGATAGAGAAAAGGAATATTGGACCAGAAGAACATAAGAACAACAAGTAAAGATAATAATGTTACTATAAAATGAGGAACTATATCAGTCTTTCTCTTTTTCTCATCCTCACCTTCTCTTTTTTTTTGCCATAAAGTTTACCTGAGAGAGGCGGTGATGGAGGACACAATCTGGCCAATAAGACGGTTCAGGTTGGTGTAGGTGGGACGCTCAATGTCTAGGTTCCTGCGGCAGATGTCATAGATGGCTTCGTTGTCCACCATGAAGGCACAGTCTGAGTGTTCCAGCGTGGTGTGTGTGGTGAGGATGGAGTTGTAAGGCTCCACTACCGCCGTGGCAACCTGGAACACGCGAACAGGAAATGAGAGATAAGAAGAGGAGAGAAGAAAAATAGGAGATAGGATGAGAGGATAGAAGGAAGAAGAGAAAGAACAGTGAAGGAAGAAAGGAGTAAATGAGGGAGAGAGATTTAAGACCAACTCCTGTCCCGTCTCACCCCCAAAGCATCTTCCTAAACCTCATTTATAGTGATGATACGCCACCAAAAGCATAATTGTATACAGTGTTTCCGATGAGTCCAACGTTTAGGTGTAAGGCTTCATAGGGCGTGGTGGTACAGTGTGAGGCTTACCTGCGGGGCCGGATAGATAGCAAACTCCAGCTTGCTCTTCTTGCCGTAGTCGAGGGAGAGTCGCTCCATCATGAGGGAGGTGAAGCCAGAGCCCGTCCCGCCGCCGAAGGAGTGGAAGATGAGGAAGCCCTGCGGAGGGAGTGACGGGATGAGGCAGGGAAGGAGGAAGGAGTGAGAAGTAGGAGTAGATAGTTGGAGGATCTATAACACTTCGCATATTGATTTTTAGATTAAGAAGACTCGGAAGAAAGAAGAAAGTAAGTTTGGTACTAGTTTCTTACTTAGTACAATGAATACTAGTGGACATTAACAAAGAAAAAAATATTGATTTGTGAATGAGATGAGTTAGTTTTTCCTCGTAGGCATTGAATTCTATGTTAATCTAAACAATTACTTCTTCAAGCATT
>JAPQNM010000040.1:16062652-16092652 GCA_029783475.1 Metacarcinus magister | reverse complement strand
GTACTCAAGGTTCTAATAGATTGAAGGTCACAAGGAAAGGTGATGGAATGGAACGTTAGAAAGGAATGATTGCAAAAGAAACTCACAGCTCTTGAGTCTGTTCACGGTGGAAGGAGTTTGTGATTTTTTTTTTACATGACAATTGAGTTACTTCGATGTCCAGTGAAGAAGTTAAACCAAGAGCAAAGTGAAAAAAACCCACGTCTTCATTTTATAATCCATTGATTGGCTGACTAATTGATAAAGTAGCATCTTGGCGGCGTCACTGGATACACTCACCATCATACGCGAAAAATAGGTCATAGTCGAGGTCTTCGATCAACAAGGGATGGAGAGAGTAAGTCACCAGCAGGCATTGGATGTCCGCGTTTACTGTTTTGTTGACGATGAAGGCGTGGCAGTGACTCCCTCCACATAGGGAAGCACACACTACGATGCTGTCTGTCAACATGGGTAACACACAAACAACAAAGGTTACACATCCTTGCCTAGGTTATAAAATTGCACTACTTCTCCCGCCGATAAACCACGCCATAATTATGCATAATATATCACTTACTAAAACACATGGGATGAAACGAATCGGGTTATATCTTCATGAAGTATTGGGGTATGAATATATATATATATATAGGATTGAATAGCGACAATATTCGTTTTATATAAACTACTGAATTATGTGAGGATGACGTGTGCCCAACAGTCTGAGGTCAAGGTAGGGTGGTGATGTCAGAAGAGACCAAGGAAGAAGTACAGGAAACAAAATGAAACTAACCTGTACGAGTTTGGTTGAAGACAGTGACTTGGTCGAGTGTGGCTCCGGATGCTCGTCGAAATATTTTGCCGTTCAACTGGGCGTAAGAATGGTGTGTTATTAAGGCCGCCACCACCAACCACGTTGTTGCCGTCCTCTGCATGGCTTACCACCTTGTTTGGGTGTGTTTGATGACGTTGTTTGATGATTAGGCTTCCTCAGATAATATAGAGAGCTAGATTGTCATCATATTCTGGAAATGTTTGTTCTGTCGATATGAATGTGTCAGTGAAAGCGTATAACAAGAAACAGTTGCTTTACCTCACCTTACCGCCAGACTCAGAGCAATCTTATTTATGGTGATTTGTAAAAGGTAAACAACCCCCATTTAACGGCAATATAACGTGTTGTGGTGGTGGGTGGTGATATAATCAATACTGGGCCATATCTACATTACATGTTTATATGTGTTGTGTATTTATCTGTTAATATTTATATTTCTTCAATTTTTGTTTTCCAAAATATTCCTTTAATATTTCAACTGTTGTTATAATCTATATTTTCTGACGTTTACCTAATTGTTATTTTATAATATATATTGTTTTGTCTTATGTTTTTTGGCACCATTAAACCCGAGGTGTCACGGCACCAGGAGTGCAGTTGAATCAATTAATCAATCAATGAATAATTCAATCAATAACATACATTTACTTAGGAACCGATTCATTAAACATGCTTAGCTTGGCACCACAACCTCACTTTAGTACTATCTATCTATAGTCTCAGACATCTCGTTCCCTGAGATGTACTGTACATCTTAATGCTATTTGATGGAACTTGAGAAGCTTAATGCGTACCGTACACTCGGCTACTGTTTACGTCATCTGAAGCGTTGGACTTAATAAGACACAACTTAACTTTATTCCTAAACTTGCCGTAAATCACACTTTTTTTTTATTTACATTAAAAGGATAGTGGCCAATTGACGACAAAAATACATTTTTAGAAAATCCCGCTTGTCGCCAGACCCTGTAAAGAGGACAGTAGGGGAAATAGAAGCAGGGGGTGGAGGTCCATTTTAGCATTAAAAGTGACTTGACACTCCTCTTTTGAAAGAGTTCAAGTCATGACAGGTAGAAAAACAGACAAAGGAAAAGAGTTCCAGAGTTTACCAGTGTAAGGGATGTAGGAGTGAAGATACTAGTTAACTCTTGCATTAGGAAGATGGATAGAATAGGGATGAGAAGTAGAAAGCTTTGTGCGGCGAGGCCGCGGGAAGGGTGGAGGCATGCAGTTAGCAAGTTCAGAAGAGCAGTCAGTATGTAAATAGCAGTAGAAAAGAGATAAAGATGCAACATTGCGTCGGTGACTTAAAGAATCAAGACACCAAAATCAGTGCAATGTAAGAAAAGGATGGCGAACGTAAAATGTACTCTCCACAATAGTGAAGTAAGTGGATATAGCAGGTTTGTGTTCCACTTCGAGAATCAATTACTTAACAAAATTTTACCTATCACTAGAAACATATTATTTTCATCTTTTCATATGCAATTTTATTACGGGTTATGTATCTATTTTTTCTTTTTTTCATTATTTTTCCTCACTAGGAATGCAGGTTTTTTTTCTTTTTTTTCTTCATGGCTTTCATACTTGAACCATGATCAAGTAAAAGTAGCACTTTTGACTTCGCTTCCATTAGTAATGAACAATGTATGAGTAATTATCTTCTTACTGAGTCACCTTTACTTTATCCAAACTTGAACACAGCTTTAACTACAAAATGTTGTATTTTCCACATGAATTACTGCCTCATTCTGGTCATGAACGGTATTCGTAGTTACCTAGTTGTTATTAACCTGTGTCCAGCCATCGCACTAATTCACTTCATACTATATATATATATATATATATATATATATATATATATATATATATATATATATATATATTATATATATATATATATATATATATATATATATATATATATATATATATATATATATATATATATATATATACCTGATAGTGCGTCACCCTTCTCAATCTGGTCCTCGTAGCACACTACCAGTTGGAAATAAAACACACTACCTATATCTTCGTGCACTACATGCCATTCCATGCATGTATACATAGATGCGTGCGTGTCTGGGATGAGAGCACTGTATCACAACATAATTATACTCCTGTGATAGTGATTGATTGATCTTGAGTCGATGATACTCTTGTCTTCCTGAGTAAATGAACATCAATATGTTTTCTTATTCATTCATTAATGTGTGCAACTTGGCTTTAATGGATATACTTAAATAGGTTATATTGGTACCTGTATTGTTTACGCTCAGTAATTTTGATCCATCCAATTATATGTGAAAGATTGTCGGAATATGAGATTTATGAAAAAAATAATGACAATTACATTAAGAATTGTGCCAATTCCATCTTTTCTTGTTATTTTTACGTGTATGATTTTAACACTTGCATGTTCCATTAAATAGCAATTTGGTGAACAGGCACACGTGTGTATACTCACACACACACACACACACACACACACACACGCTCAGTTCGCTAAGGATTTTTCACTGCCAGGGAGTGGTTACCGTCCCCTTTGTTCAAGGGGATGGGGAGTGTGTGATGTGTGAGAGATCTCGGTCTAACCCATAGATCCGTCTTTATGAGCTCTAACCTCTTTCGGGGAGGGTAATGGCTGACAATGACGAATCCAGCGCGTGATCTTCCAGACCATGGTGAATAACACACACACGTAAACACAGTAATTTGATAATAGTGTATTTTTGCTTTGTTTTGTTCACGTGCCTTGAGCAATTCGAACCAATGTTTAAGGCGGGTCGAGGCACCGCCTGCCAGCCACTGAATCCACTGTTGTCGGCACACGTTGTACTTCCTGCACTCGGAATAAGATATAAGACTTCACTCTTTTTCGTTGTTTGTTTTTACTATACTTCACAGCAACTTGCATGCTGTTGATTTCATTGTAATTGTAATTGTCATGAAATTATTAGAGAGTACGAGTCATGATTTCTATTACTTTATCCCTGAAGCACAGTGCACTTAGTGTGTGGAACTTTGCTGCACTTCCTTTGCCATAGCCCCGTCCACTGCCTAATCAATAATGTGAATCCTCTGGATACCTTCAGTAATAAATGACTCAGTATTTGCACACTTTCAAGGCAGCAGAAGTTAATGAAAAAGGTAAAATTTGGTTCATTATTTTATTGCAAACAGCCATCAGACACATTACATTTTTAGATGAAACTTTGCAAAATGTATGCAGATTTCTTCGGACACATTCACTCTTCAGTCATTAATGATCATACAGGTGTATCACAACAGGTTAAGCAAGTAAAAAAACATGCTGTCATGGAAAGTTTAGTTTGGTGAAGTATGATGCTTCACTATCACTCTGCAACACTAACTCCCCAATAAATCAAGAGTAACATGGGATGAAAACTATACACACAATACTGGAATAGTGAAACTGATGCTACATTAGTATTTCATTGAAACTAACGTATTGGCTGTTTTACAACTATTCTAAACTTTTAAAGGAACGTGTGTTAGCTTCTTGAAGCTGCCATAAATGACACCAAAAGTTTAAATGATTATACAATAAACTTAAAAGTATTTCACCAAGTAAATACAAAAGAAAATGTAGAGTGTATTTAATTCTCACAAACTTGAGATTCACATAAAGCAAAAATGAAACGGAAGAGATGATGATATTGAAGGAAAAAAAGCGATCTTCCATCCAGTAGCACTCTCCTGTAAGGAATACTGACCCATTAAGTTAAAGCTTGAAGCTTTGTTATTCTACCTTCTCCCTGCATTCAACATATTTTATGCCTGAATACACACTAGTTATGGCTTAGAAAACGGTAAAGCATTTATACCTAGGAGTGCTAAAGTAACTGAATGGTCATACTGTTGCTGGATACTCGTTCATTCATACATACTTCCTAAGATTGATCCTGAAATTTCATATTATGGAAAATAGTACAAAATCAATTTTCATTGTTGTCACTAGTTATTTTGTGCAAATTAGCAATAAAAAGCATTTGTTCGCAAATAAAAATTTTCTATAAGACGTTATTACAATAATTATTCATGAGTGGTTGGCACAATTACTGACATAATTTAATAATCTTAGTACAATATCCAATATCAAAAACCATGCTTATGTACATCAGTATTATATACTGTGGTGGATGTAAGAACATTCTTAATTTAGTCGGGGTGGTGGGGAAGGAAGAACATATTTTACAAACCATTAAGAAAGTCAGTCAACAAGTGAGGCTTGAGTTTTGTGGTTTACATTTGCAAGAAAAGAAGATTAACCTGTACTGCATGGGTACAGAAATTATTTAATCCAAAAACAGATTTCCACCTCTCTCAAACCCAATAAAACCGTTGGAAATGTCTTAAAACATATTTCCACACTTTTCAGCAGAAGTCATTTCTCCTTCCCTATAAGTAGATTTACTACAGCTCATTGATATATTACATGCCCTTTAAAACCATTCTTTAAGATTAAAGAGAACTGGACTTTGAAGGACATTTTCATAACTAATAAGAAACATATTACAACATTGCCACTAAACAGAAAGAAGCATTGATTCAAAAATAGATATAGTACAAACTTCTTTTTATTTTGCTCTTTATTGCAATATGTATGAATCATGTGTGGCACTTAAATTAATTTTCGTCTGTTGTAATTGTCCATTGCCTGTGCCAGTGAAAATAGTCTCCTAACTGTCTGGGAAGCAATTATTAATTGTTTTAATATCAATCAGTACATGTGCTAATTCAAAGCACCATATTTTTCGATTGTGCATACAAAATTTGTCAGGTAGGAGTATAAACAATAAATAATTTGTTTTTCTCATTCATGAATCCATCATTTTTTTCCACAAATAATAATAATAATAATAACGATGATGTATACATAGATATTAGTAAGAATGTTTTTTTTCAAGTTTAAGCTGTTAAGAGTATTTTGTTTACTTTGTTTGTTTGATTAGTGGAAAGAAAGCAGGCATCAAGTGATGCCAATATTGGAATCAAAGCCCACAAGAAGTTCACCTATTATGATGGCATGATGATCCCAAACACATAGATAATCTGGGGTACTCAACAGTTACTTTGAGGTTAATATTGACACCTCTAAGGTGAGTAATGCTTAACATTATAAAGCTACTATGGTGATGTGTATGGAATGAGAAACAAAGTGTCACTAGGTAACACAAAATCACAATTCTTGTGTTGACCTCTCCCTCTGATCTATTAGACATTGATCTAACATGTTGCAACCTTCTCCCATTAGATTATCACCTCTAAATACTATTCATGTACAGTAAACAATTAATTGACACTTCAACAGTGACAGACAATGATAGTTGGAGACACATGGTGGTATGTCATTGGTCTACTAAAAAAAAACGATGACTTCAGAGTAAGTCCCCATTTTAGTAAGGAGAGCTGTGGTAGGAGTATGGAAATCATTCTTATTTGTGTATCAACAAGTAATGTGGCATATCAAAAGCTTTCCTTATCATATACTATGATGAATGATGTCAAACACTTTAAAGGACCATTTAAAAACGTTTTAACATTTTCTTTGGTAAAATCAGAAGCTTGGTTCTTCATACTCTTATAATGTTGGGATTAATCAATGTAGTTTGCAATCAATTTTTGCAGTGCTTGTCAACACTTCTTTGTAAATATTTCTCTTAACTCATAGTGCATACCTTAGCTTTATCCTCAGTATGCATACAATTTCATATTTTTAAAATAATGTATAAAAAGTCTGTCATGACCAGCATCTTAGTTATTATGAGGCATGAACGCTGGCTGCATACCAGTTTTGCATTCTTTTCATACAGGTATATCATAAAAATCCGATACATTCCTTATCAAAATTATTAACTTATTAAACATTAATAGATTCCAGAAAAAAATTATCACAAAATTTTCGAGTAAACACAGACACTGTACTAGCACCACTCAACATATTACACCAAAAAAATTAAGAAAATTGTATAATGTCATAAGACTTCAAATAACTTAGAAAGATGATCTGCATCACAATTCATCATGTCTTCTGTTCTTTGGTAACCATCGGGGAACTGTGTCTATGACATCTTGTTTGTTGAGAGATTGAAACTCCAAGCCACGAGCATTCTGGCGATGATGTGACTGTGAGCCTCGGTACAGATATAGTGTGGGGTATGCATTCACCCCTGCAGACTGGCATACCTTCCGATGAGTGTCACAGTTCAGCTTGCCTGCCCTTACTGTACCATCTAGAACCTAAAAAGAGAAATATGAAAGTTCATTATGTTTTTCCACTTGTAATCCACAAACATGATGATCATTAAGACAGATGGAAAAAAATTTCATATAATAGATGCTAATTACATGTCTGTCTATCATTTATATACAAGACTGTTATATCCCAAAAGGTGGTAGCCAAGACAAAGACAAGCATACACACACCCACGCACACATACATATACATTCCTTTCACATAGAACCAAGGCCCTGACAAAAGAGAAGTACACCCGCCAAAACACTGCACAATATCAAATGTATACCTGTAGAAAACATTTTGGTGACTTTTGGTTCCATTTTTGTGAAAGAACAATATGGGAAATAATGAGAATAAAAGTGAACTCAATCTATTTTGAATCTACAAGATGGTATTGACATTCACATAAATAATATTTTGTTTTGATATGCAGTAGAACCTCATAGTACAAGTACACTATTGTGCGAGCAACTTGCTTTACGAGCTGCCATTCGGTTTTTTATTTTTTTGTATCATATGACGAGTAAAAATTCACAGGATGAGCGACCGTCATATACATCATACACGTCATACAAGCAGGTGTAGCAGTTTAAAGTGAGACGTGGTAGGTGCACAGGAGCGAGTTCACTTGGAGGCAGACAGCCACTCCCATTCCACCAGTCCGTTACGCACTGCCACTCTCCCATCTCCCTCGTCTCTCCCTCTCCCTCTCCCTCTCCCTCTCCCTCTCCCTCTCTCTCTCTCTCTCTCTCTCTCTCTCTCTCTCTCTCTCTCTCTCTCTCTCTCTCTCTCTCTCTCTCTCTCTCTCTCTCTCTCTCTCTCTCTCTCTCTCTCTCTCTCCCTCCCTCCCTCCCTCCCTCCCTCCCTCCCTCCCTCCCTCCCTCCCTCCCTCCCTCCCTCCCTCCCTCCCCTTCTATTAATTTCATTGTGAAAAATTGCTTTGTAATACAAGTAAATTGCAATACAAGCTTGGTCTGGGAACGAGTTAAACTTGTACTGCGAGGTCCTACTGTATATTATATATTGTTAGTCCCAGTTTTTGTAAAATAACTCAAATATGACAAATATCTTATCTAGATAATATTTCACTCATTAAATAATCCAGATCACATTAATTTAATACAAATTAATGCAGCAGTCTGGTGGTGTAGTGGTTGGCAAGCTCGGCTCACAACCAAGAGGTCCTGGGTTCGAATCCCGATTCAGGTGAAGACGGAACGAGTTTGTCTTCTTAAAGGCTGTAACCCTTACTCACCTAGCAGTAAATCGGTACAGGAGTAAGGCGAGGGTTTGTGACCTTGTAATCATGGCAGGAATGGAAGGCTGAGAATCCTATCCTATCCTATCCTGTGTGTGTGTGTGTGTGTGTGTGTGTGTGTGTGTGTGTGTGTGTGTGTGTGTGTGTGTGTGTGTGTGTGTGTGTGTGTGTGTGTGTGTGTGTGTGTGTGTGTTTGTGTGTGTGAGTGTTTTTATGTGTGTGTGAGTGAGTGAAATGTATGCATGTGTATGCATATATGTGTGTGTGTGTGTGTATTCACTGTACAGTCTGCTGCTGGTCTCTCTCGAGACAGCCGGCCGTCCCCCTATGGAAAGAGCTCAGAGCTCATACTGACCAATCTTTGGGTTGGACCGAGACCACTCACACACAACACACCGGGACAATGAGGTCACAACTCCTCGACTTACATCTCGTACCTACTCACTGCTAGGTGAACAGGGGCTACACGTGAAAGGAGACACACCCAAATAATCTCCATCCGCCCAGGGGATCGAACCCTGGCCCCCTCGGTTGTGAGCCGAGTGCGCTAACCACTACGCTAGCGGACCGTGTGTGTGTGTGTGTGTGTGTGTGTGTGTGTGTGTGTGTGTGTGTGTGTGTGTGTGTGTCGGGTGCTCCCTCTAAGAGACCACCAATGGTCTATGGTACACCCTAAGAGGTAAAACAGACATGGTATGAAAAAAAAAATTTTAAACCTTCACATGTTTGGCCAATCAGATGTATAAATCAGATGTGCAAATTCTTTTTTTAATTTAGTATGGTGTATTTGTCAGTGATAAAGTAACTTACTTTAGCAATATCCTCAAAATCTGGAGCAAAGACTTGACAATGATTACACCAGGGAGCATAAAAATCTATGATCCAAGGCTCAGAGCTATGCAGAACATCTTCAAACTTCTCTGTATCCAGATCATCCACAAGGGAAGGAAGATGAGTGTAGGTCCATTGTCGGAAAGCATCAGCACTTCTGGACTGCAACTTGTAGTTACTGTTTAGAGAGAAAACATGATAAAAAGTTTAAATTTATAATCATCACACACACCCATACAAACACACATACTGTTCAATAGATCAGTGGTAAGATTCTTGCTTCACATTTATTTGGCAGACTGATGTTCACGCCTCGCTCAGGTTGCAAGGTTTTCACAGATGAGCAAGCAGTTACTGTCCTTGAGTAAAAGGATGGGATTTGTGGTAGGTGAAGGTCACAACCTTACCCACAGATTGAATCATATGTGCTCTAGGCTCTTTTCCAGAAGGGTAACGAGTGGAAATCACGAGTCCAGCATGTGATTGTCAAGATCACGGGTAAATTAGGCTACAGGCCAACTCAGCACATGCCTAAGTCAGCCCCTCATACCAACTCAGCCCATTGTGTGAACTAATTCAGCCTGTTGTAGTGTACAAAAGGAAACTCTCGCTATGAGGTGAAATATAATTATTATTTTCATAAGCAGTAATTTTTGTACTGATTGCAAACATATGCTAAAGCTTATGAAACATATTTATTTCATGCATGTCAACAAGTTAAAAAAGGATACTCTATTTAAGGATAATACAATTTAAAAACTAAAACAAACTATACATGTAACTAAAATCAAATCAAATAAAACATGTAATTCTGAAGCTAAAATAAAAAACTAAAACAAAAAAAAACATGGCTAACGAACATGCACAGCGATGTGATGTGACACAGCTCGTAGTAAATTGTTTGCTGATCTGTCACCAGCATTGTACTGCTCCCAGAGGCTTACTAATTGTCCGTGATGTTTAGCGTATTTTGCTCGTTGTTTGTGTAATGCCTTGCCATCTGAGAGCAGACGCACCTGGAGGGTGACAAGTCTGGCCTTGTCATGAAGGAGCTTTATGAGGAGGTGAAAGCTCAGTAGCCCTTTGCGCACCTTCAAATTGATGCAGTGGTGCCAGCCTTCTACATTATTGTTGGTGCCGATGCTTCTGGCAAACACGCACCATGACCTTGGAGGCCAGATATTGGAATTAAAACACGTGTGTCTGATGTAATCCAGAAGATTTAAAAGTGGTTGACAGCCATTTGCTTTTCTGTAAAACCTTATAAACAGTTCTTCTATATGTTCTGCTGGCACATATGGTAGTGAAAGGACTTTTCTCAGGTATTTATGGATCCCAGCATCATTTGTATACAATGCTTGCAGGCCCAGCTCTTCAATTTTCCTCCATACTGCTTGCCCCCACTGGTCAGCCATGTCTCGGCAAAACCGTGATTGTCGCCAACTGTAACCTGTTTTGTTTTCACTAAACTTGAAGACAAGCATTAAATGCGAGATCAAAGTATTGAAACTTGACCACGTTGTTTTGTTTGCTGTGAAAGGCTCATTAGACTTGAGAACACTTGTATCTGTATCGATGCATGCATCTAAAATGGTTCGAGTTGGCAGGCCTAGCTGGTATTAAAAAATGGTCCGAGTTGGTTCACCAGGTGAGCTGAGTTGGATATCGTAAATGGGCCGAGTTGGACCTCCACCAGTGAATTATACACATCTAACATTTTTTTCTTCATTCACATGAAGATATTCATCATGATCCCCTCTACCTGTGCTCAGTTACTACTATTTTATGCCATAATAGAGATCACTAATGCACACACTCTTTCACTTGCTCCTTTATGATTCTCACTAATCATATTATAAAATAATGTACCTCCTGTTTCTTATTTTATGGAAGCACATGTTCTCAAGGAAGAGCTTCTATCCCTCTGCCCTCACCCATTTCAGTTGCTCCTTAAGACATAGAGGGAATATGGAAAAAAGTATTTTGAATCCTCATATCTCAGTGAAATACAGATAGAAGAATACATGCACAGAAAATAAAGAGCAATAGCAAATGACAATACAAAGTAAAATAGGAAAAAAAAGGGTTCTACTCACATGGGTGTTCGTGTTCCATAGCTTGAAGCCGGATACAAAATGATGGATGGATAGCTGTTGATCCCTTGCCTTTTACAAACACTGGCGTGGTTTGCACAGTCTATGGTTGCAACATGCACCAATGGATGCTCAATCATCATGCGGGCAAACTTCCTGTAAGCCGGGGCCATAGCTCGGCATGGCCCACACCACCCAGCAAAGTAATCCACCACCCACACTTCTCCCCGAGGCTTATTACTTAGGAACTCATCAAACTTCACAGGATTAAGTTCCACAACTGTTTGAACAAAATAACAATGTGTTAATTTCCCCTCAAACCTTTTTCTCTTTGGATCAAACTACCTGAATTGTTAAAAAGTTTATTTAGTATCTCGGTTTTTTTCAGATTCCTGTTGCTTTTCATCAGAAAAAATGCAGAACATAAAAACAACTTGGCTACCTACAGTAAACTCCCATTTCAATGATGTGACTTGTAATAGTCTTTCTCTTATGGCTGAACAAACCACTACTGATGGGTATTTTACTTAAAACAACAGTAAAGTTCAACAGTAATTCTCTCCTACGACAAGACAAAGCACAGAGGGGGAGGGAATAGTAGTCTCCCTGAGCCCCAAATGCCTTGTCTTGTCTGAGCCATGTATGGTCACTCACAGCATAGTGTGTGTTTTGTTTGGGTTAAAGTTAGCCAAATCAAGATAGTAATTCGCTGTCAGCAAGTTATGAATGATCACACTCCTATGTGTACTCAAACAAAGCAGAAACATAATCAACAGTTGACTGTAAGACTATTGTACAAGGACAAGGCAATGATTCCCTTCATTGATGCTTCACACATGGCCAATCAAAACTTAGTATAAGGTTTTCCTCATTAACTTAATTTCTTTAGTTATTTGTTCCATAACTAATTTTCAGTACTGCTTTTTGTGAACTGGTTGACGGAGAATATTTGATGCTTGTATATCAGTTTTATGGGAGTTGACTATACTAAACTGTGTAATACATTTATAATGGGTTTTCTATTGATTTAACACTAAAATGAAGAGCAAAGTTCAAGTCACCAAACTTACCTACTGGATTTAAGGTGTCACCCACAAACGCAACAATTTCTGCAGCACTGTGGGAGCCAAAGTACTCGTGTGGTTCACTCTGATTGTACAAAATTGTTGTGGGGTATTGGTGAATGTTGAACTTGGAGCAAAGATCTTGATGCAGTGTGCAGTCAATACTTCCTGAAAACAAATTATATCATTATCTACATGATTCTCAATACAAGTACACACTTATCTAATTAGTTTACAAATGTGACTAATCTAATCATTTTCTTTTCAGTACGGGTCTCCATTCCTAACCTTTAGAGGAAAGGTAAGAAACTTGAATCACTTTCATTTATGAGATTCTTACTAACTTAACTGCATCTCTAACAGCACTGGCTGGACCCAAAGATATCCCAGGGATTTAATATTATGCACATTAGTTGTGCACAAATTTACTTACATGAAAATTCCATTAAAACCAATTATAGTATATCCTTTGATATTGCTGATGCTTCACTGCCTCAAGGAACATTCTTTTGACCAAACATCTTTAAAGATCATTTTGAAGTTTCTCTGAATTGATCTTTTATCATTATTCTTCCGGGAAACAGATCTTTTTGGATGCCAATAATGATAATACTTTCTGTAAAATTATTCTTACCAAATTTTATTGGTGAGTCTATCAGCTTGCTTGCTTTACGAAACTCTGGCAATAATTTCATACATGGAGGACACCACGGTGCATAAAAGTCCACAAACCAAGTGGACCCATCGTTCAGCACCTTCGGGAATTTCTGGGGTGTCAGAATTTGAAAATTTGGGGCGGAGGCTCCTTCCCGTGCAAACACTGCAATGTCATGAGCCAACTGCCTCCCCTGCAACATAAACAGAAAAAACTGATAAGCTTAAGCAATATGAAGTATAGATTATGTAAGAAAATTTGTATGTTCCTTTCTATTTTTATAGAGGTTAATGATGCTAATGATCTATTTCAGAGGATAGCATACTGAGGTGTGAAGGTCATATTCCCACACAGAGATTATTTGGATGGGTGTCTTTTAGTGCTGTAGCTTCTGTTCACCTAGCAGAGAACGCTGTGTGTTGTTTTTGTTGTTGTTCCTCAGGCTGCCTGGCCGAACAGCCCCGAGCTCTTGAGATAGGCCATGGCCTAGACCAGGTTTTCCCACAGGGTCTTCATGGAGTGTATGTTGTGTTGACGTGTGTGATTATTTTTGTAACAAAGACATCTACATCATGGGATCCCCCCAGTTGCTACTAAGAATAGAAACCCCTAGGGAGGCAAAGTGTCACAACAAACTCCTGTCTCTTCACAGAACATGAGCACCTGGGAACGACTTTGGTCACCTCACCAAGTACCACTCTGTGTGTAATTCACCATGGTCTGCAGGATCACACGCTACACTCGTGATCATCAACCATTACCTTCCAGAAAGAGCTTAGAGCTCATACAAACAGATCTATGGGACTGTGTGGCCATTTCTTTGGGGAACGTTCCCGGAAGGCATCATAAACTATAGATAGATAGATAATACAGCAAATGGAATCTTCAGAGTAATATTGCCCACATAGACTTACATGGTGAACCTCATATCCTCCACCTGGTTTGAAGAGCATAAATGAGGGTGTCTTCCCAATGTATAGATCATCACAATGCTTCTTCATCTGTGAACACTTAATTCTTCCAAGATTCAGTGAGGGGAGCAACGCAGGCAACTTGCGGATCTGTGGAGAGATTTTAAGTTTCAGTTAGCAGCCTTAACAATGTCTCTTCAGTTACAACAATGAGCAAAGCAAATGATCTTGTGGTTTGGGAAATTGTATGCTACAAATGAATAACAAACTAGATATTTATCATGGATGGATAAAATTAAACAAATAAGAGTATGGGAAATGTAGTATCAAACATGTGGTTCTACTTTGAAAAAAATTATCTCTTGTTTTGGTGAATTGCAACGAATCATAAATCCAACCCAATGGCTGCACTTGAATGCATCAGCATCTGTCATTACTCACCTCAAATGCATCGTCATCTGTCATTACTCACCTCAAATGCATCAGCATCTGTCATTACTCACCTCAAATGCATCGTCATCTGTCATTACTCACCTCAAATGCATCGTCATCTGTCATTACTCACCTCAAATGCGTCATCATCATCGTCACCCCTGAACTGGATGAGCCAAGACACATTCTCTTCATGAGACTCAAGCTTCTTACGAATCTCCTGAAAACAAGGACATGATATCCTTTATAAAGCTTGTCCCTTCCAGCACATCATATCATATCATATATCATATAGACTCTATTTTGTGAGATCCTTAGCTCATTTGTCATATTCAAGCTTAAGTATGGTTTCTAAGAGAGATGCAGGTGTCAGTAGTAGTATCAAACATAAACATCAGGCGATAACGCTCAAAGAAAAAATTGAAATGTTGAAAAAACTGGTTTTTGGACAAAGGTCAGAGGTTTGCTTAGCTATTTTGGCAAGATGGTTGATCCAGCAAAGTTTTGGAACCAAGGATGCTAGTTAATTAGTGGGGTACTTGTATCCTCTTTTCTATCTCCTAAGCAATCTTCTCTCCATACTCCATTTAAGTTCATATAACCTTCCACACTTTGCTCTCTGTCTCTCCTGACAACTAACCTGTCCCGACATTTGACCAGTTATAGTTGCTCTTTTATCTCAAACTTTTAGCATCATATTCATAAATGTAATATCTCATAAATACAGTCATATGAAAATCTCTCTCCTATAACTATGTAATTTACTGATTAACTAAAAGCTGAAAATTCTACTTAGAATAATTTCTCACCTTAAAAGTTTCATCATCAAGCAACTTCATTTCAGGCAGGAATCCCAGAATCTCTCTTGTGATTTCTTGAGCATCAAGGCTTGTTATTTTAGTGCCTTGTTTAGACTCTAGTTTTTCAGTATCAAAAAACATCAGTCCAGATTGCAGCCCAAACTTTGAACAGAGATCTTGCTCTCTGTAGCATTCCATGAAGCCTACACTGACTAATCCATCCTGAAAGTAATGCATGAAGTGTTAATGTGATGCCCTTTTTATTCACTTAATATTCTCCCCAAATCCCCCTAAATCCTATACAATGGTAGGTAGATTGTGACATAGTCCAAGGGTTGTAGTTACCAGGACAACACTAGTCTAAACCCCCAAACATTCTTGCTTGACAGCGTTTTTTTAGATAACCACAATAAAATGAAGTAATAATGTACTCACAAATATTGCACTGAGTTTAGTCTGCAGTGGCCATGACTCTTCCTTATCATCCTGTGTCTCATAGAACAACACAATCCAGGGTTTGTCTATATGCATCTTTTTTGCAAGTGTATCCTCAAAGCCAGCTTGGGTGAGGCGCACAGCTTTTGACTTCACCTGACGCAGCATGTAGTTCACCAGCAGTCTCTTTGTCTTGTCTTCAGAGTATTGAACTTTCTGGGGATTAATGTTTTAGTTGAATGGAAATCAAACAATGCAATAGAGTAACAATGAGAAAATCATTAAATTTTTCACAGAAATCAAAATATATCACAGATCAACATCTCAAAAACAGATTTCTAACTGAAAACATTTTGAAATTTCATAGAAATGTGAGAGCTAAATAAAACAGAAGATTCGGGTAGACTAGCAAAGAGTTGCTATGTCAATGTATCTTTAAGACTCGTTATATTCTTACTCCTGGATAGGATACGAGTGTTGGGTAGGAACGGATGCCTTGAGAAGAGCATAGGTGGTAGTCATCATCACAGTTCACAGCACCAATCCTGACCACACCCTCCAACTCCCGTGCCACCTTGCGCCACACCGGAGCCAAGGTGTGACAGTGTGAACACATGGGATGGTAGTAGTTGATGAACCAGATGTCTGAAGATCCAGTCACACTTTGCTCTGGTGGTGAAAAAATAACTTTACTTATCACTCAAGTCAGGGATAGAAAATACTTGGCAATTTGCAACATATATAACATATCTCTGGTTTGGTTTCTTGTACTGTAAACAGGTTAGAGTAAACTGCTCTATTTTACACTTTATTTTCTAGCATAATCATAGTTCCAAAAGTTTCATGAATCACTCTATTGAAAAACAAATTTTCTCACCAAAGTCTGCCTTATTGAGTGTGATAATTTCTGGGTCATCATCATAGATGCCAAAGTTATCACGGTAGTAACTCCATGAGTGGTACTGGTGCCCTGAGCTGCAATGAAGAGAAAACATGAGTACCACACATCCATGAAGAGCTTATACACCTAGCTATCAATTGTATTATTTAACTTTATCTTTCAATATAAAGGGCAAGGAATTCAGAGAGAAAACCATCAATGAAAGTCTTCATTTCATCACCTAATAACCTGTACCATATATTCATTCAAACACTATTTAATCTCATCTCTGCCTGATAGCAATAGACGAATTTTCTTATGTTCTTTTCACTTCTCACATATACATCCATTGTGATATGACATTAAAAATATAAAAACATAATCTCACCCTCCTCCATCTAGGCCTTTTTCACCATGTAGGTCATACACCTTCCTCAGGTCACCATCTTTGAGCACCTCGTAAGCACGGTTGATTCGTACAAATTTTTCATGTGCCTCCGGGTCATCCTGTCAATAGAAGTATGAATACTCATACATCAGTCATACTGTTGTCAATGCCCACAAAGAAAAGAAGTTGAAAAATAGAAGATATCAATTTCAATATGATGAAACACTTTGAAAGTATTAGGACATCAACATTATTTTGGCTTTGTTATAGTACTACAATTAAATACCTTGTTTTTGTCTGGGTGATGCAAGAGGGCTTTCTCTTTGAATTTTTTTCTTATATCCTTAACATCAGCATTTCTAGGAACACCCAGCAGTTCATAGAAGTCATCGGCAAGGGCAAGACACAACAGGCTAAGGATAAGAATCCTCCCAAACATATTTGCAAACAACTGCTCTCCACAAAACTGTTGACAAGAAAAGCACATTAAACTCACTTCCAACAAACTCTCTCAAACCCAACATTACTGATCAATACAAAATACAAAAAAATTTGGTGGTTCTGTTGAATTTTGTATTCTTCAGTAATGTTGGGTTTGGCATTTCATCCGTTCAGATGAAGAAGGGGCCGATGTAGACTTTTTCATGAAACAGGAAGAAAATAAAGATGTGGCATTTGTGCTAAAGAATTAAATGATTACATTGTCAGAGAAGGGCTATGAATGGACCATGGATGGAAGCGTAGCCATATGGATTGAAATTAAAGGAAGGTGTACAGAGTGTGTGCTTGGAAAAGTTAGGTTTAGTGTAGGCTAAGCCCCAGTTTAGTGTGAATTTAATCAATAAAACTTGTATTTTATTAACTATGCAATAGTTATAATGTATTAACTATGGTTGTTGTATTTTTAGTTAAAAGTTAAAATGTAAATTGAAATTACTTTGATTTTGTTTAAAAGTAGCACTCTCGAGTTCTAAAATATAAAGCCTAGGCTACCATTTGTTAAGCTGTAAGTGTGAATTTGATTAATAAAACTTGAATTTTTCTATGGTTGTGTTATTATTATATTGTAGAGGAAGATGTATGGTATTATTTTATTATGTCACAAACAAATTAGATTCAATTTGTGCCAAAAAACAGAACATTAGTGTTAATTATCACATTTTTTTATCAACTTCTCCCATTTTTGTGAATACTATTTCATAATCAAAGCATAAAAGGTACATAAACTTTTACTATAGATAAAAGCAATAAACACAACCTCTGTAAATTTGAGTCATCTATTGACCTTAAAAGACCCAAGAAAAGGGCTTGGATGGAAATAGTTATAGTGTGCCAGTGGACGAATAAAATATTCCCGTCCGTGGACGGTTTTTAGTTCCCAAAATGTGACTTTTGAGCTTCAATTGTGTCAAAACCAATAAAGATAGAGAGCTCTTGGGTACACAGACACATGCACCAGTGGCCCCTTTACACCCTGACCAAGTGATATCACATTTGGAAGAGGTCACTATAAGTGGACGGGCACTAGTTCCATGGTAGTTTTTGAAACTATTAATCAGTCCACCTCATATTTTTTTTTCTATTTTTGCAGGTTCCCCACATTCTTCACTGTCACACCTTTCACATCCAACAATTTGAAAGGAAATATATTACTTGGTAGTGAAGATACAGCGAAGAGAAGCAGACAAATAAGTTAAGGATTGCTGTAAGAAATGACCATCAAAAATTACTTTTTTTTTCCAAATGTCACTGCACTAAAACTATTGCATTTGTGATGAAATCCGTGTAGGTACTATTAGTAAAATGGTTCAACTTCTTAATATAAAATTTCTAGCTCTCTACGTTAATTTGGTTGGTCCCTATCAGTGTTGTAATGCCAAAATGGACGGAAAACAGGTGTCACTACCCTATGATGTTGATGTAAAGGGAGCATGTACTTGTAGGGTATATCCTTGCCTTTTTCTTCTGAGCACAAATTTGTAACTTTACCAACTTATGTAAGTCATTTAATTACATCTACTGGATGGAAAACGGTATCAATATCTGAGGAAATAGAAAATAAATTAAATCCAGAGACGAGCAACTGTTATTAGTGAACCTTTGTATCATCTCTTTCACAACCTGTGCATCTGAACTGGAAATTCAGTCATGATCGGTATCCCTTACGTTGGATATTCTTGTGATGGTTACTTTTCTCAACTTTCCTCCTATCACTATTTCATTACCAATCACACACACGTCACTCGAGTGTTGCTTCATGTGCTATTACCTGCTGCTACTTTCATGGATACTGCTTTTCTGAACGTGCTAACTAGATTCCTCACTCCTCTTATATTGTATTTATATAAGACACTTACTACTGATTCTCATTGCAGTTTTGTCCATTACTTAAAACTGGCATTAACCAAAATCCTCAGTATTTAGTCCCTCATACTGGTAATGTCTAGAATAGTCTACCTTCCTCTGCTTGTTATCTTCCTATGACAGACTTTTTCATCATATCCATCTGTATGGATGTCATGCAAGGTTGGATGGTTTACTCACCTGGTTGGCTACCCTCTGTTATCATTGGTGACCTTAAGTTACCAAAAATTACACCCAGCCGTCACTACAGTGGTAATATATCAGCCCAGTGGTGTGTCATAAAGCCATAATGTTCCTCGATGTTCTTAATGTTTCATTACTTACATCATCATTCAGCGTAGCGAAACGAGTGTTTGAAAAGAGAGAGAGAGAGAGAGAGAGAGAGAGAGAGAGAGAGAGAGAGAGAGAGAGAGAGAGAGAGAGAGAGAGAGAGAGAGAGAGAGAGAGAGAGAGAGAGAGATACTAATAGAAGGGTTTCAGTTAAGAAAGTCTAGAGACACTTCGATATTATATAATTTACCTTCAAACCCCCTACACACACAGTTATCTTAACATGTGGTGGTAGAGTTAGAGGGGAGGAAAGGTTACATCACCATGCCCTTCACCAGTGAGAGGGCGGGCAGTGAGCAGTGACAGGAGGCGTGGGCGGGTCTCTTGGTCAAGTCCATTACAATTACTTACCCATCTAAGTCAGGGCCACGTAGTAGTAAACCGATTAACAGACTACGCTTGTGTAAGGAAACGAGTCAACGCACATACACACGCACCAAGAATCAAGGAGGTGTAGTGGTGAGAGGTGGTGATGCAAGGCTATCACCGCACACACTGTCCCCGCCACCCTCGCTGCCTCACTGTTTACAACTGTGTGTACGCGAGGCTCAAGCTGATTCGTCGCCGGGGTCACGATTCTCCTTTATCCACGGTACACACCTGTAACATGTAACAGCTTCTCAATCCTTTTAACATCTCTCCAACCAACGTAAGAACATGCCTCCCACCGCTATTGAGTTACAGAAAATGGCTATTTCAATCCCTTAAAACCCTTCACACAAGGTAAAATTTTTGTTTTGCTCTCTAGTAACAAAACCACGGAAAAATTCCACCGCACCATTGAATCTTGAGATTTACAATTTTGCGCTCAATGACCATCTTCGTAACTCTAACGCAAATGCTACGTTTTGAGTATCATGTATATAGGCACTTTTGGCTATAGCATGTTTACACAATGTTTGCCCTCAGACGCCAAAACCGGTGGTCAGATCTGAATATTTTCTTCGCATTTCTCCTTTAGAATTGCGAGATCTACAAACTTTGCTCACCATGACCATCTTCGTATCTTTAAAATGTCACTTTTCGCGTGCAATGAATATGTAATTCCTTGACCATAATGATCATATTTGTTCCTACAAGATTAAGGTTACATCATACGTTGATAAGTATAGAGAAGACCTGCTTGCCTAAGAAGAAGAATGGAAATAACCATTATTTAATTTTACTTGGCGATGCTGGTGATGATGCATTATGATGCATTGCGATGACACTTCCCAAAATCCACACAATACAACAGATTCGAGTTATTTGGTTTCCTTATCTATAATTATTGTTAGTAAATTACAACTGATTTATGGTATTTTCGGGGAGGGGGTCTTGCCACATGATGTAAGTGTATGGATGTGTGTGTGTGTGTGTGTGTGTGTGTGTGTGTGTGTGTGTGTGTGTGTGTGTGTGTGTGTAAAAGCATAGTAAAAGAAAGAAAACTTTAGTCATAAGTTTTATTTCCTCTGATTAGGCCGCACATCATAAATTAGAAATGATCAATCGCTCAATAAATATGAATTCAGAAGGACAAGCATTACTATATGGCAATTAAACCTTTAAGAAAAAAATATAAAATACTTTGTGAAAGTGTCGCGTAGAGAAAAGAAATATTGCATTATTTATAGGAGAAAAAGCCCATAGTCGATAAGCAGATCTCATTATCTAGGAGAGTTGAAATTAACCCAGAAAGAGTTGGGTACATGGTTGAAGGGAGCTTTACTATTGCGAGTGACGAAGATGGTGTAGTATGCCAAGGAGAGGTAGGCGTGGGTGAAGATTACAGCTTGCGCTCGCACACCGTGGGCTTAGCGTGGCTGCACTTAACATCATGCCATTTGATGTTATCGTTGTACACGTTGTCCAGCACGGCCAGGCAGTTCTCAGGGCTATCACGGTTGTCTGGCTGTGGTCGGTTCTCGCTGTAATAGAAGATGGGCATTACATTGTGTCACCAGCCATCAAATATTAGTGCACGGATATCGGTAGTGTAATTGGTATAGTATTTGATAATAAATTGGTATGTATGATTAGTTCATGAAGAGCAAGACTCACAGGCCAGTGTGTGACCAATCACTGAAGCCGACCCTTGAATTATCGGGCCATACGAAAGATGAACCACTCTTGCGTCCGCCAGTCCAGATGTAATTGAGGTTCTCTGCAGAACAAGATAGATATATGAATCATAACACTAAAATGACAGATATCTTGTAAGGTTTTTTTTCATACTCAATTGAAAAGTTCAGTCATATTAAGCAAAACCATAGATAAATAAGAATATAAACAGTGGTCCTAAATTAGCTGATATAAATTGATTTTCTGGAGAATTTCAAAGTAAGTACTTGATTGTGAATTTAAAGAAAGTCAATTTACGAGAAAAAAGTATACAAAACTTACCGTTTTTGATCAGACCATAAATGAAACTGTTTTTATTAGAATTTTTGATAGACACAGGAGCCCAACCACTTCCCAAGTCTCTGCAGTAGCCGTTGACAGCAGAGCCACGCAGGGAGCTCTTGCCAACCTTCCAGGAGAAATGATATTCGTTCTCTCCATCACTGTGGTGCACCTGAAACAATAGATATGTTTTGAGTTGCTCTTCTGTTGGCCTTTATTTCCTTTTTTTTATTGATTGCATCAGTTATGTCAAGTAGAACAAGACTTTGCTAGTATTGCTAGTATTTAGTAAAGTTATGTTCCTGGCATGATGTTTTAATTTCATAATCATTACTATTTTTTTTCTCTCGTTTACTTACAGGTGCACCGCTCCTTCGAGAAGGTTGTGGTTGGTTGAAGGAGCTGGGATTACTGAAGGACCTCCTATTACCGAACTGTTTGTTACTGCCGGAGTTTCTGTTAATGTTGAAGTGTCCGTTACTGTTGGAGTTTCTGCCATTGTTGAAGTGTCTGTTACGATTGTGACGTTGGAAGTTTTGGGAGGCAGCCAGCCCCACCAGCAACAACACTATCAGTGCGATCTTCATCTGCAGGTAAAGAAAAGAATCTTGGATAAATGTGCGTGCATGCGTTCAAAGAGTTCCACTAAGAAGCATAATTATGATCCACTAATGATATAATACTGTGATGAGTGCCAATGTAACGTATCCTTCCCTCCAGTTTGTGACGGGAGCCATTACTCCTCACCATTAGCTTAAATAACGGCTTGTTAACGCAGCAAATAAATATAAATAAATACAAGCTTCCACCTATTTGGTTTTAGCGTAACACGACGCTCCGGCAACGCTGTACGGCCAAAAGTCGAGTCGCTCCAGTGTTTACGTGTGTTAGATAAATGTTCCGTCACAACGTTGGTCAAGGGTAGCAGCATAGTAGGAATAAATAGAAGTGGCGAGCGTAGTAGAAGTAAATATGTCGTAAATTGTATATGATGAGTTACTGGCTCCTCAGGTAGAAAGAAAAGACGAGGTGAATGTGTTTGTGTGTGTATGTGTGTGTGTGCAAGTCACACATACAGTTATTGAAAGAGAATATACATACATATACATACATATACACACACCAAAGATGTATAAATTACAATTAAACGCTAAACACTTTGATCACGTAACTATACTTTCAACATTTTTAAGCTTCACTATCATCGTTATCATTCTGTGTATCGCACATAGAAAGAGAACAACAAAACATACACAAGAAGTCGATTAAAACGTACGTCTGCGGCAACACTGTGTCCTCAGATTGAAAGTAAAAGTTTGCAAAGCGAGTACCGTAAAGTAGTGTCGGCCATTAGTCAACCCTTTCACATGATCCACCATCTTCATCTACAGCAAGGATTCTCATCTTTCAAATCTCCCTTCATCAATGAATTCACAGAAACTGATAGAGACGGATGCCAATTTTTACACAGTTACCTATAACGAAAGTATGAAGACGAAGCTGAAACGCCACAGAGCACGTGAGAATAACAGGCAGATGTACTGAGTAATATATTAACGTTGTAAAGCTAAGCTGGACTATATCAGAGGAGTGTTAAACTTCATTCCTCTCACTGTCGCCAGCTCACCTCACCTCCTTCACTTACCTTAGCTAGATTGCAAGTGCCGTCCAGTAGCTCCCGCCTCCTTTTATACTCGTGTCGGCGCGTCAGTGGGTCAAGGGCTCGCAAGAAGACTCCACCCTCACACAGTAACAATTTTGCAGACAACATCGTTCATTCTCACATTTTGATGGTTGCAGCCTCACTGTGATTCACCATGATATGTATATTTATTTGTTTCTCTTTTTTTAGAATGTCATGAGTCATTTAACTTGTTCTTGCCTTACACTACAAAAAGAAGGAAATAAAAGCCTTTTTATTTTTTGCCATGTAGAATAGTTTACGAACATAAGAATGATTTGCAAAAGTAATTGTTTTATTTTTCAGCGTCAGTTAAGGAACAGCTTCAGAACATTGTCTATTTGTCATCATTTGTTCTGCTTTGTGTTTCCTCGTTATGCAGTCAGTGAATTGGTGAGCAGCACACACTTCCCTCTTACCCTTCCCTAAGCATCACACTATACGGAAGACGGGATGTCCCTTGCGTTAATGGCTTTATCAAATTAATGAACTTCGAGTATCACGCAATGCTGTACAGAAACTACATCATGGAAAGTCTTCTTTCTTCAAAATAACTACGATACATGTAAGACGGGAAGGTTAAGGCTTCCCTTGGCACACAGGACGTGCATTTATACGTACTTTCATGAAGGTATACACACACACACACACACACACACACACACACACACACACACACACACACACACACACACACACACACACACACACACACACACACACACACACACACACACACTATGTGTATATTAACAGATAATTGTAAAGGATGTATGAAGTAGTAACAACTGCCACCTTGAAGTCTCCCGATATGTGTATTTTGCGCAGCGAAATGGTAGTGAAAAATACACTTCGATAACCTATAATACATTTTAAATCCAGCTTTAACTTCGATTTCGGTAAAATCAACTTGAAATGAAGTTCATCGTAACCATAGTACATTGTGTAACTATAATGCTGACACTCTTGTTTCTATAACTATTTGCCGCGTGTCTAGTAGAGCGAGGACACAGGAGAGGAAGAAAGGAAACTGACTACGGAAGAGTCCAGGCCACTTGAAGGAGAGCAAGTCTTTCACTCTTCTGCAATACAACTTTGCCCTACTTTGTAATGATTCCTTATCACTGAAAGAGAGATCGCTTTGCATCACTAACCAAAGATTTTAACAATACGTAACACACAAATACACAAAAGAAGGAACTGCATAGTCTATATTAGTATTCAGCGTGCATTCATATGTGGCAGAAGTGTGTGTATACTCTACTGGTAGAATCATGCAACAGTGTTTTTTATTCTTTCATTGGCTTAACAGGCCATGACAATCTGCCTTCCGCGTGTAAATCTCATGGCGGACCAGCTTTCCCAGTCAATCCCGAGGCCCAAGCAGTAACGAGTGACCCAGGTCATGGGGTGTCAGGACTGCCCAATAGGCTCAAGCTCATCAATGGGGGGGAAGGGGGAGGGGGAAGGGGGGAGGGGGAAGTAGCTGCGGCCTTGGCACGCGTCAGGCATGTGCATTGCATCCCGTCAAGGTCAGGCTTCCTTTTGTGAGTTTAGGATGTTCAGAATTCACCGTACACACACACACACACACACACACACACACACACACACACACACACACACACACGCACACGCACACACACACAAGGCCCAAGAAAGGTTATTACAAAGCAGTTTTCATTCTCCTTGGACAAAGTAACAACATAATTCCATTGTACGTACATTTTATTTTTCGTCGCGCTTATTTTTTCTTTTCACTCGTCGTCATTCAGTAAGTTGTTCGGGTGAGGTTCTCCTTTTGACAGCATCCCTCGCTTAAGTTCCTGACGAAGGGAAGTCTGCAATGTTGGTCCGGGCTTTGGGCAGTGAGTGAAGGTCAAGTAGGTGGGCGCTTCCGTGCACGTGACGAGGAGAATGAGGAAGACGTAGAGAAAGAGGGCGAACGGACGCACGGACTGACGGACACCTCTCACCTGTTTAGATACTGTGGGTCTGAAGAGAGAGAGAGAGAGAGAGAGAGAGAGAGAGAGAGAGAGAGAGAGAGAGAGAGAGAGAGAGAGAGAGAGAGAGAGAAGAGAGAGAGAGAGAGAGAGGTGAGGGAACTAAAAATATATGTATACGTAAGAGTTAGAAGTGAGAGGGATGAGCTGGACTGTAGCCTTACCTTCCCCTCTCACTTTCACCCACACTCCTTACCTTTTACTCCACTCTTCCTTCCATCGCGTCCCTTCCATTTCCCTTCACACACTCTTTCCTTCTTCAGTTATCTGTTCCTCCTTCCTTCCTATTTCCAACTCCTCTCCTCCTCTCTCTGTCCCTAAGTTTCCATATTCCAGCTCTTTTCCTCTGTCCAATCCCTCCCCCCTCCCTCCAGCCCCACTTCCGGCAAACAAAGAAGCATTATGGTGTTATTCATCTTTATGAAGCTCCATCGCAACAAAAACTTTCATGTTGTTTTTGCTTGCCATAATGTGAGTAGATTGCCAAATTCTTTCTTCACTTACAACAAACGTGGCTTTAGGGAGGAATGGCAGAAGTGTGTACGCTAGCCGACTGTTTGTATAATAAGAACATGACGATTTAGCTTATTTTGTGGTTTATGTATTAAGAAAGACACGGCAGGCCACGCGAGCCACCGTCAGATGGACATGGAAGTTGACATCACCACAGTAGGGATGTCACCGGCGTTCACATGCTAACAACGCACAACGCACAACGCACCTCCACAAAAACACCGACCGTCGTGGCCAAGGAGGAGTGTATTACGTCAGATGACAAGTGATATTACCGTGTTGGAAGCCTGGACGCGTGCTGGGGAAGTTCTGGCTTCTCGTTAACTATGTATTACACTGATCAGGGGTTGACTAAATGTTCCTCCTGAGAGAGAGAGAGAGAGAGAGAGAGAGAGAGAGAGAGAGAGAGAGAGAGAGAGAGAGAGAGAGAGAGAGAGAGAGAGAGAGAGAGAGACAGAGAGAGAGACAGACAGACAGACAGTGGGTATGTCTGCCTGTGTGTCTGTGTGTTTGTCTGTGTGTTTGTATGTGGTGGCCATCAATGGTAACCACAAACATGGTATATTGAAGGTAACATTATCCTGACTCATTATGAATCAAGGGAGAAGTATATGGGCATTATCGTTGTGATACACTTGGTTTGACTAGCAAGTCTCTCAGTCTTTATGTTTGTCTACTTCCGTCAGTCTGTCTGTTGATATTCATTAATCTAAAGTTTTGAAAGTCATGGAGACAGTCTTCACCTGGCGCCTCAAATCACTTCAAAAACATATATTTTTTTTACATTGCAGATGCTGGAAGTATAGAACAATTGCACAAGATGTTGCTGCTGCACTGCCGTCCCCTGCGCCTGGGCCTGCCTCCACCCTTAATTAACAGCCCAGCGTTGTCACAGCTCGGCCATCCCTCCACCCAGCACCTGCAGCTCACCATAGTTTACAACACGCCGTCCCACACTATGCAAAGGTAAGTTTCCTGCTACATTACTTTCTTTCCGGGTTCGAGGCATCACATCCAGGCTAATGAAAGCGAGGTGACTTGATGTGGATCGAGTGACTCCCATAATTCATCACGGTGAAGAAGAAGAAAAATTAATACATAAGTGCAAGTAGTAGTAGTGGCAAGAGTAACTCAACGCCGAGCATGAACGGTTCCAAACATTATCAGATGGGTTCATGATTGGCTTTCCTACTTTTTACATTTTAATTTTTCTATGATATAAAAAGCAATTACGTTTTTTTTCTTTTTTCTCAGTGCCATTTATGTTGACGGAGAGAGAGAAAAAAAAAATTAAAAAGGGAGGGGTCGATTCACACCAAGAATTACTCCATCTTACCTCAGGCTTTTTTGCATCTTAAATGGCATAATTACAGGTAAGGCGACGAAGGTGTCATGTCAGCGTAATTATGTCCATAAGTAGAAGTATGGGGGGAGGGAGGGTGATGGGGTGTGATGGGGGCTGCTCGTACCGTTTCATTCCTCCTCCTCACCTTGCATCACCTCCGCCGTCTCTCCATCTCGGCTGTGTCATCAGGAGGGGGAGGGGGGAAGGGGAAGGGAGGGGAAGAGGGGAAGGGAGTGGAGGTAAGGGTGTTCGCTCTGGACATGCCAAGTAACACCTCATAAACATCACCAGCAAGCGTGACTTCTTTCCTAATAGATACAAGCGTCCTTCATCTGCCTTTGTGGTGTTATGTTTATGTGTCTATATACTCATCTCCCTATCCATTGTTTATTTATTGGGTTCTATTTTGATTTATTCACTTGTTTACTTGTTTTGCTGCGGCCATAGAGTCATACTGAGGACTGGAAAATTAAAGACAAGATACCGTTGTTTATTGATACTGTTTAATGTTTTTGTTTTCGTTCTCGATGCTTGGTATTGTGTCCACGGATTCCTAACATTGAGACTGTCCCTTATGTCTATACAGAGCAAGTCCACTGACCCGCCACGCGGTGACCTGAGCGACGCTAACAACTACCGTCCTATATCACTTTTGCCATTACTCTCTAAGATAATAGAAAAAATAGTGTCACAACAACTCACATCCTTTCTGGAGTCTCATAGACTCCTTTCATGTAGCCAGCACGGGTTTCGACCAAAATTATCAACAGTAACGGCCTTAACAAGAGTAACAAATACGCTATTTCAAAATATGGACGATAAGAAAATATCACTTGTAACCCTCTGTGACCTTTCAAAAGCTTTCGACAGCGTCCATCACGAAATTCTCCTACATAAATTATCTAAAGTTAACGTAGACTCTTTTTGGTTCAGAGATTACCTTCACGACAGAAACCAAGCGGTAATAATCAATAATACATTATCTGACACGTCACAGACAACTTTTGGTGTACCTCAGGGTTCCATACTAGGGCCAATTCTTTTCAATATATTCGTCAATGATCTGACAGAAAATATTAATGATTGCGAGGTCGTGCAATACGCAGACGACACACAATTCATTCACAGCGGCACACTCGACTCGCTCCCTCACCTCATCACACAAGCCCAGGCAACCCTCGCCCGCGCCAAAGCTTACTTTAACACAAATGGCCTCATGCTAAACTCAATGAAAACCCAATGTCTATTTGTTGGCACTAGAACACTGATCAAACGCATACCCGAGAACACCACCATTAAAATTGATAACACCCCCATCACTCCAAGTAAACACGTAAAAAATCTAGGCATATACATGGATTGTCACTTGAGCTTTGACACACATCAAAGAGATGCACAAAAAGGTTATGAGAATTCTACTATTCTTAAATAGAATAAAGGACAAATTTGAAAAGGATACAAGAGCAATGGTGGTACAGTCTCTTGCCCTTAGTATTATGTATTATTGTCTACCAATCTACGGGTCAACGAACAATACACTGCTGCATCGTGTACAGAAACTGCAAAACTTCGCAGCAAAGATCTGTAGGAGGAGCAAGGAAAAGTGATCACGCCACCCCGTTCATCACACAACTCCAGTGGCTCAAAGTGAAAGACAAAGTTATGTTTGATGTGGCAGTTAATGTCTTCAAGATCACAAACAATGTGTTCCCCAAATGGTTCTTACACCTCCCCACAGTGAGTGAAGCACTACACCACAGACACACAAGGCAACAAAACAAACTATACGTGCCACACACCAACACAGACAGCGGTAAGCGTTCCCTCACTGTGCTGGGACCGAGGCTATGGAACTCCCTGTCCACCCATGTAACAAACTCTCACACCTTACCCATGTTTATGAAGAAACTCAGGATTTTCCTCAATACCAATGCTAATATATGTATATAAATACTCTTAAATACTCTTAAATATTTAAGTAATAGATGTACCACTTAAATTAGATATTAATTGTAGTCTTAAGTTTTCTCAAATAATGTAAAGAAAAGCCATCTTTATGGAAATAAACTGATTCTGATTCTGATTCTGATTCCCATCCAGGTCACAGGTGAATATTTATGTCCGTAGGTCGACAGCGCTTGTGTATGTCAGCGGCGAAGGAAGGCAGCTGATTGTCAACACACCCACCCACCCACATAAACACACACACACACACACACACACACACACACACACACACACACACACACACACACACACACACACACATACACACATACATATAGCGGTTGTTGACCCTAACGCTTACTCACACACACACACACACACACACACACACACACACACATACACACACACGTTATCCAGCTTACGATTGTGTGTGTGTGTGTGTGTGTGTGTGTGTGTGTGTGTGTGTGTGTGTGTGTGTGTGTGTGTGTGTGTGTGTGTGTGTGTGCCAGGTGTGATTGTTATTTTGTCTTTTGTTGGAAGAGCAAAAATATGCAGAAAGGGAGAGTTTGGTCCTCTTCCTGAAGGCTTTAATCTTGGTATTAT
>JAPQNM010000040.1:16055152-16057652 GCA_029783475.1 Metacarcinus magister | reverse complement strand
TGAGATTATTATGATTATTTTCTAATTTATTCTATTCATTTTTCTTATTTCTTTGAAGGTTCCCACGAAACTTTCACAAAATTATGCATAATGTTTTATAGTTCAAGTTTATTATTAATAGATTGATCGAACGACTGTGCTTTGTAATCCATGAGTCATCTTCATTAATTCCAAGTTACAGAAGGAAGTATAATGGATTAAAGTTTAAGTGTAGTGATGGTAACTATGGATTCCTCACTAGTTTTTCTCATTAAACACCGAACTTAATTAGTGCAATGGATCATTACGTTCAAATATCTTGTGCATCACGTATCACCTATGCAATATACAGGTTTTATCATCAGTATTCACCACCACTGACACACTGCTCATCAGAATCAAGGACAAACAGCCTTGTATGGACCATGACCTTCGCGATCTATAATTCAAATTTTATCATCCCATGTAATGAAACCATACCTTAAAATGACGTCGTAAGCCAATAGTGAGACTTATTTTTAACGTCTCATCCCTGCACGTGAGCTACAACGCATCACCATCCCTTTTAATCGGCAGAAAACAAGGTCAATGAGCAGGTGCCGAAACGAATGATAAGAAATGACAAAAGTTTTCCTCCTCTTTCTGTCTCGTTCAATACAGAAGCGGACGAGGATGAGTGCAAGAAAGCAGGAAGCTCTTAGATTCTAAAAGGTGGAGGACTTTGGTCGGTGTAGTTGGGTTAAGTGGTGGAGGGGAGGATCTGCGAGGTTGTCCGTCAAGGTCACGCGTTGGGTTATGTTGACAGTATGCCTGGACAGACAGACGACAGGCTTGATACTGCGAGACTGTGTATTTTCGTTTCAGGAGTCGAATTGGTCATTAAGCAAGTGGTAAGAACGACGAGGAGTTATTTTGATGAAGGAATGGAGGGTTTTCTTACGTGCAATGTGTCAATAAAACAGTGAGAAAGTTACCGCTTGAGCAACTGATAAAACTGACTGGAACTAGTAATTTCTTCTCTCCAGGTCTTATATTTTCAATTTTATAAAGGCCAATGTGTGATGATTCTGGTGTAAGCTTCCACTTTCCTTCATCCTTACTCTACTAACTTAGTATCATTAAGGAAACACGATGCAAGCCTGAGGAAATAGAGAAATCAGTCTGTTGCACGAGCACGAGGCCAACGTTCACACAGGTAGCTCTTAACTAAACCGGAAGGAAGTGTGAGAAGGTGAGTCAAGGAGCAGTCGGAACCTAGACACCACCTGATCTACATGTACTTTTGTGGGTGTGGTTGGGTAGGGTGGTCGTCCAGTCAGATTTCTCACCACCGTAATTGATAAAGAGAATCAAATGTGAAACTGCTCACTTATTTAAAAGAAAAAGTAGAGTGGAATCACTTGATTGTTGACACTCATTGTTCACAATCGTATACTGAATACACGAAATCTAGTAACTCACAAAAGAAGAAAGAAGAACGAAAGGTCATTTGTTTGTTGATATAAACGAAGGTCATCTAGCCCCACCCCTGTCGCTCCCATCCCAAGACTACCTTATAATATGTCTGGCGTCAGTACAGTTGGTGAAGATCCTTAGATGGTGACAGCAGGATGCAGGACACCACTCGGCTTGGCATGCATCGTAAAGCCAAGCGGAACCATCAATAACTAGTCCCAAGTGACCTCTGTATTTATTGTTGTTACTTCTCTGAGTAGTGTTGGCCTCGCGGTGTGGAAGTGGACGCTCAGAACCTTGACTCAGTGATGCATCCATAATTTTATTCGCAGTCTGACTTTGCCTTGAAGACGAGAAGCATGATGAGAGGAAAGCAGCGGCGGACACTCATTGACCAAGACGTGAAGCAATCCTTTGCCTTAACTTAACAGGTAAAAAAAATATTATTTATCACACGTCAGGCAAGTGCAGTCAGTTTTGAAGGAAATAAGAAAAGTTAGCGGATGGAGGAAATAATAACATCGTAAAAAAAAGAAAATCAGCTTTTCTTTGATTCTTTATTAACACAGTGAAAGGAAAGTCATGTAGGGAAGTGACAGGGAGATGGATAAGTAGACAGTTAGCTTTCAAGGCAGGTGAGCAGCCGAGAAAGGACAGGTGCGATGCCTAAAGAAACTCGACGTATGACGAGTTAATGAGCTTGCGTGGGAGAAACACCTGCACGTTAGGGGGTTCACAGCGTGCCAGGTGTTCGTGTTGTACTGGTGGTGATGGTGATGGTGATGGTGATGGTGAGGGCGGTGGTGATGATGGTGATGGTGGTGATGGTGATATATTCAAGGTTAACTGGTATAATTCCCTGCCACATCATTCATCCTGCACCACAATTACTAATTACAGCCACTCGTCCTCGAAGGCATAAATGGTACAAACATTATATTGTTTTCCATTGCCTCACTGCAGCCTACGAGTGTTATCTAAGCACGAGTGTAAGACAATAATGTTAAACCACAACCTTCCTTACACGTCCTCGCCTCGACCAACGCAGGGCCGCTGTGGAAAGTAG
>JAPQNM010000040.1:16020152-16045152 GCA_029783475.1 Metacarcinus magister | reverse complement strand
CTTGTATGAAGTTTTATACTTCAAAAAGGAAACTAAAATGTCATCGTGAATAAATTTGCTAACAATAAGTGCCAAAAAATATCAGTATAATGCGATCTGGAAGGCAATAGTGAGTGATGGAAAAAAAAAGTTGTAAATAAACTGAGCGACAGAGGTAGCTAAACGGGCCATGGTACAGCGCCCGGTCACCAAAAGGATGGAGGATTATAAGGCCTGACCTCTGGTCTCAAGGGAGGGAGGGATGGAGAGAGAGAGAGAGAGAGAGAGAGAGAGAGAGAGAGAGAGAGAGAGAGAGAGAGAGAGAGAGAGAGAGAGAATTTCCCTAACCACCACCACCCCTACCACCATCACCATAATGATGAATAAATACTATAATAATAATAATAATAATAATAATAATAATAATAATAATGAATATGAGGTGATGGTAACGGGAATAATGAAAATATTTCCTGTATCCCTTATTTTTTTCTATATATTTTTTTTCATGTTTGATATTATAGTAATGATGAAACTGAGTCCAGATTCGTGTTCAGTATGACCGAAAACCTTTATGTACAAATTTTCATGAAATTCCGAGGTGTGGAAATTTTCATGAAATTTCCAAGGGTACCACCTCAGATTTTTTGGCAGAAATCATGTATTTTGAAATAACTCGAAAACTATGAAGTTTACGTAAAAAGAGTATAGAATATAAAAGAAAGAGCAGGACACGCCCGTTCTTTTGAGCTATAGTGATATGGAATTGGAACATATGTATAGATGTAAGAATTGAAAAAAGAAAACATTAATTTTGTTCACAATAATTAACTTTTCTCCAAAGGTATAATAGATATTGGAAATGTGATAACATCAATCGATAGATCTTTTCAAGCTGCATAACTTTGTTTCTAATCCTTTTTTCTGTAAGAGTAATAGTTTCGTAGTAAAATGGCAAAAACATATTCGACCTCAATTCTGGACATTTTCGGACCACAAAATCAAAAATTCCTTACCGTCACAGATATGTGAAAAATTACTTCAATAAAACTTTTAGATATTCCAATTTACAGTAAAATTTGTTCAAAAAGTTTTCGTGCCATAAGGCCGTCTAGTCTTCTTTGAAAACTCCCTATCGTCTGTGCACTAACTACCTGCTGACTGAGTCTGTTCTAATCATCTACCATCCTATTTGTAAACCTATCTCTTTACTAAATCTACACTTTTCTAGTTTGAATCCGTTACTTCTTGTTGTATCCTGACTACTGGCCGTAAGAACTTTTCCTACATCCCCCTTATTAAAACCCTTCACCCACTTAAATACTTCAATCAGATCCCCTTTTACTCTACGCTTCTCTAGTGAATGTAATTTCAAAAGCTTCAGTCTCCTCTCATAACTAAAATTACGAATCCCTTCTATCATTTTGATCATCCTTCTCTGCACTGATTCTAACAATCCTATATCCGTTCTATAATACGGGGACCAAAATTGCACTGCATAGTCGAAGTGAGGTCTGACTAACGCCAAATTCAACTTCAGAATAACCTCAGCACTTCTACTCCTAGCAATGAATCCTAACACCCAATTAGCCCGATTTCTAGCCTCAATACATTGTTTCTGGGTTAAAATGGCCGATAAATTAAAACTACTGCAAATTGGCGCGTGACGGGTGAGCTTTGCTTGTGACAGGAGAGATGGAACCTCAGGTATATTTCAGAGGCCCCGGTTGAACCCCCTCCAGAAATGAGAACCATACTCCATACATGACCCCACCTAGATTATGCAGCTCAATTTTTGTCCCCTTATTATAGGAAGGATATAGGCTCCTTGGAGGCAGTTCAGAGAAGAATGACCAAGATGATTCAGGGGCTGAGAAATTTACCCTACAAAGATAGATTAAGACGCCTTAATCTCCACTCCCTAAAGAGGAGGGCAAGAGGGGATATGATTGAGTTTTTCAAATGGGTAACATTGATCAGGTTTTAGAAATTAGTAGTCAGGATAGGACACGTGGAAATGGGTACAAGCTAGAAAAACTTAGATTCAGGACAGATATTGGTTCACTAACAGAATGGTGAACCATTGGAATAGTGCTGAGTCAATAGGTAGCTTTAAAAGATGGTTGGATGAGAGTATGGATAGGGATGATAGGCGGGATGGCTAAACATTGGATTATTCCAAGGGTGGGGGACAAAGAACTGCCTCGTGTAGGTCATCAACTGACCTCTTGCAGTTTCCTCAATTCTTATGTTCTTATGTTCTTATACATATATACATATATACACACATACATACATACATACATACATACATACATACATACATACACACACACACACACACACACACACACACACACACACACACACACACACACACACACACACACACACACACACACACACATACATACATACATACATACATACATACATACATACACACACAGATGACTGCATGGATTCTATATTGCAGTCGACTGAGGTAGATCTATGGAAGTTATCTAATTTGTGATTTCGTTTTCTTTGCCCTGAAACTTCCTTGTGGTATTGATAACAATCAGTGAGAACTTTGGTCTTATCTTCAATATCTACGTAAGTTGGTCGAAGAGCTTCAACATAACCATGCATAGATTCGTAGTACAACGCACAAGCAGAATTCAAGTCTTGATCTGCTGATTGCAGTGACACTGTGTCACTCCACTTATTCTGCATGGTTGACAATATTCTTTCCACGTATCCAGTTGAGGATGGTACACACAATATATAAGAGACGACAAACACCATATTTTTGTGAACTGGTTATATAATTGACTCAATAGTTGGTCACGATGATTTTGAATTAATTATTTAATTTGCTTGACTATTCATACAGCCAAATACGGAACAAATGACGTTCCGTATTGGTTATAGGTTAAACGAGTGTGTGGTCAGGTGGCAGATGGGTTTTAATATTGACAAGTGTAAAGTAATGAATGTTGGTAGGGAAATCCTTACAACAGGTACAACATAAACAGGTTAATACTGAATAGGTCAGAATGTGAGAGGGATTTGGGTGTACAGGTTAGCTCAGACCTCCGTCTCAGAAAACAATGTATTGAGGCTAGAAATCGGGCTAATAGGTTGTTAGGATTCATTGCTAGGAGTATTAAAAGTAGATTAAGTGCTGAGATTATTTTGTTGTATTTGGCGTTAGTCAGATCTCACCTCGACAAAGCAGGGCAGTTTTGGTCCCCGTATAATAGAATGGATATAATTTTGTTAGAGTCAGTGCAGAGAAGGATGACCAAAATGATAGAAAAGATTCGTAATTTTAGTTATGAAAGGAGACTAAAGCTTTTGAAAATACATTCACTGGAGAGGCGTAGAGTAAGGGGTGTTCTGATTGAAGTATTTAAGTGGGTGAAGGGTTTTAATAAGTAGTCAGGATAGAACAAGAAATAACGGATTCAAATTAGAAAAGTGTAGATTTAGTAAAGAAATAGGTAACAATTGGTTTACAAATATGGTGGTAGATGATTGGAACAGACTCAGTCAGCAGGTAGTTAGGGCACAGACAATAGGGAGTTTTAAAAGAATATTAGCTAGACGGCTTTATGGATAGGGATGAGAGGTGGGTGTAGGTAATTGGGGAGTATTGGAGTAACAGAATCTACTTAGTGCAGGCCTCCGGACCTTTTGTAGCTTCCTTATATTCTTGTTGTTATGTTCTTAAAACGGAACGCAACATTTCACTATTCAATACCACACTTCATACTTAAGGGCCTCCTTCTCCCTGTACCACTTCAGAGTTTCCTTTCTCTCCATCCCATTATTCCACTTGCTCAGTCCTTCCCTTTTCACTGCTTTGTCTATCTCACTTTTCCATATTTTCTCATCCCATTCTGCCTCCTTTCTGTTTCTATCTATCATTCGCCATTCACCAGCATTGTGTCTATCCTCAAGTGGTCTGTACACCCTCAGGTCACCCTCCTAGCTAACATACTGTTCTTGTCTATCATTCTCTTTGCTCATTTACTATCTCCTAGAGTCCATTAGTATATTTCTATTGCTAATCTTGCTTCATTCATTCTCTCTAGTCTCACTTTATATCTTAGGGTTGTTTTCACTTGCCATATCGGGGCCTCCGAAATATACTGGAAATATACTGGCCTGGGTCTTGAGAAGTCGAAGTTTAAAAGGTAGAAGGATTATCAACGTTTTCAGTGCATTGAAATGTTGTACTCTAACCTAATATTACCAAACTACCAGATAATATTAAGGAAAACTGAACCTACCATCATGTTCGTGATACAATGATGCATATTTCGGAGGCCCCGCCATATCCCCTTCTGAGGCTTCCACTGCTGCATATCTAGGTGCATTTAAAGCCATTCTAGCTACTTTGTTTTGTCCCACCTCCAGTTTCTTATCTTTACTCTTATTCCAAGTCATCACACCCATACCATACATAATACTCGGGACAGCCACACTTTTCCACACTTTCCTCAGTGACTCATAGGTTCATACTTGCCTGCCTTCATTCTTGCTGCACTCCCTAGGTGGCCTACCCATTGATTTGTTATACTTGTCTTTTCATTTTTTGCTCTCACATCCATTTGTACTCATCCAAACTCCCACATTGTGTACATTGTACTTGTATTCCATGGTATGTTGTAACTCTTTGTCCTCTAATATCCATGTGGTATTACATTCATCCTTTGACCTATTTACTATCCGTATTGTGTTCTTCTCACTACTGAAGCTCACTCCAAAGTCTCTTCCATACCCTCCTATCATATATAAAATACTTAATACTTTGTAGTTCTTCTGCAGAGTCATTCATAACCACATCATCCGCCGAGACCAAGGATTATAACGTATATAACGTATGATCTTGATGTCACAGGAGGTCTGGTCGTTCGGCAGCATATATGATCTTGATCTTGATCTTGATTTTACAGGTGACTTGAAATTTCCTCCAAGTCAGGCCATTATATCGGCAGCTCCTGTGAGGGGAATAAGGGGGAAAAAAAAAGAAAAAAAAATCCGTATATAATCCGTTGCCAAGACCAACATACAGTGTAAGACCAAGACTAAGTGAACATGGCGTTTGTTCGGTTGTTCGCGGCTACTCATTCTTTCCTCGGCAGGGCATTATTTAAACATGCCGAGACCCCTGGGTTCGTACTCACCTTCCTTACACTCTAGGAGAATCACGTCAATAGATGTCACATATTAAATCTTAGTTGGAAGACCATTTTATGTCGAAGTTATCACGTGTTACATTTTCTTTTTTTGGCGGTATATTGTATTTGAATGATTTTTAGTTTTGATGATGTTAGGATACACGAGTGACTTTCTGTAGATGTCTGGTGGCTTGTATGTGTTGTTAGGTTATTATGTAAGGTTTGGTTCATTCTTTAGGGGGGAAAATGTCGCCAAGGGTTAGTTTGGAGGAAAGCATTTTCCCAAGCATGCTACGGAGGGAAGGTGAGGTGTGTCTAGGTTAATATTTTTCATTTTAATTAATAGATAAATATTAAGAAGTACATCAGTATCACACCACTGGAAGAAACAATTTTTTTCTGGTATATTTTGATGTGTTTTGAATGAATCTGAAAATTGTTCCCGTCGCAAATTATTGTTTTTTTCATGCCCCCCAAATCCCCGTCTCTTTCCCCCCACCGTGGCAGGTAATGATTTGTGACAAAAAACAAATAATAAATAAAATCAAGACGCCAAAATCTACAAGAAAAAAAAAAAATAGTGGTATTATTTTACATCTTCACTAGAATGCTCTAGAGTATTCAGAGTTGTATTTTTACATTTCCGTCGCAAATTCTTAATTTGAGATATTTAATGTTTTCTATGAGACCTTCTCTTCGAAAAGTAAAGTTTAGTTTGGTTTGAACAAGGTTCGGTAAAATTTTACATCTTCACCATAATGGCTTACCTAGTCATGCTTACCTAGTCATCATTAGTGAGGGAATAAGAAGTCTTCTTGTCGTGCCCTCACCCTTGATATCTTCTAAATTAACCTAACCTAACCAAACCTTAACTTATATTGACAAATAACAGAACCTTGTTTAAATCAAACTAAACTTTATTTTTCGAAGAGGTCTCACAGAAAATATTGAATATTTCACTAACTAAGAATTTGCGACGGAAATGTAATTAAGAAAACCTTCTCAAAATGCATCAGGTAATGCAAAAATATAACCCTGAATTCTCTAGAGCATTGTGGTGAAGATGTAAAATAGTACCCAAGGTTCTGTTATTTGTCAATGTAGGTTAAGGTTAGCTTAGGTTAGGTTAATATATAAGCTATCAAATGTTCTCTATGACCAAAAATAGGGAGTTGGACGAGGTGCAGACGACATTTTATTTCGTAAACAGACGCCCTTATGGTGAAGATGTAAAATTTTACTAAAATAGTTTTATCCACTTAGAATACCTAACCTAACCTAATTAAGGCATATATATGGCATTCAAAATGTTCAGAATGACAAGCTCTATCCTGAGAACTAGGGCAGAATCACGTGTGTACATGCCCAAACCTCAGATATGTGCTTATAGAAAACATTAAATATCTCAAATTAAGAATTTGCGACGGAAATGTAATTATGAAAATTTCAGAATTTATCAGATAATGTAAAAATGTAACTTTCAATTCTCCAGAGCATTATGGTAAAGATGTAAATTGATACCATTTAATTTTTAGGTTTTAGGCTTGGAGGACAATTTGATATCGGCCATTTGGGTAACAAGATATTTGCAGTTTAAATCAGCACTGAAAAAAAAATGAAAAACTGATTTGCCTTTAAAACTATTTTTCTATTTGTCTGGCCCCTTCCCTGGCCTGACACCAAACCTGTTTCCAATTTTTTCTTTTAACTAAATCTAACCTTTCCTAAGCTAACCTAACTTAACTTAACCTTTGAAACCCTTTACACTGCTCATTTTCGATTAAAAAAAAGAATTGATAAAACTTTTCCTAATGTTATCTAATCTAATCTGAATTTATTTAATTTTTTATGCCTTTCTGCCATGGTAAGAAATTAAACCTAACCTTACTTGGAGCCGTCAGTGGATTATTCCTCATCAACCATGGGAAGCTGCGAAAGTTCCACTTGATGGCAACCTTGTTTTAATACATTCAGTTTTTTTTTACTCGTAGGGCACTCTACTATGTAAGACAAAACTCTGTCTAGTTTATCGAGGCTTTTTCTTCCTCGTTTAACCACTTGATTGCCCGCCAAGAGTTAAGCGCACACTTCATTTCTTGTCTCTACCCCTTGTAGCTTGGATCAAGGCTCCCTTAATCCCATTTTCCCCATTTATAGTTAATTCTACCAACCACGGTGATTTTTGGAAAGTGTTCCATACATTTTATGCAGGATTAATTGCTCTTTTTATCATATCTTTTCCAAAAATCTATCACATTCCTTTGTCTTAAATGCCATAGTTTTACCAATTGTAGCACTTACTTACATACACCTTTCTCTTTTGACATTTATGATCACTGCCATAACCTTTTGTACATCTTTCTTACCATCTGTGAACAGTATGTCATCATCAGCACACACGTATGCTAAAACTTTACAGTCTGCCATTACTTAAAAGTTTTGTCTCATCAGGCTGTTGTCAGTGGCATACAAGCAGACTGTGGCACAGCAGCTTGGGCTGCCAGAGCCGCCAAAACGCCCTCTTCCACCACATGTTCGTTACATTAAAGAACGGATGGAAGAAAATGTGAGGAAGCTTCCTAACTTGTCCACTCAAGGTATTTATTTAAGTTTTTTTTTAAGTTGCTACAATGAATGCTAAATAAACAAGTACTTTAAAGTATCATTTAGTTTGATGCATTGTGTGGGTTATTAGGAACACAACATGTCTTATATAGTACATGTCTTGGTATTGCATAGTACAGTATCACAAATAATTTTAAGATTTTAGTAGATTTTTAAATTGATATGTTTTGTAATGTAAGAAAAAATGCGATAACCCTAAAAGTACCATACCTTATATAGTTATTGCAGTCTTTGTTGCATTACAAAATACACTAATTTAAAAATCAACTAGAAACTTAAAGTGCATTTCTACTGTTGTCAAATAATATTTTCAGATTTTGATAGTGATGAAATGAAAATATGAAAATAGGTACTGTAATTTTCAGAAGGCCTGTTGTTGTTGAATGGCAGTACAATATTTTCTTTATGTAACAAGCTATTTTCAGTCATCCAATCTCATGAAAAATTTGCTATTTTGTTTTCAGAGGTATTTGTCAAAACCCTGGATTATTGGAAATCTCTCAGTAATGTGGAGAAAAGTAAATGGACTTCTGAATATGAAAAGGAAAAAGAAAAGTACAATGCACTGTAAGTAAAAAGAAAATTTAGTACACTATCTCAAAATCTTGTGTGGTATGAGTGTGAGGATGAAGATTGAGTGCAGTATAGAGGAGTATGCTGAGAACTATATTCCTCTAAACAGTAGTTTCACAATGTCATATGACAAAATGTTGGCATCAATTGAATGTAGAGAATAAATTAATGAAAAAAAAGTTATCCAAGGTAGTTGGTAGCTTAGAGGAGGCTGTAGTATAGGTATAGAAAAATATTTATTTGTGTTTGGATTATCTGAATTTGAGAATATCAGGTTTGCCAGAATGGTGTGAACATGTTTGAGGTAATCCATGTTCCCACATAAGCAGAAGTTGTTCTTGAGGCTGCCTGGCTGAACAGCCCCAAGCTTCTGAGATAGGCCATGGTCTGCACTGGATTTTCCCACAGAGTCCCATGGAGTGTATGTTGTGTTGATGTGTGTGATTATTTGCAGTGCAGTCTTCTGTAATATGTTTGGTTGCGTGGGATGATGTGTTGCATTCTGGACAGGCATCCGCAATGGACCCATCCAGTCTCTTCTGCTCTCAGAAGAGGCAGGTGGTGTCCACACCGCAGCCTGGCCAGGTGGACTCTGTCCTCACGGGGAAGGGTGGATGGGTGGAAGCTGTACAAGCAACTGAGTGTTGTCCTTGAGTGACTAGATGGAGCGGTGGGTGATCTGTGGGTGTGATTATGCTCCTGGAAGACACAGTGGTAGTAATGATATAATTTGTGTATGGTAATATCTGCTAGGGGTTGTTTTGGTGTTTCTTGGTGTGTGAGGGTAGTGTGCCATGTAGTTTAGTGTGTGTTGTGAGTTTGTGGCAGCTGCAGAGTGTGTTTGTGTCTCTCTTATGTCAAGGTGGTCCTTGCCCTTGAGGACTTGGGTTTCGTGGTGTAGGTGTGGTAACTGCATCCTGAAATGATTTTTAGAGTTTTGTTCTGTATAGTGTGTAGGTTGTTGTGATGTGTGAGTGAGGTTGAAGGCCAAGGCAGGGCTTGCATAGTACATCACTGAGCATATATATTGTTTATATTCTGTGGTTGTGGTTTCTTTGTCGTGTCCAAATGTTGTATTGGCAAGTGATCTGAGAGCATTGAGTCTTGGTGTGCATTTGTTTTTGTCATATGGGTAATATATTATGTTCAAAATTCCTTTTTCATTGATCATAATTATTTCAACTTTTTTAGGATATATTTTATTTCAGGAATATTTTGATTTCAAGTTCTTTGCAAATTTCAAAATACAACATATTAATTCTATGATTTATATGTTTGTGAAATAAACTATCTATCTATCTATATACCAGGCACGTAGACACACACCCAGGCACATATACATATATACTCCTCTTACTTAGCTCCTTCAAAGTAATATCCAATGGAAAAATTCACAATGGCTGAAAAGTTTTTAAAAGTTGGCTGTATTTTGATATATTTATTTATATAGCAAGGCCGTCATCCCCCACCAAGAGGTGTAACCGAGACAAGGCACATCTATACACATGCACTCCTTTGTGTCAGTGTATTATAGAAGATGATGATTAGAGAAAAAAGAAACATGTGATGCAAATATTAGTAGTAGTTCTAGTGTTTCTCAACAAAAAAAATGCACCTACAAGAACATCATATTGAAAAATAAACTTTTATTGTTTTCATCATATTTTGTTAGAAGTGCTGGTTCATCCTTTTCTCATGCCAACATTGACATATGGATCAGAGACTTGGACTTGGAATAGGATGCAGCAGTGAAGAGTGCATGCTATGGAAATGAGTTATCTGAGAGGAGCATGTGGCGTGACAAGATTGAAGGGTGAGAGCAATGAAAGATGTATCATGGGAACTCAGGCAAATGGAGTGAAGTTTAGTGTAGTGGAATGGGTGAAGAGAAATACTTTGAGGTGGTTTGGTCATATCAAGAGAGAATAGTGAAGAGTTTCCAAAGAAAATTTATGTAAGTGATACTGAGGGTCCTAGGAGGAGAGGAAGGCCAGTTATAAGATAGAAGGATAGGGTAAATGAGTACATACATGAAAGAGTTACTGATACAAGCTAGGGAGAGGTGGAAGCTCTTCTGCCATGGCTATCCCCTTGGGGGACGTCCCCGGAGGGAACGAGGTATCAGAAACTATAGATAGATAAAATAGCTTGTTTTTCCAATGCTGGAAAATCAATGATTAACCTGTGCTTTGTTTTCAAAATTATATTGATAAACTAGTGTAATATTTGTAGTGCATAATATTTAGATGTTAATTTGTATTATACATTTAATTCAATTAATCTCTTGAAGTCAGAAATTCAAATTTGGTAATGGTATTGAAATTGACAATAATCTTGGATAAAGTAACAAACTTGTATTATCAATTCCATTTTACATGACACTGATATTATGATTTATAAACTTCTAGCTACAAAGCATATGTTGAGAAGCTCAGCCCATCACAGATGGAGAGCATAAAGGCACTGAAGAAAAAACGTACTGAGGACAAGGTGAAGCGTCAAACAAGGCGAGAGAAGAAGAAAGAGAGTGAGGAGCTGGGCAAACCAAAGTACCCAGGCAATTCCTTCTTTCTCTATATTAACTCCCTCAGCCGGGGAGAAGAAAGTGCTAAGGTATTTTTACAGTTCTTTTAAGTTTGGCTGCAGTTATTTATTGTATTAGGTCACACTTGTAATTGGTATCATTAAAGTAAATAATTTTGTTGCATGCTAAACTTGCTCTGTTTACTATAAGACGTGGGGAAAAAAATAATCCACATTCAATATGGTATAACAGATTGGCCATAACCTTTCCAGTTTGATGAAATATGTGGTTAATTGATTTAAGGACTACATTGTACAAGTTAGGTTCTTTGGAAATATAGAAAATTTTAAATGCTAGCACATCTCTGTGGTAACATGGAGCATAAAGATCATTGGGATGAAGGGTTGCCAGATGGCTCTGTGCTACAGTGCTCGGCTTGTGATCTAAAGGTTGCGAGTTTGATCCTGGCTCACAACAGCTTCTTGGTGAGAGAGGTAGTGCTCTCTCGTTAACCCTAGCAGAACTGTATGGTCTATAGTTACCTAGTTTGTGGGAATTATCTAATAACTTTCAATCATTGGGAGAGGCATACTGATCCACACAGCCTCTCCCTCTTCTAAAGCCACCTTGCTTCTCACAAATAACACCTTCTGTACCCTCTGTGACCCTACCACACATCACCATCCTACCATACATCAACACCCTACCATACATCACCACCCTACCATACATCACCACCCTACCATACATCACCACCCTACCATACATCACTACCCTACCACACATCACCACCCTACCATACATCAACACCCTACCATACATCACCACCCTACCATACATCACCACCCTACCATACATCAACACCCTACCATACATCACCACCCTACCACACATCACCACCCTACCATACATCACCACCCTACCACACATCATCACCCTACCATACATCAACACCCTACCATACATCACCACCCTACCATACATCAACACCCTACCATACATCACCACCCTACCATACATCACCACCCTACCATACATCACCACCCTACCATACATCAACACCCTACCACACATCAACACCCTACCATACATCACCACCCTACCATACATCACCACCCTACCACACATCACCACCCTACCATACATCACCACCCTACCATACATCACCACCCTACCATACATCACCACCCTACCATACATCAACACCCTACCATACATCAACACCCTACCATACATCAACATCCTACCATACATCAACATCCTACCATACATCACCACCCTACCATACATCAACACCCTACCACACATCAACACCCTACCATACATCACCACCCTACCACACATCACCACCCTACCATACATCACCACCCTACCATACATCACCACCCTACCACACATCAACACCCTACCATACATCAACACCCTACCATACATCAACATCCTACCATACATCAACATCCTACCATACATCACCATCCTACCATACATCACCACCCTACCACACATCACCATCCTACCACACATCTGACCTACTTCACTCACCAGGGGAGAGGAGTTTTTCCCCAAATCCTTATCACCTTATCTTGGCTATCTCTCTTTAATTATGGGGATTATGAGCTACGAATATAGATGGATAAATATAGCTAGATGTAGTAAATTAAATGTAAATACTACATGTATTTGTACATCACTGTATAAATTGGTCTGCTTTCACTTAGGAGTTTGTGACAGGAGCAGCCGAGCGCTGGCACAATTTGCCACCGGAAACACAAAAAGTGTACCGAGAAAAGGCCAGGAAACAACTTGAAGATTATCAACAGAAGCTGTCTGACTGGGAATCAAAGTAGGTTACATTCAAGTTTTCTTAACCTGGTTTTAATTTAGGTTATTATAATCTTCATATTCATCTTTAAACCCACTTTCTGGCATTCTCTGTGCAACTGCAAAATCATATGCTGTAGTTCATCTGTTGATTCCCTTATTAGATTAATATCATCAGCAAATTTAAGATTATTTAGATATTCTCCATTTATTTGAATTCCTGCCTCTTCCCATTCAAAATTCTTAAAATTTTCCTCTAAAATGGCTGCGAACAGTTTAGGAGAAATATGTTGCCTTGTATGACCCCTTTTTGTATTGGTATTTTCTTGTTGACCTTATGTAGCTTTATAGTGGCAGTCCTTTCCTTATAGATGTCTTGTAATATCTTTGCATGTATTCCCTCTACCCTGTGTCTCCTGAGTGTTTTCATAACTACTGACGTTTCCACTGAATCAAAGGCTTTTCCATGTCTATGAAAGCCATGTAAAGCAGCTTAGTGTATTCTGCATATTTTTCTACTACTTGATTAATGACATGGATGTGTTCAGTTGTTGAATAACCACTCCACAGTAATAGCAAGTAAATCATTTGGATCTGCAAATTTATGAACTATTAAACTTGAGTGTTTCAATATTTCATTCAATTAGTTTGATTTTAATATGGCATTCTATTTTTATTTTGTTTATTAGTTTTATTGACCCTTTTTTTCATATTTTCAGAATGGCCAAGAAGGGCAGATTAGATCTTGTACGAACTAACCAACTTGGAGGAGAACTGCGGGAAAACATTCGAGGGTCCAAAAAGCAGAATTAGGGACTAACTTCAGGTGGTGGTGAGGGGAAGTCTGACCCATCTTGGCTGGCAGGGGAAAGAGAGAAGCATTATGTTTCACCAGAGTTGAACCAAGCAAATTATGCAAAGACTCACAGAAAAGTTAATGAAAACAAAGATCTGTCATCATCCTCTGTTCACCTGACAGCCAATCTGGGTCAGAAGGGAAGGCCCAAGAAAGCAAATATGGGTGCAAAAAGGCAGGCTGGTTTTGCTGCCATTCAAGTAAAGAGAGCTGGAGCTAATGGTGTTAGTAGGTATTTAAAGCCAAGTAGAAGGAAAGGAAAGAATAAAAGTGGTAAAGTAACATTTAACTTGCATCTTCATGTAGTTCCCACACTATCACCTGAATTGAATATTTCCTACAGTGAATGTTCAAAGTTCAAAGTGGTTAAGTACCATAACCTGTCTAGCTGGATTAAATCATTGACTCATCATAAAAGACTTTGTTCACTAACTGGTTTTGAAATTGAAAAGCTTGCATCAGTGTATCGCAAAAGAAAGTTGGCAAGTTTAGGAAAAGAAATCTTAAACAGCACAGGGGAAAAAAGAATTAATCTCAAAGACCAATATAATTTACTAGGTAATAAAAGTGAAAATATATTGCATACCAGTGCACTCACTGGACAGTTGGGTCTCCTTGTGAATGTTCGCCATGACCACTCTCTGGATCCCAACGTGACTAAACAGTTTTCAGCGTTTGTCTCCGCCTTGGCTCATCTCCCTGCTGACTCCTTCAGTGATGAAGGTAAACATTGGAGTTCACAATACAATACCAATTGCCATTTAATTGTAGATAAAGTTCATGAAATTAGTGCCAAACCAAAGTTTTGTTCACCTAGTAATGATGGGGATCCATTAGTACTCTTCAGACCAGTCACTGTGAATGACTTGGATGAGATATGTAGTAGTAAAGAAGAGCTGATTTGCTTTCAAGAAAATTTGTATTCCTTATTAAGGTTTCACACTAATTTTGAGTCACAATTCATTCTTGATGCAAAACTTTGGTGGAAAGACATAGGTTTAGTATATGTATACAATATAGCCTTAACAGGCATTTTTTTGTACCTAGCGTTAACATGATTGTATGTTTTTTAATATAAAACAATCAGCAAAGAAGCATTTTTATACATTAAATTTAAAGCTGAAAATCATAGAAAGCAAAAAGTGATATGAGGCACTGGCATAACATTTTATTACTTTATTGTGTATTTGGGTTCCATTTAGGGGTTATTAATTCAGGAACAAACTAAGAATTTATTTTATATCTCTTGGGTCACAGGTCTGGCTGGCAAATCCTGTAAGTATGAAGTCATGAATATATCAGTGAATAAATGATAAGTAGTACACTTATAGTTTTACGAATCAAATAAAAAATGTTTTTTACCGAGTAACATCTTGTACATACATGGTTATTAAGAAATCACTACTTTTAAAAGTTATCCTGGATTATTGTCAGTGCCTCGGTAATATTCATCAACTATCATTCAGCCCAACTGTGACCTACATGGTGGGTTGTCATATTGCATCATCTGATCATCTATAGGATGAAGGATTCTGGAGAGCAGCAGCACTCGGTTTTGACGAGTCAAGTGGAGAGGGAAGGTGTCCAACTAACCATTGTACTGTTGTGGTGTGTTCCTTGGGAGAGCAAGGAATTGTTATTGTAAATAAGCTTCCCCCATTCAACCTGTGGTGGTGAAGTGTGTGAAAGGAGGAAATTAAGAGTAAAGTAATGAAGTGTATGGGGATGGTAGATGATAGGAGGTTGAATGGAGAGTTGCTTGAGGAGGTAGAATGTTTGAAGTATTTAGTGTCACATGTTGTGGATGGAGGAATAGATGTAGAGGTAAGATTCAGAATGAACAAAGTAGGGGAGCTATGGGTAGGAATAAGTCTAATGTATTTATGTAGATTGCTTGGAATGAATGCAAAGCTGTATGAAGGAGTAGTGGTGCCGACTGCATTGTACAGGGCTAAAACATGGAATATGAGAGTGGTAGAGAGAAAGAAATTCCATATAATGTAATGGAAACAAAATGTTTGAGTAGTATGTGTGGAGTAATGTGTATGAATTGAATGAGAAATTAAGAGGTGCGGAGAAAACACGGACACGTGCATACACAGCTACACTACTCCCATGGTTCAGTGGTTAATGACTCCGCCTGTCACCTAACAAGGCATGGGTTTGAAACCTGCTAAATATTTTTCACTCACAGAGGAGTTACTGTCCTTCTTGAACAAGGGGATGAGTGTGTGGGATGTGTGAGAGGTCTCAGCCTTACCCATAAATCTGTCTTTATGAACTCTGAGCTCCAGGGAAGGTAATGGCTGACGATCACGAGTCCAGCGCGTGATCCTGCAGACCATGGTGAATAACACCCATGTATAACTCCATGCCAGAGACAATTGCCTCTATTATGTGCTCTGTACAAAGAGAAGGATCTCTGACATGGAAGCAATAATCATCTCAAGGAAAATCAGAATAGTACTGCCTTAGGTCCTCCCATTTAGTAGAGTTAAAATGCCAGAAGCACCTCCAATTAGGCAGGTCCTGAGGCCACACTGGAGCGATAGAACAGGTAACGGAAATAAGATTGTGATCAGAGGAGCCCAACAGAGAGGAAAGTTTGACAGAGTAAGCTGAAGGGTTGGAGGTTAGGAAAAGATCAAGAATGTTGGGCGTGTCTCCAAGACGGTCAGGGATATGGGTAGGAAAAAGCACCAGCTGTCCTAGGTCGTAGAGGATAGCAAAGTTGAAGGCTTGTTCACCAGGTTAGTCAGTGAAAGAGGATGAAAGCCAAAGCTGGTGGTGAACATTGAAATCCCCATGAATGGAAATCTCAGCAAAAGGAAAGTGAGATAAGATGTACTCCACTTTCGAAGTCAAATAGTCAGATGAATTAGGTGAGAGATATATAGCACAGATGTATTAAGTTAGTGATATTGAAGTCTTAGCCAGATGGTAGAAAATTCTGAAGATTCAAGATTGTAGGCACGAGAGCAAGTAATGTTGTTTCGCCCATATACGCAACAGCCAGCTTTGGATCGAAAATGAGGATAGAGAAAATAGGACGGAACAGAGAAGGGGCTGCTGTCAGTAGCCACAGACGACTGTGTTTCAGTTAGGAAGAGAAGATGAGGTTTAGTGAAGGAGAGATAGTGTTCCACAGATTGGAAATTAGATTATTATTAAATATAAGAATTATATATACCAAGTATATAGAATGGGAATGAGGACGAGTCATATCCAGAACAGAGTCCTAAGGTTTACCCTTGCCGTTTCATATTTGACTCATGCTCTCCCTCCCTGCACACCAGATTACACCAGATATGCAAGAACTTCCTCCAGGGGTCGTCAAGGCTGCGCCACTAATCAATTCTATCAGCACAATGACATTTGATAATATATTCAAATGATTGGAGAGTGATCTTTTGTATAAAAGTTGTAAAATTCACGGACAATACAAAATTAGGTAGTAAGGCATTATGTGCGGAAGACTAGCAAAATTTAGGTGGATTTTAAAATGCTAAGAAATTGGAGTGAAAAATAGTAGATGTCTTTTTTTGTAGAAAAATGTGAAGTTAAGCATATTGGCAATAAAAATCCAAATTTTAAATACTAAATGCATGATCAAGAGCTCAGCAATGTAAAATAAGAACTATGCCTTTGGTGTAATCATTAAAAGAGATCTAAAGATTATTGATCAGTGCAACAGCATGTTAAAAAGCAAATCTGATATTAGGCTTCATTTCAAGAGACTTCATAAATTGCCAGACGTAATAAAGGCTGTACGGCATTGTGAGGCCAAACCTGGAATATGCGTACAATTTAGGTTACCAAATTACATTAAAGACCAGAACTTACTGGAAGGAGCACAAAGTCAAGTGACAAAACAAGTTGATGCGTAATTATTCATAAGAGGAAAGACTAAAGCAGTTTAACGTGTTCTCACTAATTATGATGGATTAGAGGGGATCTAATTGAAGTCTTCAAAATACTAAATTAATTTGTTAAAAGTCAAACCTGAAAGACTATTTCAGATAAATCATGACAGTAACTGGGAAACGGCATGAAATTAATAGGACATGTAATACAAATGTATATAAAGGTTGGGCGGCTCTGGTACAGTGCTCAACCTGTGGCCTAAAGGTTGAGTTCGATCCTGGCTCATGGCAGCTTCTTGGTGAGAGGGTTAGCACTCTCATTAATCCTAGCAGAACTACATGGTCTATAGTTACCTAGTTCGGGAGAATTTGTTTCCTTTATGCTTTCTTCAATATAAGAACTGTTGACCACTGGAACAGATTCCCAGCCTTACAAGTTAGCTTGAAAACCATAGTTTAAAGTCAATTAGATGAATATTTCAGAGAAACAGGATTTTATTTATTGTTTAATTGTTGTGTTTGGCTTTTGATAGCATAATAAGTTTTCTTATGTTTCAGATGAAGTATAACAATAACACTGGATTGCCACACTTAAGTTATTATCCCTCAGGAAGCACCAGCACTGGTGGTAGTCAAATATGTTTTCTTCTAATTTTATTCTTTATAACAAAATTGTTATATCTTCGTTTTCTTCAGGGTAAATGATGTTCCTTTCTATTCTTTCCTGCCAGCACGTTGCCAGAGGAAGAGATGGGTGGGGGAGGTGACTTGCTCTATTCTATCCTTGATCTCATACGCATGGTTTACAAGTAGTGGTACGTAATTATAGACAAACAGGTTATCTGGTATCTGTTCTTCCTATGTAATCCTGTCTGTTTGGTAAACTAGATCTGCTGCAGTGCTTCTTAACTAATGAATATATGCCACTGTATAAACCATAACTGGAAGATAAGGAAACTAAACCGCTTTTTTAAAAATCTGTATAAGATCTGGATGTAGCACCTTACCCTGTGATGGGGCTGGAAGAGTACTACTGTATTTCTTGCACACCGTAAAAGGCGACAAAAAGGGAAGGAACGAGGAGTCTGGGAAGTGAGTGATTATAGTAATGTGAATAAACTAGGTGCCAGACATCAAAAGTCATATGGCGCTATGTTAAGCCAAAAGGCAAACGGCAGAGCATAAAGATTACGGCAAGGCAGAATATATGGAACAAAAGAACAGTTAGTTACAATGAAATGATTAGATCAAATGGAGGATGTGGGTTTGTCAAAGAATGGCGAAACCAGAGCCATAGGATTTAGCACTATCAGTAAAAACAGTCTGGGAAGCCCATTCTCTGCTACTTACTTGGTTACTTGGTCAATGCCTCACAGTCATGGTGGTCCACAAGTGTTCCTGAGACCTGCATCTGGTCCGGTATTGAGTTGTTGCTGCTGTGCAGTGTTTTTTGCATCCTGGCACTGGTGGTTCATCCAGTAATTGACTCAGGACTTTATCCAGCCAGGATTTGAACTTGTCTACAGAGCAGCCTGTGAGGTTCCTTACTTCTCTCGGAAGGCAGTTGAATATTTTGGGACCTTTGTAGTTTTGTGGCTTGACATGAGGACTGATTTTATTTTTGCAGTTGCCTTTGTTGGTAGTGCATTTACTTTGCAGCTGCGACCCTTTCTCTGGGTGAATTGTGCTGTAACTGTGTTTAAGTCCGAGGGGTTTGGCACTAGCTGCTCCAGTATTTTCCATGTATGTGTATCTCTCTCTCCGTCATTGTTGGGAATAGAGGCCTAAGTGCTTCAGTGTATCCCAGTAGTGTAAGTGTTTTACAAGGCCTGTATGTCTGTGGCCTTGTGAGGAGACCATAGCTGGCTGCAGTAATCCAGGATGGGCTGGACAAATAACCACAATAATGTCATCATACATTCCCTTTCTCGGGTATAAAATGTCCTAAGGCTCCATTGCAGTCTCCCACAAAAAGGCAGGACATGAAGGGGGAAATATGTGATATAAATTTTTTTAAAAGTCATGATTGCAGCAAAAGTTTGTATGATAAGATAAAAGACTCCTATTGTAACCACCTGTGCAGGAGACTTCCTGAGTGAATATGAGGCATAAAACAATAAATATATGCATCTTGTTTAAAAAATATTTACTATCATGACATGCCATTCTATTATACAAGCAACAATGGTAATAATGCTGTCTTGAAAGCACGGTAGCAGTACTGATATTAAAAATTCAACTTTTTAATTCACCAAGAAAATTACTATCTTTATTTTACTACACATAGGCACAAAACAAACATAATATGTTCGTTTTGTTTGAGACATGTTGAAGGATGAAGAGATACTGATGGTCTGCTGAAACAGTGCACTGATGCCATGAAGAGCAGATCAAAGTGGCTGGGACTAAGATTCCTACGTTACAACCAATCACAGCATTCCGCGGTCACGTCATATTTCGGCCTCTAAAAACTACATACATGATGCATTTTTAAGCAAAAAGAATATGAGTACAGTGGTATATAGCCTATATTGCATCCAAAGTTTTATAGTATTCCGTGTTTTAGGTTTGAGTAAACAGGTCCATTATTTGCTTTTGTTTACTCCAAGAGGGCTTTATACTTGAGACAAACTTGGAACGTTGTGCCAGTGCCAGTAAATCTCATTGAAGCTTCTATTATACGTGACACTTCCTCCTTTTCTGTCTTCTTTATCAGAGTCTCTCTTCCTGTACTGCATCCTTCATCAATGCCTCACTTTTTTTCCTTTACTGCTTTTATTACAGGTGACCATTTTTCCTTTACTGCCTTCCTTCTATGTGACTTCTTTTTTTTCTGTGAAGGGAGATTCCTTTTCTTCTCCCATTGTCAGTATGGAGTCTTGGTCTAGGTCACTAATGGCTTGCCGACTTCTTTTGATGGCTAAGTTCTTGTCATCTGTCAGCTGACGCTGTCTTTCCACCAAGTCTCCATAATCAAGCTGCTGCATCCTAAGTGTAGACGTTTTATTAGTTAAAAATATCTCACTAAAAATAGGTTGTGGTTTCTAATGTAGATCATGAGAGGGAATAATCTAGTGGTATAAAATACAAAATAGCAACATGATAAAATCTCCACTGAACGTTAAGCAAATTTAAGTAATGGATAGAATGATTAAAGAAAGCATGTGATGCTGTTGGTTCTTTTAAACAAATGTAATAAAGTGTGTGAGGAAATGCTGAAACTCCAAAAACATAAAACAATGGAAACCTACCCCATTTTTTTAAGACTGTATACTTGGATTAGAAAGTCACAGTAACAAAAATAGTTGTACTCAGACAGATGTGTCAGTGAGTCAAGACACAATAGCTCCAATGCAAGTAACTTCACTGAAAAAAAAAACCTGCTCACCTTACTTCCCATTCAGAGATTTCCTTTTGATACCTTTCTTCTAGCTCCTTTGCTTTTTGTTGAAATACTTGCTTCTCTTCTAGTGATAAAGTATTCCATTTGCATGCTACTTCATATACATGGATCTGGAATGGGAATTAAAACATGATTTTAATATCAATATTATATACGTTTACAGCTTCTAAACCATTTTGTTTTTAAAACTGCACAAAGAAATGGGGGAATGAGATGGCAAAGGCATTTTCATGAGGTGCATCAAGAATTCCTGGATTTTTGGCATATGTGTGTCTGATCTAATCTCAGTGTAGGTTAAGAGTGTCCTGTATATAGAATCAGGATTCAGGCATCACTGTTTTATAGCTGATATCAAAAGCTAGATACGAGTGCATACTAAGAAGATAAGTTTATTATCACACATAGAGAAAATAATTCATGAGTAAATGACTACTAAAAAATATATACTCTACATGCACACACATACTCAATAAAGGCACTAATAGGAATATTACCTTCAAGGTCTTTCCATCCCTTGGCTGTGTCTCAAGGAAAAGTGTGAAAGCATTTCCTGGACATAAGGGCTTTTCTATTGCATGAATCCTCTCACTCCTATAAATCAAAAGGCAATTTAAACGAAAATATTTGTCATAATTTTGCACATGTAATTCATTTTCCTCTAAAGATAAAATTATTGGGCAAAATTTTGCTTCAAAGTTACTCATTTAAAATAAATAAATAAAGGTGGCAGTCTCAGTGGAGCAGCAACTATGAACTTTTGTTTGGTTAGGAGGTTATACATGGCATAAAGTTTAACTTGGAAATTCCCTTAACTATTTAGGCTATTATTACAAAAAAAAAATTTATTGTTCCCGCTGACAGTTGCTGCTCTGCTGTGACATAGTTTAGGTAAAATTTTACATCTTCACCAAAATGCACCTGGATATAAATAACACTTCGTATAAATTTTGATCCATTTCTAATGATTTTGACATTAATTTCCGTTGCAAATGCATATATAAGATATCCTCATGATACCCAACAAGCCTGGGGACCTGTGGGAATATGGGGTTCTTGGGTTGGGAAGACGAAATAAAACGATTTATGCTAAGAACAAGATGCCAGAATCACTAACATAACCTAGTATAACCTAACAATGACCTATTTGCAAATGCACAGATAGTCACAAAAACCGGCATGTGGCTACGAAAGAAAATGGCGTCTGCACCTCACCCAACACCCAGATTTTTAGTGATAGGAAAAATTTGATATCTTTTAAATTACGAAGTGCTTACAGATACGGCAGTCATACTGCATTGTCATCCATTATTCATCTGCTATTCCTACGGCCTGTGCCTTATTATTTACCTGGTAAAGCATCTTTCAAGTTATGTTAGGTACGGTTTGGTTCGATTATATAAGCTTTTTACCCAAAAGTTAGGCAACTGCCGTATCTATAAGGGAGCACTATGAGAATATGGCACTTGTTAGGTTATGGTTAGATTATGTTATGTTATATTAGGTTATGTTAGGTTTGGTTCTGTTATATAAGCTTTTTATATTTTATTATCCAAAAGTTAGGTGCGTAACATAACATAAATTAACCAAACCTTAACCTATATTGACAAATAACAGAACCTTGTTCAAACCAAACTAAACTTTACCTTCTCATAAAAAAAACATTGAATATCTCAGAAACTGGGAATTTGTGACAGAAATGTAATAAAATAAACATTCTCAAAATGCATCAGATAATGTAAAAATATAGCCCTAAATTCTCTAGAGTCTAGAGCATTCAGGTGAAGATGTAAAATAATACCATAGTTTATTTTTCTTTGCACAATGGTATAATTTATTTCTTTGGTAAACTTTTTGTTTCAATGTATATTGCTTTTAAAGAAAAAAAACTGCCAGTTTTAAACAGGAAGTTTTTTTCTTTAAAAGTGATTAACATTGAAACAAAAAGTTTGCCAAAAAAATCAATTATATTAATGCGCAGAGAAAAATAAACTATATTTGGGAAAGTATATGTCATTTCTTGATATTGTCAGTCAGGCTACATTTTGAGTATAAATCTGAAAAAAGTTATCCTTACACTATTTAATGCACTTGTACACCCTTATCTAGAATATTGCATTCAGTTCTGGTCGCCATACTATGAAAAAAAATGTTGATAAGCTGGAGAGTAAAAAGAATTAATTTTTTTCCACCCTTTAGTAGCGCAGGTTATATTTTTATAGTGACGCCTCGTTAGTAAATCTAACTAATAGCATCTCACGGATCACCAAAATATTGACATAGGTGATGAGGTACGTAATGTACAACACTCTGTGGCCTTAGTTTGGCCACAGAGGCTCTTTAAAAAAAAGTCCACACAAATGTTAAGTTATGGTTAGGTTAAGGTTGTTAGGTTAGGTTACGTTTATGTTATGGCTAGGTTAAGTTAGGTTCGGTTCAGTTAGGCTTAGTTATATAAAAATTTTACATTTTATTACCCAAAAGTTAGGATACTCAACCTTAGATTTTTTCTGGATTTGGGTAATAAAATTTTTAAATCTTATATAACCGAACTTAACCTAACTTAACCCAACCATAACATAAACGTAACCTTAACCTAACCATAAATTAACATCTGTGTGGACTTAGAATTTGAGGCACCTACCAGATTTTTAAAGAGCCTCTGTGGCCAAACTAAGGCCGTCTCCCAAATAAAACTACCACAAACGTGTTGTACATTACGTATCTCATCACCTATTTCAATATTTTGGTGATCCGTGAGATGCTATTAGTTAGATTTACCCTCGTTTCGGTAAAATTTTACATCTTCACCATTATGGCGTTTGTTTACGTCTCCATCTTTGGACTGCACCTCGTTCAACACCCTACTTTTGGTCATAGAGAACATTTGATAGCTTCTATATTAACCTAACCTATATTAACCAAACCTTAACCTACATTGACAAATAACAGAATCTTGTTCAATCAAAACTAAACTTTATTTTTCGAAGATAAGGTCTCACAGAAAACATTGAATATCTCACAAACTAAAAATTTGCGACGGAAATGTAATTGAAGAAAAGCTTCTCAAAATGCATCAGTTAATGCAAAAATATAACCCTGAATTCTCTAGAGCATTGTGGTAAAGATGTAAAATCAAACCCTGGTTTCATTTCACGGTGCACCTTTACCCTTACAGCTCCCATTGAATAGGTACGTAATAGTTCTTACTTAGCTATCGATTTGGCTGTCCTTATAGTGCCTGCAGCTCGTAGGTAAATGTGGGCCACCAACAGTCTCCTCAGGGCCATGAGTTTATATGTAGCGAGTCCTTGAACCCACAAAACTACCCTTCGCAATGGTTACAGTAATATATATATATATATATATATATGTTAAGTCCCTTTTACTCTCATTATGTTCTTATGTTTTTTCCACGTGTGGGTTTGTTGATGCTGATGATGACGATGATTATGGTTTTCAGTACTTAGAACGGTTTTGGTTAACATATCCTGCTATAACTTTGAATAATCCTCAGCTAGATTAAATTATGCTACTTTTCCATGTATTTTGATAATTTCCTATTTAAATACATGTGTGACTTTTCTTTGCAATTATTTTATTTGTCGTTGGGCGAGGAATCATTATATATGATTCTTCCTTTTTTTCTATCAAATTAAATATGTGAGAAAAGGATGAATGAAACAGTGCTACACTTGATGTTGGAATGCAGACTATCAGTACGCAATGGAGAAGTAACAGTAGTGTGAGGTAGGTGGCCCCCTCGTTATAGGGGACCAAATCTTAATGTAATGCTGGCAGAGGTAGGAAGGGGTAAATACTTATATTTTCTTTACCTTTTTTTTCTTGCTTCTTCCAGCAGGTGAAAGTGAGAACGCCGATACAAAGACTACACCGACAATCTACACTGGGTGAACCGTGAATCCCAACCCAGTCCCAGTGCTTCCTCACAGCTCCTTTCTTAACCTACTACCATACCGAACGTTGTGTGTGACTAATAGTTTCGTTTTCAGTGATCACGCATCTGACCGACAACTTCGACCCACAGTCATGCCTGGTCGTGCATCTACGAAACGGAAGGCCATCTCCTTCGATATAAAGAAGGAAGTTATCCCACGGAAAGAGAAAGGAGAGGGAAACACAGCCATAGGACGTGATTTGGGGCTATCACAGTCGAGTGTAAGAACAATA
>JAPQNM010000040.1:16012652-16015152 GCA_029783475.1 Metacarcinus magister | reverse complement strand
TCACCGACCTATTATATATAGATTGATATGTGGTTTTGCTTGTACGTATTGTACCTATACAAATCAATACCTTACACTAATACGTATTATAAATGTTTTAATTTTTCATACCATACAAAACGAAAACGGGTCATTGCATGTGCTGGTGATTCGTTGTTGTGTTGTATGTGCGTCATGACTTGTTCCTACACGTATGACTTCCTCCCGCGCTCCAAACCTACGTCATGAGTACTGCCAACCCACTGTTATTATGTTTTCTTTTATATATACTTTATTGATATAATTTCTAACTTACAATAAGATATATTTAGTAGCATAATGTACATCAATCTCTGGCTTTACCGGTATGTATATGTCAAATGGGTATTTCTGCAGCAGGAAGGTAAATGTGGGTGTGTCATATCGACCATCATCGTGCTACGGTAGGTTGTGTGAGTTACCAAGTTGCAACATTTTTAAAATGATATAATAATCATTCAAGTATTAGTATTCACTCAAGGAGCCATATCAAATCCATTATGCATTAGTATGAAATGTGTTCGGCTTTACATCACGTGTCAAAATACTTTTTTTATTAGCGCTAAAATGTCAAAAAGTTACTGATGTCTATTGGTTACTGGTGGCTCCTGGGCTCCACAAACGTTTCTTCCTCTCATCACTGGCTCTGTGGCTCACATGATGCAACTTGCCCGTGTATATATAATTCCCGGTCGGTGCTGAAGAGATCAAACTGTACTTGCTCCCGGTGTGACAGCGTGCTACATAACCTGGTGTGTCAACTAACTCCCGCTTTTCAAGCTGATAAGGAACTATAGCATCATGTATATGGGTGACACAAGCATGTATGTGGACATAATGCCATACAATGTCAACAATCCAGTCGAGGATGAACCCAACAAACTACTGCTGCCGGAATCAGCTGATCCGTGGTTGAAGGATCAAGCCAGAATCTCTGACATTCAGTTTAACGCCACCAACACTTCGTGCAACACTCATCTTTTCGGCAGACTCTCACCATCTATGGAGGAGTTGGCCAACTCCTTGCTTCCCAGTGACATGTCCCTGCCACAAATTGACGATAACCTCGATGTAGATATTGGTCTCTACACAATTCAGGTAAGAAATGGCCGCTTCAATTTGTATCAATGTATTAGTATACTCATCGATATTATATTTATTATGTGTATGTTTAGTGGGGTGAATCTAAGTATTTTTTATCTTATTTTAGAATGACGACAGTTTAGGCTCCCTGGAAAGTGTGGAGTTTGAGCTACCGAATCAGTATCCTCAGATGACCACGCAACGACGACGAAGCAATAGAATATCCAGTAAAGCTACATGTATGGCCAGCTACTCTGAGCCACACACCTCAACACCGTTTCAACCACACCTAGGTCAGGAATTTAGCGCCCCGGTGGACCAGAACAGTGCATGGTGCCCTATGAGGGATGCTGATGATGATAGCAGTGAGGGTGTCAGAGTACAACGGAAGCGTCGACCTAAAGTCTCGTACAGTACCTTGACAGAGGACCAGAAGTATCAGCGCGTCAGGGACTTGAACAACGAGGCGTCAAGACTGTACCGGGAAAGAATGCGTGAACAGATGACGGGTTCGCAAGAAAAGGAAACTAAAGCAATAGAGAGGAATAGAGTGCTGAGGACCAAAGCAGAAAGATTAGAGAAGCTGAGGGACGAAATAAAAGCTTATACATATAATTTTTTCAAGGAACATGTGAATAATCCGGGGGCGCAGTGAACGCATGTTTTGAAGTATGAAGCGAGTGAACATGTAGTACCAAAAGAAAGGCGGCGGCCTTACCTAATGAATGTCAGGGAACCCAATCCCTCACCCACTGCCTGTTGCTGTTGATCTCATATATGAGTTTGAGATGACACAAGCCAGTTGCAGTAAAAATCAATCTGGAACTCCAAACCAGTGTTACTACAATACCGAGTAGTGAGTAAGATTGTATTGACTAAGCCACTAAGGTGATAAGAGTAGCGGTCACTGAGACCTCAATTTTTTCCACTATTTTATACGAAGATTAAATACTTATTTATGCAAAATATATATTTATATTCAATATATTTATTTTTCTTTATCCGAAATAAGGTGCAGTTATATATATATATATATATATATATATATATATATATATATATATATATATATATATATATACATATAAATGTGTATATATATATATATATATATATATATATATATATATATATATATATATATATATATTTACATAAATGTATGTATATATATATATATATATATATATATATATATATATATATATATTTACATAAATGTATGTATATATATATATATATATATATATATATATATATATATATATACATAAATACATATATATATATATATATATATATATATATATATATATATATATATATATATATATGTGTGTGTGTGTGTGTGTGTTAAGCCCGCGGTGGGGGCTGCAATAATGCTACTCTACAGTCTATA
>JAPQNM010000040.1:15995152-16007652 GCA_029783475.1 Metacarcinus magister | reverse complement strand
TTATCGAAATCTTTTAATATTGGTTTAATTAAGGGTGAGCATAGCTTCAGCTTGGAATCCTGTGTCAACAATGTCTAGACGAGATCTGTCAGGTCGTGTGTTGAAGGCTATCCACCCCACCTGTTTTTGGATGCATTTTTAAAATTGGAAAGTGTTTTTGGAGTAGGGAGCATGAACAGGAATATGGAAGTATTTGTTCCATTGGTGAGGACCAAAGAAGCTGGATAGAGGAAGGTGTTTAGTGGTAGTGTATGGGCGAGGGTGAGAGGAGGGGACAGTTTGGGTTAAAGAAGAGGGAGAGATCAGAGTTGAGTTGGTGAGTGGTTTTACTTTTTGGAGGTATATACATGGTTCTAAGGTGGTTATAATAGATAATGATACAGATGTAGGGGTTGGTATTGGTGTTAGGGAAACAGCTACAAGAGGTGAGGGAGTTGACAGGTGGGCGGTTAGGGGGTTTTCAGAGCCGTTTCTTTTTTAAAGCCAGAGAAGTCTCGGGAATGAATTTCTATTAATTTAGACTTTTCATGATTGGCCATGGTGAGCCGAATGCAAGTGTGGGATGTAATTGGTCTGCTTCCAATAACCCCAATGGAGAGTAAGGGTAAATGAAAAGTGAGGGTATATCGTGCCCATGGCACTCGTCACGTAATAGTGAGAAATAAGGTATAGTAACCTAACGGATTACATTTTAATAAAGGTTTCACTCACTAAAATGAGGATATTGATAAAAATAGACTGCAATCTGACAAGATTAGAACACCAGCAGTTATTCTCTTGGACCCCTGATGTACCTCTTGAGCAATGCAATGTGCCCCTAGGGGTACATGTACCCCAGGTTGGGAACCCCTGATATATATTATATAGTGTATGCAAGGTAAAATAATAGCTTTTATAGTATATCATTCTTTCACTTTCACGTTTATTTTTATTACAACTGCAGGGCTCTATACTTGAGAGGAATTAACATTTTAAGGATATTTTTTTCTTGTGTAGTTGACTGGTTTGAGAATTGGGATAAAACCAAACCAGAATAAAAATAAAACATAACTTTAGTAGATTTGTACAAAATAGAATTGTTAATTTGCCAGCACATTCTATTTCATGAAGGCAAGGTATTTATTTCCTCTCGTACAATAGGTCATTTTATAAATATTTTTTCTATATCACTTACCACTGTAATGGGGTGGCATATAACATTTCATTGATATAAAATGTGCGCATACACAAGAATTGCGGAGTCCTGCTCCTACTACACAGTCTGGTCAAGGACTTGAACTCTTTCTGCGGTGAGGAATGTGACTAACCACTGCATGAGCAAACCATTAAATACAAAAATTAAGTGCCCTAAATCTTTTTATGTGCAGTTTTAACCTTCTGAAATATCTCTATTGTGTTTGTATTGTTTAAATTCAACATAAACCAGCATTTAATGCCTTTACTTCTTAAACAGTAAATTACCTATTAAATTCACCTCTGTACAATTCTTTGGAAGAGGAATTTATTGACAAAATCCTTGAAGTTATCTCGCAATAAAGTTAGTTCAGCCACCTTGTCCTGTAGGCCTTTGTTTCTCCTGGTCAGTTCATCAAGTTCAACTGTCATATTCTCAAATTTCCCTTTCCTCTTCTCTCTGCTTCGCTTGGAGGCTAAATTATTCTGCATGCGACTCCTGATGTACTTTTGCTCATTTGACAACTCTTTCCCGTCAACCTCCCTTTTTCTTTTGTATGTAGTGCAAGATGTAGATGCCACTAAATCCTCCGAGTTAGTCTTCAACGTGACCTCTGCGGTGGCAGCCTCATTATCCAAAGCCTGTGTTACCCTGTATCTGGCTGGCTTCTTACGATCCCTCCTTGTCTGTCGAGTCCGCACTGGACCCACACAGTCATCCTGGATCCTGGGTGGCAGTGTCTCTGTGGTGTTTACTATGAAGTTAGGAATGTTTCCCACGTAGTGGGGTTGACTTTGCTCCTTTAGCTGCACTTTTTCTTCCTTTACCTGCAACATCAAATCAATAATAACTGATTAAGGAATTTAACTTCATAATATGCCTAGGGTAGAAATTGCAAATACATAAATTTTTCCGTATATGAATGCATACCAATACTTTGCATATTCTCCAAAACCGTTCCCCTCTTACTTCAGGAACTACTTACCTCATCTAGGATGCCACACTCTTGCACAATACTATCAAGAGTGTCTGGTTGCTCACTCTGACATAACAGATTCAGATCCAGCTGAGTGCAGTCCCAGGTAATATTCTCTGGCATTTCTGCAAAGAGCTGGTCAATTTCATCCAATAAATCTGGCAGGATCTCTAAATCTTCTAGCTGGGGTTGAGATTGCATTGGATTTTTCTGAAGGAAGTCCGATGGGGAGATAGGCCTCTCAGTAGAAAGGACACTATCAACCATACCAGAAACATATGAACACATGGGCAGTGAAGGATTCTCTGAGGAAAGACCACAGTCCATCCTATTAGAAACACACAGAGGCATGGACATTGTAGGCCTCTCAGATGAATAGACACTATCTAGCATGCTAGAGCCACATGTGGGCAAGGTCAGATTCTCAGTGTGTTCAAATGGAGACAACCCTCTTCTTGAATCCACTGAAGGTTCTGAATGCACATCAAAGAATGCTGTTTTTGAGCTGCCTACTGGCTGTTCCTGATGCATTGAGTCTTCAGCTGAGCCCATTATATCTATGGGGAAGACACTATAAGCCACCCCATCCAAGACAGTCATTTCTGTAAAGGAAAAAGTACATATATAATTATAAATATCTTAAAAAAAGTGAGTGATTGGACATTGTTTGAGAAGGATATTTATAAGTATACATAGGCAGGGCTCACGCTCGCCATTGTCTCCATATGAGATAAAATAAAAACAATGGCAATAATTATATCACATCGGCGAATGTTCTTGGCGACAGTATATTGTATTCTGTATTTCTTTTTTAATTTGGCTACAAGTTTTCAATGTCCAGAGCAAGCCCTGCATAGGTGAGACAAAAGGGTGGAAGGGTTGTTGATAAAGTGATGATGAAATGTGTCCTGAAATTTTACCGGACATGTGGTAAGAATGAATGAGAACAAGTTTCTTGATTGAGTGTACATGAGTAAAGTTGAAGGGACCACCAGTGAAATGGATAAACAGAATGGATGAGCATTGGAGGAAGTGAGATGACAGGCAGGGTTTTGACCACGCAGTGAGAGAATACTGGAACAGGGAATGGAAAGTATCCTGCCGTGGCCACCCCCTTTAAGGGAAGTCCCAGGATGGAGCTCAAGTGTCGAAGATATAGATAGACAAAGGATATCTTTAAATTTGTCGTCTAATATACTTAATTTAACTAGCAAACTAAATTAAGCATTGAAACTCTGAACCATTACATTTAATGAGACTAAATCATTTCAAATTTTCAATTCATCAAATCTATTTATGCATTTCTATAAGAATTGACCAGGTCAACTTTCTAATGAATTTGAATATTGTTGTCTGAAGACAATGTGGCACATGTGTTCATTTTGAAAAATCATGATTATTTCCATCCAGTTGTTATTTTTTTCATGAAACATTCAAACTTGTGTAGGGAGACTCACTATTATCTAGAGTGAGTAGTTCAGTTGAGGTGGTGGTGATAGAGGTGGTTTCCATATCCAGTTCCTGAGTGAGGTAGTCGGCCCCAACTCCACTCTGCCTGTGTACCAGCATGTGCTGCAGATAAAATTTATTCAATGAGGTAATGGTGATAAGAGGTGGTTTCCATATCCAGTTTAGTTCTTGAGTGAGGTAGTCGACCCTGTATCTACTACTCTGGCTGAGCCCCAGCAAGGGCTACAGATAAAATTTGACATGTACTATTATTAACTATCATAACCAAGCGAGTTTTCCTACATGAAGAAAAAAAAAATTTGTTACCAAAACCATGTTTACAACAGTTTCTGGCACACCAACCACACCACAGTTGGGGCCAGGTTTAAACATACATATGTATATAAACTTAGGATTAAGTATACAATTCGTGTGAAGGTTACTAAAATTATATCTAAAAATCCTGTTAGGTACTATTTTCATTAAGTCCTAGCATGTAATTGAAAGGACATGCTCAATCAATGGCTACAAAACAGTGAAACTTTGTAAATTTCAATTTCTACATAGCTGAGTATAGTGAACAAATAGTTGAGCTGTCTTTTCATAGGATTCTAGACACTTAGTGAAGGATAACTTCAGTAATTTCATTATTTTGATCAATAAACTATGTTAATAAATTTCACAAATACTTGATCCATTCTTATTGTTCATTCTTTAGTCTTTATTCTTAAATAAAATAGTATATATTCATGCTTCCACACGCCATTGCCTGGGCGTTTGTGGCATCTTGTTTGAACTTTCAACTCGTCTCAAATCTAGATTGGCCTATTTTGGATTTGACCTCATTTTCAGCATTTTGGATGATTGGATCTACAGACTATCGGTGTTCTGATTAAATTACTTATACATGTACTCTATTTGTAATTATCCACAAATACAGCCACCATCCTTGGTGCTAACACTAGTGAAAATAATTATGCACATTTTCATCAAATTAAGAAATTTGTTAAATCATCCACAATGTATATAGATACCATGTCAATAATGTGTCTCACCATGGCATTGGTCCTGCATGCAACATTTCCCAAAGAGCTTGAAGGGGTTCCAGTCTTGATATTGACTTGAGTCCCCCTCAGACCGGTGAGGTGAGGCTGCATATCTGCACGTGTATTTGCTGCTATCACGAAGCATTCTGGAGTCTGTTGTAAAAATTAAATATAAACATCAGGAATATTTTACAATTTTTTAAGTCAACTTGGTGAAGGTTCAGACAAAACATACTATTAAGGTATTCCATTATTTATGTACAATATTGAGGAGTCACACCTTAAGGTACTAGTAACACAAATAATGCTGTATATCATTTACAATTGTGGACTTTTAAGCAGGGCTGTGGAGTCTTGAGTCAGAAGTAATTATTGAGTTACTGGAGTCAGTGCGTTTACACACTAACTCCCATGTAAGGATAAATTTTTAAATCTTGTACAAAATATTCTTATATTTTACATAATGTAATCTTTCAAGTTTCGTTCACTTCAATTCTATTACGTACCTATATTCAATGTTTTTAATTAGAAAAAAGGTTATATACCTTATACAATTTTCTTCAAATTATTATTTTGGAAAAAAAAGAAAAAAAAAAAAAGGTGATTAAATAATCCCACCAGAACTAGGTAACTATAGAGCATGTAGTTCTGGTAGGGTTAATGAGAGCAATAACACTTTCACCTAAAAGCTGCCGTAAGCCTGAATCAAACGCGCAAACATTAGGTCATGAGCTGAGCACTGTACCACAGAGCCACCCAACCCCCTATTTGTTTAATTGCTTTACATGTTCATTATTCTATTTTCATGCTTTAATTCTTTGATGCAGAAGTGCACAGTATAGTTTTTAAATGGTAAAGAAAGATGTATGTAACGTTCTTTTATACCATTTTTATAATGTATTTAATTTATATGCTAAAATTTCAAAGCTTTTTTTTTAGAAATATCACATTTGGTCTTAATTTTGTAAGTTTTGCCTTATGTTTTGTATCACTCGATGCTTGTAATTTCTTAAATTATGAAAAAGAAGAAGCAGCAGCATAGCTACAGTCTTGAAGCCCAAACTTTAACAGGTTGAGATACTAGACAGTAGCCTGATGATTCACATTGGCAATGATGAAATGACTTCTATGTTGTACTACCAATCAAATTAAAAAATATAGAGTTGGCATAATTACAGAAACAGGAGCTGTATGTCAGAGGCATGTTATAAATTCAGGAGTGGGAATTGTAGTGGAAGGTTTTGTGTACTGATTCCACAGCCCTGCTTAAAGGCAAGGCTAAACTTACTTACCATGCAAAGCACATGGTCTTATCTTAATAGCTAACCCGTAATAAACTACACAACACACCCACTTACAACCAGTTTTTGATTAAGAAACAAATTGTGGCAAAACAAACATCAAGTTGGTTGCTCAGTATCATGGAAGGTAAGATGGCATCTTACCACAGGCCGTAGCTCCATCATGGGCCTAGGATTTCCTGCTGACAGTAGCATGTCTTGGCCAACTCAATTGCTTGGACTCACTCCCACTTCTTGTACTGTATCATTTTGCTGCAGTCTCAAGCAATTCATCAGGATAAATCTTCATGTAGCCACTTTTTGTAATTCATTGACTGTTATCCAGCCTTTTCTTTCCTGGCTTTTGCTTTTATAATGTCTTTATTTTACGATAACCAAACTGTTAAAGTAATTGCTATCCACTGAGTTATAATCATCCTTCCAACTGATGCCCAGCAGTCTGGAGGTGAGAAGGTAGCCAGGAACCCAGATGGTCGGTGCTGCCAGTGTCCATATGCAAGACCACCATACAAGGATCACCTCCAACCTGGAGCCACATGATAGTAAATAACTGCTGAACATTAAGAGTAGACCTAAGGTAGGCTTGTCATAATAGTGAAGTAGGTATGTGCACTTAGAACTGGTGCTCCATAGATGCTCATGTGAAAACTTGTCTCCTTCAGTAGGTATAAAGGTGATTAAATAACCCCCCGAACTAGGTAGCTATAAACCATATAGTTCTGCTAGGGTTAATGAGAGAGTGCTACTCCTCTTACCAAGAAGCTGCTATGAACCAGGATTGAACTAGCAACCTTTTGGTTACGAGCCGAGTACTATACCACAGAGCAACCCAGGCCGGGTATAAAGCAGCAATGTATGTAAGTTTATTTGATGTTCAGTAACATAGTTACTGCATTGAGGTATATAGAGAGACTTCATACCTTGTCAGTTTTGGAAATTTGAACAAGTTAAAAAATCCCTTTGACAGCTAAGGATATGTTCTTTGGATGTTTGTTTCACCATCTGTGCAGTGTGAACTAGATTTTTCTTTTTTATCTAGTCCCACCACTGTTGACAAAAATCTTAACAGGAACAATTTCCAAAACATGTACAAAAAATTCTTGGAGATATATTCTCTAATCCATTCCACTTCAATGATACATAATAATTAGCTGGCTGTGGACAGGTTTGCCAAGTCCCAAGTTAAGTTGAGACATGATAGGAAGTTCTCGTAAGCTGGATGAGGAAACTGCAAGAAGGCGGTTAGATTGAAAATGATACATAATTCATGCGAGTCAAACAGGCAGTCCATATACTCACTGGGTCCAACAATGGTGTTTGAGTATTAATCTTGAAGGGCTAGTGAACGCCTCTCAGGGAAAGCCAGTTTCGCCAGGCCTGTAGAGAATTCAAACATTACAAGGAAGCACAATACAAAGCATTTAAAATGTACTATATAAACTTATAAATGTATTGCTCAGAACAAAAAAACCTGCACTCTGTCCAACACATGATCAAATTATGGGTAACTTGATAATGATAACAACTCCTATCCTGCCTTAAGTTTTCTTTCAAACTTCCAATAATTCACATATCAATTCAATCTTTATCAGATTAAAGAGGGATAATGTGCCTCTACTCCAAACCAGCATGATTGGTGGCAGGAATAGCCATGTACCTGTGAAGAAAGCCATGCTGAAAATTCTAAGCATGAGTTGGTTTCAACACATCTTGTTCACTAAGAAATTCCTCAAGATAATAGTAAAGGGTTGTAATGACTGAGCACTCATTGGTTTAATTAAATGTAATTTTCATGTAATGTAGAAATGTTTATAGTTAGTTTCAGGTGATGTGATAACAGGCTTACAAGTATAGCTATTCAACCCACAAGTTCTCTGGACTTCACAGTTTTTTCTACTACCAATTTTCCAAAAAATAAGTTAATGAATAGCGAACTCCTTACTGTGCACCTTAAGGGAAGAAAGACAACTTCTGGAAATACCTTCATATTTGAAGCGATTGCTAGGCTTCCAGCTTTAACTTAATGAATAGATAACTTCACAGCTTTGTGATCACACAATACTAGAGAAAATTATCACCATATGAGACCACAAAGAATGCTTACACATACAACACATAAATCGACTGAAGGGATGAAGTAGCCATGTACTTACAACCAGTCTTTCTATATTTTTCTATATTCTACATCAAGTCGAGGAGGGCGGAGTCCCCCACCGTTATGTTAAATTTGGTTAGGGTTAATTATGTTTGATTGTTATATTAGATTAGGTTTAATTAGAACAAAAGTAGTGTCGTTATTAAATGTGAAACAAGCAATACAATAACATGGCGGGGATGCAAAACTGAGAATTTACCCCAAGTTAATCTCGGGAAAAATTTATCTATGTGTGCAACGTCATCCCCCCTCAAAGGGTAACCCGAATTTCACGTGATAACCTAACTATGGAGGAGGCAGCGGGGGTGTCGACGCTCGTAATAACCTGCCGCATCAGTATCAAACGTTTCTGTAAGAATTATCTTTTTATCACTTGAAAGCTCCCCTCACGAACTTTTTATTTTAGTTTTCGTTACTACACCTGGCGCGAAAGGTGAAGTTTATCCAATAGCTAAAACGTATGAACCCCAGTAAAAAAAAAAAAAAAAAAAAGATAAGTAGTAAGTTCACGGTGAAATGTAAAAACAGGGAGCGGGGTGGCGACTCTGTGTTGCACCATGTTGTGTAATCAGTCGTGAACCTCACTAGGTTTTATTTTCCTACTTCAGAAAGCTTAAATAAAAAGATATGGTAATACAGGTGCAAAGGTTATAGAGACACCGACACGGATAATATAATGATACAATAACTATTAAATTCGTGGTATATCAGCATACATACTTTCACATCGAAATAAAAAAACTATGCATGACATGCAACTTCATGTACCTTACATGAATATGAAATGAAAGTACTATAACTTTCCACTACTGACATATAATTACCTTCCCAAGTGCAGTGATTTAAGCGCCTCTTGATTCAGAGAAGCAATGATGATTTCACGCTCTCGGAATCACGCAATACTGTAGAAAATCAGCGACATTGGAGACAATTTTTGGGTACATCCACCACCTTCGTAATACTACTTTCAACTAAGGGGAGTTGCCACGTTGTTTACATATATATATACCTGCTCTGACGTCATTCTCAACAACCAATCAGAACTTAGAAGACTGCGTAGACTGCCACTGAGTTTTACATGACTGCTGTAATTAATTCCACCTAATTTCAAAGTCTTCTCTTAATATTTGCGGTTATATTTACTTTAACTTGTATGGAAAAGCTTATAATTCTTAGCTTTTATCTCTTTAACTTGTACAATTATATGAAATACTCTAAGTTAGCTTTGCTGTCTGCGCAAGGGTGTTCATGTTAAGACATGCGTATATCAGATGCCATTAACGTCATCTTTTAATTCAATAACTTTTTCCCACAACCTATAATGAGTATTGATCGTATTGCTTACTTGATTGCAATTGACAGACTCGTGCAGAAAACTGTGGTTTCTTTTTAATAGGGAAATCGTTCATGAAACAGGCAGACGCGATATTATAAGAGTAACATTTATTTATTTATTTTCGTGTTTTCCACAATCACTGATACGTAATAATTATTTACAAAAGATAACTCCTCGAATACAATTTATAAATTGAAAATAATAAAAAGGTTATGAGGTTTCCTACCAGTGTAATATAGAATAAACATAAAGAAGCCAGCAGGTGGTGGCAACAAGATATTGCACCATAGTGTGTAATGGTCCCGGACGTGCAATCTTTTCCTACTACCACATACCACACCGCCCTAAGGCTTAGGCTTGGGACCAAGGAAAGATCCTTGAATGGGACAGTGCAGATAAAATTCACACACACACACACACACACACACACGAGCACTATCACCACCAGGCACCAATACCAGGAAGATACGCCTCATCACCACCACAACTACCTATAATAACTATTACTTACATAATTATACTATCATAACATCAACAACGCCTCATTTTTTTGTCGTCTTCTTCTTCTTCTTCTTATTATTATTATTATTATTATTATTACTATTGTTACTAGTCTTTCTCCTCCTCCTGCTACTACAAGGAGCTTTTTCACCTTCTCACATACCTGAGATGGGTTTCCCCTGTTAGTCGTGGTGCGGCTGGTGCCTCGTGAATGCCCTCCATTCTTGTATGTCTGCGTACAGTTCCGTCTGCTCCACATACTCCAGCGTCTCCCCTCGAGCGCCCACAGCTTCGTGTATAGAGGGTTTGCATGACCACATCATCGTATTTCCGGTCCGCCACATTGGAGCACAACTTGTTGACAACATGTCGCCTGAAGCTCGTTACCAAGAAACAATTCGCTTATTACAGGGTCAAGACCAATACAATTTAAAGAGTAATGATTTTAAAACTGAGATTAAACTTCCATCTATTGAATTTGATGATATTTTTAAGCTTTTTAGTAATTCAAACCATCTTTTAAACGGGAAAACCATTGGAAGGTTACAAAGCTCTCGAAGCCTGCCTGCAACTATTTCACGAGTGGCTTTTTTACAGAGGTGAAGTTAAAAAAAAGTATGGGAACAAAATTTTTACATTGGCTAGGGTAAGTAAATAATCATCAAAGACGTGAATGGGTTAGCGATCTAGGTAAACCCAAACTCCAAAAATTACGCTTTCAAATCAATTACTTACTTCGATTATCATTATTATGTATTACTCTTCGATTACATGTGGTGGTAGTGGTGGTCATCCTCAGCCTCTGAGTTCACTGCAGCATAAAGGCCTCCTAGTTAGTGGTAAATGGCAATTATCCGATGGAATGTTACCGTACGTTCGCGTCACCCAACTTCAACCTGCTTCGCGACCGTGTTCGTCCTGGCTACGTGGCCGCAATCGATTAACCTGTGCTGACTAAGGTTGCCACAACACACACACACACACACACACACACACACACACACACTGACGCTTCCCTGGAATTTCCTAGCGGATGTTTAATTCTTCTCTTCCTTAATTTAGCTTACTTGACTTTACAACTGATCATAATTTTCTCTTTATCTGAGCATAGTTTACAAAAGTCTTGTAACATATTGGTCGGATATAATATGATAGAATAGGAAGAATAATGTAAAACAGAAAGAAGACTCCCTGACTCAACTTCTCAATATACAGATAGCCATACATTACGTATGAACACAAAATACATCCTGTATAAACATGTATGTACAGTACGTGCTTAGGTTTTGTTCAGCGGTTACGCGGTAATCTCTCCTACCACGCTGGAGGAATGCAATACATCTAGTTTAATGTTTACTGACTTTACAACTATTTCCTGCAGATGCAGTAGCTATTTATTTGATGTATTTATTATTTGATGTCATTTATTATCATCATTATTATTATCCTTATTATCATTATTATCATTATTATTATTATTATCATTATCATTATCATTATCATAATAATTATTATCATTATTATAACTATTATTGTTATTGCCATGGTTATTGTTATGATTACTACCACTCATGTTATTATTATTATTATTATGATTATGATTATGATTATTATTATTATCATTTATTATCATTATTAATATTATCATTATTATTATTACTATTATCATTATTCTTGTTACTATTATTATTTCTATTATTATTGTTTTGTTTTTATCATCTATGAATTTTTTCATTATGTTGAAGAAAAAAATCCGAGCGCGCCTGACGTAATAAGCGGTAAAAATTAGACTATTTCCTCGTGCTGAACGAACGGAGGTTGGAGGGGAGGAGTGATGCACTCACTGGACCGCTACTGTGTGGTATAATATCATGGAAACAACATGATTTACTACCAAAAGTTGAATTTCAAAATAAAACTTAATGAAACATGAATGGAAGACTTACATGCCAAACCACAATACGTTTGTTACTGTTAAAGTCACCCAAACGTATACAGAGCAAAAGGCAACTATGACATCATCCATAAGGAAGGAGAGGAAGTGGAGGAACGGGTAGCGTACGCCGACCTCCAAGTGAATCATCCCCACGTGAGAGTGAATCTACGATGACGTCATTACCTTCTGGCCTACTCAACCCTCCACTTATCCTGCAACACACTGATCGAGTTACTGCATCGATTACCACTGTTGCTAATGCACCTAATATCATAACACAATATCACTCATTGTCTGTTCTACGAAACAAAAACAAAATATAACTCCAATTAGTGCTTGCTATGTTTAAGTATAGTATACAAGCTGCTTCGATACAATAAAACTGCTGTTCAGTTGTTGTTTTTTCCTGCTTATATTCTAAATTTACTTTACAGCCATCTTGATGTATCAACTGTATTAGATTAGGTAACAATTAAATTATTGTGTACCCTAGTATTAATTATATTTTTGTTCCTATATCCCATACCAGTCACTCCTTTCATGACGCTTAACCATTCCTATAGACAACATGTTATTGTACGTACTACATATATATTTCAAATTTGTACAGTCGATCAGGTGAAGTG
>JAPQNM010000040.1:15983917-15995052 GCA_029783475.1 Metacarcinus magister | reverse complement strand
TTTTTTTTATAGCTACTTATAGTGCACTTGCTAACATAGCTATGGTTTAGTATTGGCTTTCAGCTCTGTTTGCTGTTTGTAGAAGTCTACATGACTAATACTACCTAGCGACTTAACAGCGTGATCCTATGCGACATGAGTGCCCCTGTAAATAGTTCCTGACATCATGGTTGTGTCAATAGGATTGTCACCTTTCAGGTGTAATAAATTGATCAAATCAACAATCTAGGGAAAAGTGAGAAATCCAGGTGAGATTCCTTAGCAACGGCGTCCTTAGCAACGAGCGCGTCAGGAGACAGGAGTTAGTCAAGAAAGGTTTCTTGGGCTGTAATGTCATATAGGTGTGCACGTTTGCGGCAGGTGTAAGGAATCAGAAGGAAAGGAAGATAGTGTACTTTCCTAGGGCAGCATTGTGTTATATATATGTGTATGTATGCACCAGTGTAAAGGAATAAGATGCAAGGAAAGCAGTGCCCATGTTGGAACTGAAATAACCTGAAACTTGACTTGTAAAAATATTCTGCGTCATTGTTTAATTCATCGTTCAAATTCACACACTTGTGTCTTTTTATGCTGTAGATACTGAATTCACTCATGAGGCGCCTAAGAATAACATAGGTGACTGAGCACAACGATGCTTTCAAGTTGCGAGGAAGAACGTACGGAAGAGAAAGAGAGAGAGGCTGACGATGATGTAGAGGAAGATGAAGAAGAGGACCCGGAGGACCCTCGAATATGGTGGGTGGTGAGGTGGGTGTGTCAGCTTCTAGGCTACACATCCACCACCCACCCTGCCCGTCTAGTATGGCCTCAGCACTCCAAGGATCCCTACCCACCTGCCCTTGTTGCCAGGTATGTACTACATCTCCCATTACGCACACAACATGCCTATCTTATCCCCATTACACACACACACAGTATACCTACATGAACTCATCACGCAGACCCAACATACCTGTAAGCCCCAAGGAATATACATGTAATTAACCATTTTTGTTGAGCACTCATTACACTCACAAACTCCCAGGACAAGACAAGACACCAACACGACATACCAACAAGAACCCTTATTACGCACATACAGCATACCAATATTAGCCCTCTTCATGCACACAACATAACTACGCGAGCCTACATTACGTGCACACAGTATGCCTACATGAGGCCACATTCCGTGCACACTTAATACTTGAATACAATGCCAACTCTCTCTCTCTCTCTCTCTCTCTCTCTCTCTCTCTCTCTCTCTGTGTGTGTGTGTGTGTGTGTGTGTGTGTGTAAGCATTTGGAATCCTCAAAACTGACTTTTGCACTCCTTTCATGTCTAGTGAAGCATATATGCAAGGGGCAGAGGAAATCATCCCACAACATTTCAGTTTGGTATATTATGTGTATGTATAAACTTATCTTGTCTTGTCTTAGGAATTTGATGGGGCCGTACAGGCTGTGGTGCCACAGCCTCTAGGGCCCCAAAAGTGCAAGTAGTGGATCCGATCCTATGGAGTTGACCTGTCCTCAGAGGTTGCTGGGCGTGGGGCAGGTGGAGCCGTGCCCCACACAAAAGTGCCGAGAGGTGCTGGTTAGCAACCCAAGCTACTTGTTTGTTCACGACCTCGTTCCACGAGGCGAAGATGGGGGTGAGCCTGGTTACAGTTTTGGGCGACTGTGAACAATATCTTGTTTGTCCTTATACTTGATTAGGCAGTAGGCACTCATGTGTTTTGTGGAATCCGCTGCAAATCCCACATCTGATGGCGTTTGTACAGGAGGCCTGATGGTGACCAAAGTGGTGGCAGCTGTAACAGCACAGAGGCTCGGGCACCCCGGGATGGAGGTAGAAAGTCTCCCAGCTGCCCAAGGACAATTGGGGTAGAAGAAGACCACGTAGTGTGACTTGTCGTGTGGCCTCTTTCGTGCGGGGTGATAGGCATTGGGTCACTTCCTCGACTTGGCAAAAGCGTAGAAGTAGTTCTGTTGGCAGACAGAGCGGCCACGGCGTCTTAGGACGTCTGGAACCCATCTTGAGTGATGACTCTGAATACAGGGAACTCCTGTTCCGATGAGGCGTGTTGCAGGCGGGAGACACCAACCATAGGGGTCAGAGAGGTGCGATCACGGCGCTATCTGCTTGACGCTGTCGCCGTGATGAAGCCGTCATCCTCAGGGGCAGGGAGAGTGGCGATGGAGGATGACGAAGTGACACCCAGAAATAGTGCTGCAACAGGTGTCGCAACAGCTCTGGGAGGTGAAGCAGAGATGGGGGACGGGGCGAAGTGGCAGGCAGTCTTGCATGCAATTCTATAAATAGTGACAAGATGAGAATGGGATGACTTGATAAGCTGTAACGCCTGTACGTATCACTAATCTTTGAAGTTAGTGCATCATACTCGAGGACCCAGTGTGATAACCCCTTATAGTGCATGTTCTGTTGCAGATTCTTGGATAAAGCAGCGAAGGGGAAATGTTTAGTATTTTGGCAAGCAGACTACTCTGAGGAAGATGATGAAATGGATGCATCCCCTACTCACTTCTCACCACCCCATCCTGCTACCTCCACGGGTTGGTGTCTATATATTTTTTCCAAAACTAATGTCAAGGAGACAACAATTTATCTTAAGTTTTCCTGACACCATTAGGTTTCTTATTATCATGAGAACGGAAATTCAATAACCTAATTGCTTACCTAGTGATAACAAAAAGAAGCAAGGGAGCCTAGGGGTCGTAAGAGGTGCCTCTTCTCGTTGGGAGGGCCTGCAAGCAGCTATTTCCCCGCACACTCTGAGCATGCGCGAGCAGTCTCGCCTCGTGATTGGCTGCCTTAACCTACCTAATCTGCCTATCCTAGTGTATCTAGTTTGCCTAACCTTACCTAAAGTAACTTGTATATAGCAACCCTACTTGACCTAACCTATCCTTTACGTTTGCAAGGTAGGGTTAGGCAAGCTCCTCTGTTTCCATTAGATGATGCTGGGCAGTTGGGAGCATGGCACTTGCATAGTAAATTTATATAATTTGGAAGATAAAGAAAAAAAAACCTTACTTTTGGTAAGGTTAGGCAAACTAGATACACTTGGATAGGCAGATTAGGTAGGTTAAGGCAGCCAATCACGAGGCGAGACTGCTCGCGCATGCTCAGAGTGTGTGAGGAAATAGCTGCATGCAGGTCCTCCCTTCTCGTTACATTTTGAACGTGCCGGTCGAAACGGTTTTTAAAGGTATTGATACTCCTGCTGTTAATGACCTCTTCCGGTATTAGTTTACCAGAGCTGATGATAATTAGATATGTTCTGTGTAGCTCATGGGAAACTTTAAATAAGAAACATTATGCATGGATTCCTCTCCACCCTCTTTTCCTGTTTGTGGTCAGATGCAGAGTGGGACTTTTTAAAGAGACAAATTGTGTTATGTTTTGCTTGTTCTCCTTTGATTCTGACTCTATGTTAATGATCTGGAATTTGGTTGTGGTGAGAATTAAAATTTTTCCTACCTTCTCTGCATGGTACGAATTTATGTCAAGTTCTACTTTACTAATCATGTTTGATCTGTCTCCTCTACAGCTGCCACGAGCTCTTTCTCATGGAAATTTGATGAACAATGTGACACAGAGGATGAGAAAAGTGAGAAGCCAGAGAGCGCCAGAGTTACAGTAAGCTACAGGTCCAAAGTTGGTAGGGAAAACGTCAGAAAACGTCAAAATTGACTATAATGTTTTCCATTACATTGGAGTGGAGCCCATATTTGATACTATTTTTTCTCATTGTTTTTCTGTTTTTGAACTTGCTCATTATAGAATAGGAAATAGTCCTACTAGGTATTGTTAATTTTTTCTTCTTCCCCTAAGCAGCACAAACGTATCACCACCACCACCATGGCAGGTCCCTTGCTTCATGTGCAGGAAACGACTGCCCCTCCCACCATAGGCGTCCCGGTGGTGCTAGTAAAGAAGGCTGGTGAAGGTGCTGTGCCAGAGATGAAGGATAAGCACCACGCGCAGGAACAGATGCCACATCATCTCCATCTCACTTACCTTCTCCCACACACCTTCCACGCCCTCCATGCTGTTTTCAGACAGGTAAGTAGACCTGAGTGGATTGCTCAGCTCCCCTGCTCAGGCCTTGTTCTTAATCTTACCAATTGATAATATTGTTTTAAGTCTTTAACAGCTGATAGAGGTGTCCTGTTAATGACAAGCCTTACCTGTGTGTTCTGCAGGTGTATGTGCCTCTGTGTGAACGCCTTGGCAAGAATGATCGAACGTCTTACTTGTCTAACATCGCCTATAAATTCTCAAAGTGAGTCCTAGTTTTGTACACTCTGCAGTTTACTTGTATGCAGCCAAGGAGGATAGTTTGAGATACTTTACTTTTCTTGGAATGCATTTTCACCTCTTACCACTTCTACTGCTACTGCTACTACTGATATTATTACTACTATAACTCTTTCAACTACTACTACTACTACTACTACTACTACTACTACTACTACTACTACTACTACTACTACTACTACTACTATTATTATAGAGTGAGCAAGCTACAACCCCCTTCGCCGAGTCTGGACTATGATTCGCAAGAGGATGATGAGGAAAGACAACAGAGTGGAGGTGGCACCTATCCAAAATTGCTGGGGCGAGAGGGTGTGGATGGAGGGCTAGAGGAGAAGATAGAGCAACCTCCAGGTGAGAGGCAGAGTGGGGAGGAGGACCAAGAGGATCAGCAGAAAGACACAAGAAGCCCAAGAACCCTGCTACTGAGAAATGCCATGAGGTTTAAGGGGAAGTTCTTGCAGGTTTGCTTTGCCTTGTTTGTTTGTTATGGCATTCTTGACCTTAGGTGTTTATATATTTCTGGGGTTTGCATTGATATTTTAATTATATTTTGTGCCTAAATACACTTGCATTTTTTTTGGGTCCTCTATACTAATGCTAATTATTGCTATTAATATTATGTTTGTAGTCTGTTTCCTCTGTCCAATTTATTATCTCTGCCTCCTTTTTTGCAGTTTCATTCTTATGCAGTCTTCTTTCTTTTGTTATTCCACTCCCCTCCAGAGTTTAGCTGTACTATTATGTAAATTATCTCACACTTACTGGATTTTTTACCTGACCTGCAGCCCATGAACCATCGTTATCTCTTCCCTTTCCTTTGCATTGTCTTCATCTTGACGTATCCATTTCTTCCTACCCTTCAGCTCTCCCTCTATCCTACTCACACACCCTTTCTTGATTTATTATTTTCCCTTACTCACAACCTCTATACTTCCACCCATTTATTTCCTTCCACAGTTCTTAGCCTTTCAAGGTTTATGTTCTGACATTTCTTTTGTCATGAATCAGGTGGGGAATAGTGACACCACCTTAGGGGACCTCCAAACCTCATGGTCTAGTGGATTCCTCGAGCTTTCCTCTGTCCTGGCTCACCTCCGCACACATCCTTGTAAGTTGATATGCACAAAAATAAGATATTTATGAACCTCTGCTTACTGCCATGAAAATGTAATCATATGTGTCCATTAGGGAATGTATTATAGGGACACAAGATATATTGGCTAATGAGAAGTAATTACAAAGTTTAAAATACACATACTTACCTGTAAGACGTAATGCAAAACTGTCCTTATTTTTAGTGATGTACAAAGAAGAGATGCTAGAGAACGAAGAAGATGGAGATACAGAGGAGCTGAGTGGAGCTGTAAGTCAGTTGGCTGAGCTCCACACTGGCCTTGCAGATTGTTACAAATCACTGGACTATTTAGAAAAGTTTATCAAGGTGAGATTCAGCGGTATCATAATGAAGCTTCGTGAGTTTAAGACATTATGCAAATTTTCATTGACACTCCTCAGAGCTTTACCCTAGTCTTATCAGAAAATAAGAAATGCAAACCTCTCAGTGTGTTTATCCATGCAGGCACCTCCTAAGAGTGTGTGTTATTGGTGTAAGTTAACTTTGTACATATGTATACATATTTTTGCATTTTGATTTTGTTTTTGTGAACGTGTGGCTTGGCTCTCGTAGCCTCGTAGCCGGTTAATGAACAAATGACAGCTGATTCATAAAAGTCCTGGACCAAAGGAGTTGCCGGACCACTGATTGCTAGATTAAACTGTTTTGCTTGTAGTAGTTGTGGTAGAAGTAGTAGTAGTAGTAGTAGTAGTAGTAGTAGTAGTAATAGTAGTAGTAGTAGTAGTAGTAGAGTAGTACTAGTCACCAAATTTTACATGTTTGCAGGTGGTAGGCGAGGGTCGACTGGCAGGTTTGGAGGGGTTGGCAGGGAGTCTTCTGGAGGTGCTGCTTCTGCTGTGGCGGCTTGGGAGACGGCGAGGCATCAGTGGCAGAGTGCAAGTATGTGTGTGTGTGTGTGTGTGTGTGTGTGTGTGTGTGTGTGTGTGTGTGTGTATTTACCTAGTTGTGGTATACAAGGCCTGAGCTACACTGGTGTGGTCCTATCTCCATATCATTATTTGTCCAGTTTTTCCTTTATTGTTGTACGTTCTCTTCCTTCGGTCCATTCCAAGTATCTATACTTCTCTGGGGAAAGTTGTACTTTTTTGTATCGTTCAAGCAGATTCCTATTTGCAATTTTTTCTTATGCTCCCTCAAATATCTATCCTCTCCTTTTCTTTTTATTATTAAATTTTTTCTATCTGTTTCCTCAAGGATGCTCATCAATTTATATCTTGTAATTAAGTCTCCTCTTTCAACTAATGGTTACCTTGTATCAGACGTGGATAGGCAGATGGTTCGTTGGGCTGAGTACTTTGAGCAGTTGTTCAAGGTCAACCCTAAAAGCGGACAGCTTCATATCACTGGGTGATGGATGCTGATCCGCCCATTAACGAAGCTGCACCCTCTCTTTATGAAGTCAAAGAGGCTGTGGCAAAGTTGAGGGATGGAAAGACATCTAGTATTTGTAATATCAGTGCGAAGTTGCTCAAAGCTGGAGGTGAGGCCATGATCCGTGGGTTGCATGCTGTCTTGACTGCTGTATGGCATTCAGGTACCATTCCTCCCGACTGAAAAAGGGGTTGGTTGTCCTTATCTAGAAAGGGAAAGGGGACCGTCAGGGCTGCAACAACTACCGTGCCTACATGAGTTTCAAATCAGCGACTGCTCCGTGAGACTGAATCAAGGCCTATTACCAGCATAATCCGCCAACATCAACTCTGGCTATAATGGCATGTGGCACGTTACCCAGAAGCTGATCCTGTTTGTTGGGTTGTCTCTGAAAGGGATAACCTGGACTGGAGGAGGCCAAGGGGGCCCACAAGGTTTGTGGCTGGGGCAAGGCAACGCTTCCTGTAGGGAGTTATACTTGGTATGGTAAGGGGGCCTGCATGGGGACTCGCACTGGGTGATCACCAGAGTTGGTGTCGAAGGATGGGCAAGGCGATGCGTACCTTGGTGTATGCCCTCAATGATTGATTTCCTGTTGATGAATGTCTTCTGTGGTATTTTTTTTCCTACATGTGCTTGTTCATTACATATGGTACATTATCTGCTTGTCATAGAGTAAACTACTGAGGAATTTGCACAGTTTTTCCTTATCAAATATTCCCTTCTCTGTAGATTTATAATTTGCAGTTCAACCTAAAACACACATACATACATAGCTAAATAATATCATCTTAATTTGCTGGTCATTGACAATTTCATCCCTCCATTAATATCATAGTGGCAGTGATGTATGTATGATGTATATTTACAGGCGGCACGTTAAATTTTTGTTCAGGTAATGTTGGAGTGTGGAGTGGAGAGCCTTGTGGGTGTTGTAACGAGGGAGCTGAGGCCTGTCAACCTCTTGCCTGCGTCCATGCGCGAGGCTCATCCATTTCTGGTCAGTCTCGTGTATTCTTCTATGCATGAGTATACATTTGTTATGTATTGAGTTTTTAATGGGATAGGGAAAATAACAGGAAATTTCAAAATATTATGCATTTTGCTGTGAAAAAATGATGGTATGTGTTTATGGTTGCTTGACAGGCATCTCAACGAAGGGTGACTGAGGCATTGCACGTGGTGGAAGAATGGGAGGAGGCAGTGACAGTGTGTGCACAGACTGTGATGGCATCAGGTGTGTTCATGCATGTTAAGATGATTTGTGTATCTGTCTATATATTTGTATTTATCTAGTTGTAGTATACAGGACCTGAGCTACACTTATGTATCTAGATTTGTCCAGTGTTTCCTTTAGTTGTTTTACATTCTTTGCCATTATCACCTCTTCTCTGAGTCCATTCCAAGTATCTATACTTCTCTGGGGAAAACTGTATTTTTTGGTGTCGTTCAAGCAAATTCCTTTTTGCAATTTTGTTTGTGTCAAATATCCAGCCTCTCATTTTTTTTTTTTTATATTAGATCTTTTCAGTAAGTTTCCTCCAGGTTGTTCATCAATTTATATATTGTAATTGTCTCCCCTTTCTTTTTTCTCTTCAGGTGTAGTTAGTTGCATTTCTTTCTTTCCTTGTATGTTAGGTATTCCAAATCTGGCACCATCTTAGGTGCAATTCTCTCTGTATTCTTTCCAATTTTACCACATGTTTTTTAATGTGAAAGTGCCATATTACTTCTGCATATTCCAGTTTTGGTCTTATCATCGACATTATAAGTTTTCTCATCATATCTTGATCTAGGAAGTGAGAAGCCATCCATATGTTTCTTATCATCCTGAATGTGTCATCAAATATTTTATCTATATGTTTCTCTGGTGATAAATTATTCTATATTACCAATCCCAATTCTTTCTCTTCTTTTATAATTAATATGTGACCTACTTGAAATTCATTACTTACCGTATTTCCCGCCATATACGACTCACCAGAGTATAAGACACACATAATTTGTCAAGGAATATTTAGGAAAAACTAAAAACCCCAATTTTTCTATGGGCTTTGTAGTCTTCCCTTCAATAGAATTATGGTCAAACATTGTAGGCTAATGTGTATTCTTCTACTGAATTACTTAAGCAAAACATACAACTAACTTTATAGATACTGTTATTTATAAGGTTAAACTCCTACATTTTCCCTGAGTATCAAAAGCTCTCTCTTCAGTAGAATTTTTGTCCAAGATTATAAGCTACTGGCTATTCTCCTACTGAACTACCTGTTTAAGAGTGTCTGTTACAAGGGCTAAGCCTCCAAATCATAGCCCAAAACAACAATGGCCCACATGTCATCTACAGCATCAAAGTACCAAGATCAGGTTAAAAAAAAGTACCAAAATGGGACCTTTTTTTCTTGTGTCCTATTTCCAAAAAGTTACAAGACCTACAAAAACTGAACCATCGGGATATAAGACGCTGGATGGATTTTGGAGGAGTTTGTTTGGGGGAAAAAAAGTGCATGTTATAGGGCAGGAAATATGATATTTTGCTTGAAGAAAGGTTTTGGTTGTTAATGATATTTCCTTTGATGGTGATGTTAGCCAAGCGGCAGAGAGATGGTCATCAAGACTTTGACCCAACCAAGGTACTGGGCACCATCAGGGGCCTGAGAACTGTGTGCACTGACCTTAGTGCAATCATGAATGTGAGTAAGTGAGTTTTATTAACTCCCCCCCAGACTGTTAGACACATGGTGCCTTGCTGTATGATTTTCAAAAGCAGATATGAGTCATGTGACAAAGCCCATTGTGGTACATTTTTTTTTATAGAGCATCAAAGTAAGAGATACAAGTGGCTGCCTGATAGTAGTGATGTCCCCTTCTATAGGTGTTGTTGGAGGCTCAGGTGGGGTTCTCTGGGGAGTGGTCAGCACTAATTCGGGTGCAGGACCCTGATCAGCTGCGAACAATCACCTCTCAGGTCCTACGGGTACTCACTGCCTATGATTTCAACATCTTTTCGGCAAGGAACCAGGACCGTTGGGTAAGGCAAAAGGAGGATTTGCAGCTGGCTGTGCAGAAGTGGGAGCTGGCAGTAGTCAGCGCCATTAATGAAAGTTTCCAAGACAGAATGTGAGTCACTATGAATACTGTGGGTATGAAATCATGGTGTTGTTACTGTGGCAAGCAAAACATAAAGGAGTCTTCATATGTGTATACATTGATAGTGCTATGCTTCCACTACAGGACTTCTGAGCTGGTGACAGCGGTTGCAGGGGTACTGCAGAAGGAGCCTTGCAGAGCCTCTTTTAGACAGCTCCTCATATCTCGCCTGCCAGACCTTTTGTCAGCCTTTGCAGAAGAAGTGAAGGGTATCAGGGCTGATTTTAAGGTCAGAGAGTGTGTGTGTGTATTTATCTATTTGTATTTACCGAGCACTAGTATACAAGGCATGAGCTATGATCTCTTCTCCGTATCTGTATTTGTCCAGTTGCAATCTTTCCTTAAGCTGGTTATTCTTTTCCATTATCACCTCTTCTTTCAGTCCATTCAAAGTATCTATACTCTGGAGAAAGCTGTAATTAAGTTTCCTCTTTCTTTTCTCTTTAAATGTCGTCAGTTGCATTCCTTTTAATCTTTCCTCGTATGTTAGATCTTCCAAATCTGGCACATTTTATTTGCTATTCAAAGCTTTCTTTCTAAATTTGACACATACTTTTTCTTGTGAGGGGACCATATAACTTCTGCATATTCCAATTTTGGTCTAATCATCATCATAATTATTTTTCTCATCCTATCTTTATATAGGAAATGAAAAGCCATCCGTATATTTCTTAGCATCCTAAATATGTCACCAAATGTTCTATTTATATGTTTCTCTGGTGATAAGTTGTCCTGTATCATCACTCCCAAATCTTTCTCTTCCTTTACTGTTGATATAATATATTGTCCTAACTTATACGTTCATGAGGGTCTCATTGCACTTTTTCCCTTTCTTTCTTCTCTGCCTCATTCTACTACTGTTCATTTCCATCACTTTACACTTTATAACATTTAACTCTATTTCCTATAGTCTATATTTGATCAAATTCAGTAATTTCAGCCTTTCATATAAATCTTACAGTTAACAGTAATAAATTTTATACACATAGAAATGATGAATAATCATATACATTTGACTTTGGACATTCCTTCAGGCCGAGCAGGAGAGGGAGCGTCCTGGCGTGCAGGCACCACTCTCTGGGCGTGTCCGCTGGATGACTGCCTACCTTACCAAACGTCTGGCTGCCTGGACCACTCTCAAGCAACTCTACT